>JAAALK010000283.1:62764171-63163304 GCA_019279435.1 Zizania palustris
AAATCACCAATAAATTAAGATAAATAGTGTAATACGTAAGAGGTTTTTTATGGCAAAACTAATTTATTAATTTGGACGTACAATTTCTTTTGCTTTGGTTGACAATCTGACGGAATAATGAACACAACTTGGCTGGATCCCGTCATTAAATCCGAGTGCTTTGTACTCCTACTAATATACATGAGCTACCTCACGTCCAATATTTATATATTATTTTGAAATATTATACGTAGACTATTTATAAAATCTATTCATAATCGGTGAATTATTCATGAGACGAATCTAATAAACGTAATTACGCAATGATTTAACGATGTGGTGCTACGGTAAACATTTCTAATCATGAATTAATTAGTCTAATAATTTCATCTCACGAATTATTCTCCGATTTTACAATCATTTTATAATTAGTTCATGTTTAATCTTTTAAATTAATGCAATCAAAACAACCCTTAGAAATCACGCCCACGCCTGGCCCTGCATCAATCAAATCTATCAAATTCAAGTACGAGATCATCGGAGCAGAGCTACACCGACGAGATTCCCGGACCAATCTCGGAAGGAGCAGCTATCTTGCTTATCACTAACCCCTACCCTAGGAAGGAAGGGCATCTCTACTCCGCATCTCCACAGTAAAATTGTTATTTTTTATTTGTTATTTAAGGTAACATCAAGTATTTATATTTGAGTTAGATTTCTATTTTAATATCCGCTCTAATATATTTCTTAAATATGATTTGCTATCTATTTTTATTTAAATTTATCTATATTTTATTAATATATTTTAAGACCGTATTTTTAAACTATACTTGCTAAACAATATAGTAGCAAGAGAGGCAAAAGTCTTATAGCTTGCTAGAGGAAAGAAGTCTAGAGAGAATAATAAGAGCATCTTCACTAACATGACTACCCCATTCTTCCTGTTAAAATTTGGTCACTCAATAAGAGCATCTTCACTAACATGACTACCCATTCTCCAAAATATAGCCATTTTTTTGGAGATGCTCTAACCAAACCATTCGGCTGGCCAAATCATGTCTCTATACTTAGAGGCGGGTGTCGGCGGACAAGCATGCACGTCCTAGTGGGTTGTCATTATATTTGAAAGAACAGAGACTTTTTTTGCACGTGGAAAAAGAGATTTTTATATAAAATTTATAAATTTTGGAAATTTAAAATTTTTATAACTTGAGATTTATAATGTTAGAAATTGAGATCTCAAAAAGAAATTAAATCTTTCAAAAAGAAGTGAAAATTTATTTTTTAAAAAAATTCTAAAATTCTATGAGATTAGTGACAACAATAATTGATGGAGACAACAATAAAAATGCTCTTAGAGTAAGTATAATAAATTGATATAAGCAAGTTTATCACATTAGATTAGTGCTGACTAGATACCAAGAAAAAGGACAACAGCTTACAACCCACTAGTACACATGTTTTGGTAAACTTTACAAGATATATGATATATTACATATTAAATATATATAGTGTATATATATAACTATTATATAAATGAACTATCAAATAAGCTATATATAAAACACAAATAAAAACCAATCAATAACTACATAATTTGTGTCGCTCTTAGACTGTCTCCAACAACATACCCATTACGATATCTAAACTTAAAATGGGTGTTTCATATAGCGTTTGCATACAAAATGAGTAAACAAACACAATACTCATTTTGGGTGAGAGGCTAGGCACAACCTAAAATAGTGTCTCCTTCCTTCTCTTCACACGCAACGAATCTCGCCATGCATTCACGTTTTGTCTTCTGTGTTTTGGATCTATTGTTGGAAATAGTCTTACACACTCCTCCGCATCCAACTGCTCGGGCCACCTCTTCGCCCCCGCGGTACGTGCAGCTAGGGATGAAAACGGAGCGGAAACGGACGGAAATGAGTGCTATCATATCCGTTTCCGTATTTTTTACGGAAACAAAAACGAATACGGTTATACCGGAAACGGATACGAAAACGAATATCATCGGAAACGAATACGGACCAAATAAGGAGCAGATACGAATACGGAACAGAATATCTATCGGAATTATAAAAAACCCTTAATATATGAAAAAAGTACGATAAACAAATAAATATGTTCAATTTACACACATATTAATAAATGATAAATACATATAATAAAGTAAAAACAAGTTTTATTTTATTTATAATGAATATATATTTTTTATTTTTAGAAAATAATTATATATTAATTTAAATTAAACTGTTTAATATTTTATGAATAGAATATAGTTTAAATTTTATATAATGTAAAAATGTAAAAGCTAATATTCTATATAATGCAGTAAAAACTGTGAAAACGGAAACTTTCCGTTTTTGTTATGCGGAATAACCGTTTCCGTATCCGTTTCTGTCGGAAACCACTGTTCCGTTTCCGCTTAAAAAATCCGTTTCCGTTTCCGCTCCGCAATTTTCCGTATCCGTTTCCGCATAACCCTCTCCGTTTCCGTTTTTTCCCAGAACAGACGGAAACTTTCCGCTTCGTTTTCATCCAGTGCAGCGACCGGTCGCGGTGAGTACTCAGTAGGAGTAAATGTGAATGTTCGATCGAGATCGAGATCGGCCCGGCCAAATTTGGCCAATCTGAATTTCCGACGTCTATCAATCTTTAGGCACACTTTCCAAGCAACTCCAATTTATTCCTCTGTTTGTTACATCGATTTAGCTGAAGTAGGATACCACTGCCTCTCCGTTACAAGTAGCCAAGTGGGAGCCACTTTTTGCAAGTTCTTAAACGGTTTGTTTTTTAAAAAAACAATGTAAAAGATATAAAAATCGTTTATCATAATTTTAGCATCGATGAATTTACTATGTTAGTGCAGTCAAGACGTTACTAGCAACCTTTAGTCTATCTTGTCCACGAAAAAGGGCTACAAGTATTTTATAAAGAGTAGTAATCATTTTTACATTGAATCGTTTTTTTGGATAGAGAGAACTCTCCGTTTGTAAAAGTGCATCCGATGCATCACCTGAGGTGAGGATGGTAAATTGAAAGGTGTGAGAAGCTAGCAAGCTAGTAGTCAGAGGCTGAGTAGATCTGATATGCAATGCAAACCAGGACGATCCAAACATATAGCTTCCACTAGAGCAAAGCGAAACTTTGTTCATCATCCCACTTGGCTTGGCCTCAAATTGGGAGTAATTGTCAACCCTTGCAAACCAAAATTACCAACAAGATTTCACGTTGCCTATAGTACGATTTACTTTTACATAAACAAGTGCGGCCTGAAACTTATCAGAAAAAATATTGCGTGATATACAGTTCGCATATATCTAGGGCCGGATAACGAGCCAGCTCGGCTCGTTATAGCTCGTTATGTTAACGAGCTAGCTCGGCTCGGCTCGTTAACATAACGAGCAGAAAACCCAGCTCGGCTCGCGAGCTAGCTCGTTTAGCTCGCGAGCCAACTATTTAAAAAATGATTAAATAATAAATATTTAAATAATCACATATCAAACATCAAAATATGAAATAAATAGAATATATAATGTTTCAAAAAATAATCATCCATAGTTCCATCATTATTTCTATGATTTCATCAAATTAATCACACATGTTATTTGTTTCGTACTTTTATATGATAAATTCTATATACTTTTATATGATAAATTCTATAAACCATAATAATAAATTTATAATAACAAGTTAGCAAGTAATAACTTGATATTAACAAATAAATTATAAAACAATGAGTCTCATATTGTAAGATAGTGTTTTATTATTGCTTTAATGGGTTGACTTGACTACTTGTGCTGAGCTCGTTAAGCTCGCGAGCCAGGTCGAACTCGCTCGTTATACTAACGAGCTAAAACACCAGCTCAGCTCGTTAGGAAAATAGAACGAGCCGAGCCTAGTCGAGCCGAGCTAGTCACGAGCCGAGCGAGTTAACGAGCTACGAGTTTTTTGTCCAGCCCTACGTATATCCGATCGCAGATTCATCGTGTGGAAATCAGCGAAACTTCTCGGGCTTTTGAAAACCTCAAAAACCCTCACATCTTAGGTGTAAATTAGTAAACACAGTACAAAATGATTTCTACTAGTAATAGTTAATCCAACAAGGTGAAATTCCCATCTACGTACAAATACTACGAACGTTAAGTTGGTCACCGCCTAATAACCTATTTAGAAAGATTTAGATTCTAGTAATAAATAATTAGTGAATATCTAACTAGTAAAGAATTAAATAAACTAGTATGAATACTACATTCTTTGTCCTAATAAAATATAAATTTTTTAGGTTTGAACATATGTATTACGGCGGTATGCAAAATTAAATAAACTAGTATGAATACTACTTTCTTTGTCCTAAAATATAATTTTTTTAGGTTTGAAACATATGTATTACGGAGGTAAGCAAAAGACTAAATATCTTTATTTGTCCTAAAATAATTTGTTTCTAAATTTTATAGCTACCAATGGAGTTTTAAAATCTATAAAAAAAAATCTAGACTGTTTGTGGAAACTTATATATTCGAGCCGCTTATCCGATCGATCGAGTAGCTCGCGCGGCGGCGGCGGCGGCGGCGGCGAGTTGATGCGCAAGCAAGCTGCAGGTGGCGACAACGCACGCCGTTGGTATCTCGATCAAGTGGAGAATTGATAAGTGATAAGTCCCCGATCGATCTAACCCGACGGATGCTGACCGTACAGCTTGGGTGGACTCGCATCATCACATCTCTCATCTCTCTTGCATTACGATTGCAGATTTACGTGTGTTTGGATACGAGACTAAATTTTAGACCCATTACATCTAATGTTTATATATTATTTGAGTATTAAATATAGGTTATTTACAAAACTCATTCATAATCGGTGAATTATTCGCGAGACGAATCTAATTAGCCTAATTACGTCATGATTTGGCAACGTGATACTACAGTAGACATTTCCTAATCATGGATTAATTAGGCTTAATAAATTCGTCTCGCGAATTATTCTCCAATTCTGCAATAATTATTTTTATAATTAGTTTACATTTAGTCATTTAAATCGATATATAAACATCCGATATGACACGGCCTAAAATTTAGCTCTTTGATCTAAACACCCCCTTATTTGCGTACTTACAGTAGCCCCGTATTTTCTAATGTTTAAGTTTGTCTCTAGATCTTTAATTTATTAGATGTTCAACTCACGTACGTTAGTTCTTGCATGTAGTTGAGCTCAAGATGCGACACGTACTGCATGCTCGTTGCTTCGTTCGTTGAATTTGTTTAATTAAGTTGCACCCTAGCTTAAAAATGCGATTATATTGGTGGCCCAACTAGTTCGATCAATAGATCTGTTCATGAAAATTAAACAAATTCAACGGCACGTATAATTCATGAAAAATGTATAGTATTACTATTTCATTTCTAAATTCCAAAATACAAGACATACAAATTTTTTAGAAAAAGTCAATATTGATAACTTTTGACTAAAAATAAAACTGAAAATATTTAGGTTTAATGTTATGCATTTCATGTGGTACTTGTATATGTTATTGATGATATATATAGTAAATATAACTAATAATAAATATTCTATGCTAAAAATAAACCGTATAAAAACATTAGTGGTGGTCGGTACTGACGTCAACACCGACGTCAGCACCGAATGTGACGGTCACTGATGACGTCAGCATCGACGGCCACTACTGTGTCGCTTTATAGTAGTGTCAAGTCGGACATCTACCTAGCAATTCATACTGTATTTATAACGGTGCATATGCATGCCCACTGTTTTGTAGCGACACATGTGAGTTTGTTCAACATGAGATGTGCCTTCCATAAATTCCAATAGACGCATGCAGATGCAGGGTATATAATATAATTGATTGCTTAATTTTTGACTAGAATTATATTAGCGATAGAATTGATTTATGTTGATAATTTTTAAGAGTAAAATAATCATTCTCCATGTTTCATGTATAATCATCGTCATTAGCGATTTTGTATTGATTTATCTCTTTCTTCGCTGCATCTAATCTAGCATATGTTTGGTGTACAAATTTACAATTTTATCCTCTATATCAATTATTTTTTAGATGCTTTTGTCCTTTCTAAATTTTTACTACCACTAATTAATTAAGATAACAAAAAAATATTTTAACCCTTAAATGAAAAGATATTAATGCACATAGTTTTATTTCTATCATATCATTTTCGTATGCCAAAAACCAATATTGTAAATAATATTTACGGTTAAATTTAAGTTGGGTTGGCTGTACGCATATATGGATATTCTAAAACGAATTCCTTTGTCATCGATCATATCGTGGATGGAATAATTTAATGTTGTCTTAAGCCAAACTTATTACAACACAAGTTTGACTTGACTTTGCATGTAATTAACCGAAAGAAAGGATCAAGAAATGTGCATTAGTCAGACGAAAAAGAAATGTAAATCAGATGCACGTCCTTTTCTTCGCATCATCTTATTATGGATATAGTAGTTGTATGTACCAGCAACGACTCAGCTTTCAACCAGATCACCGCGAACCTAAGCTTCTAACTACTGGTAAGTGGTAACCATGAGCTGCTAGCCAAAAGCATCTCCAAAAGCCATACTTTGGGAGATGCTCTAAGCTACCTGCTTATTTGCTCGGCTAAATTTAAATAGATAATTATTACGTGTTGCTAGCTCGACGGAACTTAATTAAGGTCCTGTTTGGATAGCCATTACTTATTTTTAAGGATTAAAATTTAGTCTCATTTAGTTTCTAAAGTTCCAAACAACCTTGTTTATAGGGACTAAATTTTAGTCCCTAAAATTTAGTCCATAAGTCACTTTGATGTTGCTTATAGAGACTAAAAGTATTATGCACACTCTACTCTCATTTACGAATGCTCATTAAATGATGTTTAGTTCCTATATCCAAACAAAAAAACAAAACTTTAGTTCATACAAAAATAAACAAGTTTTAGTCTCTAGAAATAAGCAAGATTATCCTAACATGACCTAAATATATTTATAGTTATCATATATAACAATGCTTAACTCGGGTAAAACCTTCACTAGCAATGGCGGCCACCACGAAATCCGTGCGATCAGTAAAACTACGACAACTACTTTAAGAGCCTGGTTAGATAGTCATGCCTTATTTTTAGGACTAAAATTTAGTCTCATTTAGTTCCGAAAGTCTCAAACAACCTTACTTACGGGGACTAAAGTTTAGTCCCTAAAATCATTTTGATGTTGCTTATAGGGACTAAAAGTATCATGTGCACACTCTATTCTCATTTATGAACCCCTCATTAAATGATGTTTAGTTGCTACATCCACACAAAAGGACTAAATTTTAGTTCATACAAAAACAATAAGTTTAGTCCCTAAAAATAAACAAGGGACCTAAGTAAACATGTGAAACGTCGGGTTTGAAATCAAATTAATTAATACCTAAACCTTTCAAATAACCTAATTCAACAACAATAGTAGTCACAAGCAAAACCAAAAACAGAAGAATAGCAATAATAATCCCGTTATATTCCTCGCAAGCCCCACATTTGCTCCTTCCACCTGTGATGTAGTTTGTATTCTATAGACATAGAATATTGTTGAATTTTGCTTATCGACTTATTGATTAATTTGGACAAACTGAAAAGAAAAATATTTAGATGTGTTCCATGAAAAGATAGTATAAATGAAAATCCATACCAACTTATTTGTCTTGAATCCAAGACAACTTCATATCTCATCGTTTTCTTTATAGAATCTTACCCTACCGAAAAGAGGATGTTTGCCAAGTGTATTTTATCGGGTACTCGGCAAACTAAACTTTACCGAGTGTACAAACAAATACACTCGGCAAACACGTTACATTGGGCATACGCCCATCTTTGCTGAGTAACCCATGTGGCACTCGGCGAAATCTATATTGCACTCGACGAATACTTCGTCGAGTGTCCGATAAAAAGCACTCGACGAACACACACGTCACCGATAAGGCTTGTGTCGAGTGGCTGGAGTTCGCTGAGTGTGGCACTCGACGAAGCCTTCGCCGAGTGCCCGAAGCACTCGGCAAACAAGCAATTTCCCGTAGCGTTAGGTCGCTAATCTACTATTCAAGTTCAAACAACGTAGCGTGTTTTGGCTATGAAATGTAAGTATAGACCTACCACGCTTAATTGTCGTAGAGGCGACTAATATTGTAATTTACAGCAGTAAAATCCACCGTATCTTTGTCCGAGTATAGGCGAAAAACGTAGTGCCGGTACTCGGTCGTGATCGAGACGTAAGTATATATGTACATATATACGTACGTACGTTGCTGAAGCGCGCACACAGAGCCAGATATATATATGCCCGGTATAAATTTCTTTTGAATTATATCTAGTACAGATTGATACCCGAATGTACTTCGGAATATATTCTTAGCTGTTTTATAAATGATATGGAAAATGCTTGCACAATCTCAACGCATTATATTGCATCCGAATAAATTCTCTTTTTCGCCGGGTTTTATTAATGTTTGTTTGTCGAGTGGCTGTTTTTTATGTACAAATCAATTTTTAACCTATTAGATCAATATCCACTAATTCATCACATGAATATTTTTTAAAAGAATATTCTAAATTAAAGTTTTAAAAATTATACCTTAACTTATAGTTTATTACTTTGTTTGTTTTATTTTACAAGTCAAACTTTCCTAATTTTGATCGATTGTATAGGAAAAATATATTAACAATTATAATATCAAATCAATTTCATTTTATCTATATAAAATATGTTATAATAGTGTATTTATTTGATATTGTATACATGCTAATATACTTTTTCTTTAAACTTGATCAAATTTTTCAAAAATAAATTTTAAAAAAATCAAACAGCCTGTAATACGAAACAAAGGGTACTTATCAACAAAAAAACTTATGATTTATATAAGTAAAATAGCATGTACACGCTGATCTAGGAAATAAATAATGAAGTAATAAGCTAAAAGTTTCGCAACGTTTACACTAAATAATCTGTACTGTTTTAGATTGTGCAAGTTTATGTTATTTTTCATACAATTAAGTTGTGAGGCAAGTGACAAACCAAAAAACATACTACCAAAAAGGCAGATTCAGAAGTGTGTTCTTCAACGACAGAAGAAGCTAAACTAGCAACAGAAATGCCGTCGTCACTGATTAAGTTCGTTGTGCTTGTGCAAACAAAGCAACGTCGAAGCTCGCTGGAAGACGCACGCATGCATGCATGGCCGTGAAGGCGGCCAGCCGGCCGGTAGCTACCTGCCGCGGTTTTCAGGCGGCCGCCGGCGGCGGCGGCGGCGGCGTTTTGGTCGACCTCGACGACGACGTGTCATACACGTGCACGCGCGTACGCGTGTACGCATGCTCAAACAGAGAAAGTGTTAGTTTGATTCTGAATAGTTTTTGGTGAGAACATTAGATCGAGAAGCTGTCGTTGCTTTGGATTAGTCTGTCAAAAAATAGAAAAGCTTCCTAATTTCTGTACTTTAGTTCATTGCTATATTCTATGGTTACTAATTCTCACAATTTAATTTAGAATTTAGATCGTCTCGAAGAGATTGAGATAAAACAAGGTCTAAATAGGCCCTTAATTTGCTGTGCTAGTAGCTGCCAAATTCTCTTTCCCTTGCAGCTTCGTGTAGCCTAAGTGGTGCAGTGGATATTGAAGTCACAAAGCAAGTGACAGACAGCGCAGCTGATCGGGCAGGCGATCATGTGATGGCCAAATTAAAGTGGGCAAAAACTTGGTCGTGTTAGTGCTGACCAGAATGCCATTTGGTACTCTACGCATACCCATATCGTTTTTTATTTCCACACTAGCTGCATATTCTTCTTTTGCTTTTGGACAAAAGGAAAAGAAAAAAAAACAGAATCCAACAGGGTATTTGCGTAAAATTAATGTTTTTGTATGATTTTTTAGAAATCTAAGTGTTTTTACATAAAATTCGTACGTCCGCGTAAAAATAAAGAAATTAAAAAATTGAATTGCAAAAGTATATTTTTTATTTTTTTTCCTTCTTTCTCATTCTTTTCAGTTGCTGCATGCATGCGCGTCCATTTTTTTCGGTTGCTGCATGCGTTGTGCGGCCGGGAGGTCGTGCGCAGGGCGGTTTTCACAGGGTATAAGTTTTGGTCGGTTTTTTATGGGATGTGGGAAGACACAAATGGCGGGTTGCGGACGGAGGATACGGAAATCTGGACACTTTATAATAGTATATATATGTACCCATGAATGAAAAAAGAAACTTATTTATTTAAACAGGTCTATAATCTTGATGAGAATCTAAGGCACCGCATCTATCATATCTTCCTAGATCAAAGGCTGAAATGGCCTCTCTTTTTTTTGATGTGCCTTGAGATTCCAGAGTAACACTACGGGACTGGTCATATTTGCCGAGTGCCTAGGGCACTCGGCGAAGCCTCTTTTGCACTCGGCAAAGGCTTCGCCGAGTGCCACACTCGGCGAACCCCACTCGGCACTGAACGTGTCGGCGACGTGAGGGTTCGCCGAGTGCAATTTATCGGGCACTCGGCGAAGTCTTTGCCGAGTGCAATATAGACTTCGCCGAGTGCCACGTATAGCACTCGGCGAAGTCCACGGTTGACGGCCGGGGTAGCCGTTAACGGGGCTTCGCCGAGTGCCCCACGTGGCACTCGGCGAAGGGGGTGTGCCGAGTGCCACGGGGGCACTCGGCGAAGGTGGCTCGGGGGGGGGGGGGCACGTGGCGCGAGGGGGGTTCGCCGAGTGCCCCACGTGGCACTCGGCGAAGGGGCCTCGGGGGAGGGGGGCACGTGGCGCGTGGGGCTTCGCCGAGTGCCCCCGTGGCACTCGGCACACCCCCTTCGCCGAGTGCCACGTGGAGGCACTCGGCAAAGCCTCCCCAGACTGCACAGAAACGTGCCACGTGGCACGTTTCTGTGCAGTGCAGGTGGCTTTGCCGAGTGTAACACTCGGCAAAATATTTTTAATTTTTTTTTTCATTTATTTCTTGCATATTTCATCCAAAAAACACATTCAATCACAAAATGCATCACAAATTCACATTTATTCACAAAATTTGCCCCAAAATTCACACTGAATCACAGATATTCACAGAAATCACATGCACATCACAAAAATCACATTTACATCACAAATTTCACGGTCACATCACAATTTCACGTTCACGTCACAAATACAAGTTCAAATTGATACACAAGTTCAAGTTCGCGTTAACGGTGACAAGTTTAAGTTAATTAACAAATTCATCACGGCAACTCACACCACGCCTCACAAATTATCATTACCGCTATGACCAGTGTGTGGAGATGGCTGCGTGTTTGATCCTGCTGCCGATGGATGAAACTGAAAAAAAAGAAAAATAGTTAGAACACTTGTATATAACAAAACCGACAATAACAATATTAGAAACTCACATTGCCGCTCTGTGGAGTCCGTGGAGATTGTTGAGGTTGAGGAGGAAGTCCAGGCAGACCCATATGACCTGAGAAAGATCCACCCATCTGCGCAAACCACTGCTGCATCTGGGTCTGCATCTCGGCTTGCATCTGAGCTTGCATCTGAGCCTGCAGCCGAGCCTCCATCTGGGTCTGCCACTCGGTCCTTTGTGATCTTTCTTCATTTAATTGGGCCTACAAAACATTATTTCAGAGTTAATGTTCTCAAACAAACAATGTGAAGTGTTCGATGATTGATGAAAATGAACTAACCTGTAGATCAGCAATCAGACCCATAGATGTGTCTCGGCGAGGACGTATACCCGGACCGGAGGTCGAGCTCCGAGCTCTCACCTCAGATAGAGAGGGGGTACTACGGGTATCAATGGCGCCGTCGCCCATCAAATATCGCCCATGTCTCTTTCCTCCTCCAGCCCTCATGACCACCTCGCCATCGATGTCATGTGCGATTGGGTCATAATCGGCGCCATGCACTTCCCTTGCCATCTCTGAATAGTCTTGGAGGCGTTGATATGCATTCCGATTAGTGTACGACTCAGCGGGGTCATTTGGATTGTAGGTATTGCCTTCAACCGCCCTCCCTTTGTGAGCCAGAGCATATGCCATGACTTGGGAGCATTCCTGACCCGCATTGGCCGTTGACTGAAACAAGAAGATAGTTAGAGTTATATTGTGTAATTAAGCGAAAAAAAGAAACATGTAACTACATACCCATCTCGCCCTGAACTGGTCGAGGTTCAGCGAGCCTTGATGGTGTGATGCCCCCGGCATGAGTAGGCGTCGCTGGCGGCATGCCTCGTGACTGCTCTGCCACTCGGCAGAACACCACCTATCAACAATTTGGCCCCAACACTCAAGATGAGCGGCACACCACTGTGGAGGGACCTATTTGATGCAAGTGAATTTGTTAATGACATAATATTAAGTATTATAAGATACACGAGAATACACTTACCATCATGTATTCCTCTCGTGTCAGAAAGGTGGTCCGGGCATCCTTTTTGTTTTTCCTCTCTCGACGGTGCTGAGCGCAGAAGTCAATAACAGCTTGAATGCGCGCCTCATAATGCATGTCGGTGACAAGCTTCTTGGCGGCTCTATTAATAACTGCGGCAGCCTGATCCGCATACCCCTCATCACATCTATAAAAATCCTGCATATAGATGTAAAGAGAATGTTATATGTTTTCACATGTTAATAGTATTGACACATATATTAAGAAAATAAACTTACCCAAAGCTCAGCCCTGACTCGATCGGCTAGGTGGGCAAATTGTCTCCCTTCTCGGTCAGGGGCGTCCGGCGCACTTTCATAGTGCCTCCATGAGTACGCCGGCTCCGTCCTCCCATCCAAAGATATCAAACCAGGGAACTTTTCCTTGATAAGAAGACCGAGGATACCGTTTACATGGCGTGAGCACTCACGACCTCCTCGTTCAACCATAATCCAGTTCCTATCCCGATATCATTAAAAAGTATTAGTATATATTAAAAATTAAACTAACGAAAAGAATATATTATAGACTTTCTATAACAACTTACCTATTTCCATCTGGTCGAATGAGCGGACGATCAGCTACTGCCACTGGTCGCCTCGGGAGTGACGAAGGACCACGCAACCACACTGCAGTCGGTTCTGTAGTTTGCTCCTCTCCCTCTGCCCCAACCTCCCCACCCTCTGCCCCCACCTCCTCCTCCTCCTCCACCCTAGCCTGCTCCTCCTCCTCCTCATCCGGCACGTAATCATCGTCGCGACGGGATGCCGGTATATGGCTAGTTTCACTCGAGGGCGCGGGTGCCTTTCCTCTCACTGCTGACTTCTTCGTTCTCCTACCTCGAGGTCTAGATGAGGACCCAACCTCATCTTGAGAGGGAGTGGATCTACCGCCTTTTCCTACTACCGCACTTATTAATTTCTTTAAACCCCCACCATATTTCAATCACCTGCTACGAAAAAGAGTAAATCACTTTAGATAAACCGTGAAATGTGTTCTAAACGCATTTATTCTAAAATTAAACATAATTCTCATACAGCTGCTAGAAATAGTCATCGCCGTCCGGATTTGCTGGATCATATGTATCGTCATCACTATCACGTGATATGATGTAATCGTCCAGCTGTTCAGGAGGTGGAATGTTGTCATCACGTTGAGTGCTTGAGTGCAATCTCTCTAGCAGTTCTAAGTCTCTTCCATTATGAATCTCGTCTCCTTCGTCGGCATCGGCACCACTTTCGTTATCTACTTCCATCGTCTCCGTCAAGTCAATAACAAACATGCCTGGTAGCCCATCTTCTTGAAAGAACTCTCCGTCGTATGTGTTCGGGTCTATGTTATAGTCTTCGTTGTTGGGAACAGGCAGTTTACCGTGTGGCGACACCTTATACACAACATCCCAACCTTTAAGACGTGCGACGGTTTTGCACGGGTAAGACAGATAGTAAACTTGTGTTGCCTGTTGAGCCACAATATAAACATCTTCACTCGGCAAGGTGGTATCTTGACGAATTTCTATTAAGCCAAGTTCGGGAGTCTGTCTCACTACTTTGGGATTGAACCAGTGGCATTTAAATATAACGGGGTTAAGAGGTTTGCTCCCATCAAAACTCAATTCATATATTTCTTCGAGTCGTCCATAGTAGTCAACCCCGTCTGTGCCCGGAGTAAAAACTCCGGAATTTGTGGTTCTTCGGTTAGGTCGGCTCTGTTCATGACTTGTTGTGTGGAAACGATAGCCGTTTACGTCGTAAGCTTTGAATGTCTTAACCTTGTATGCACAACCATTCGCAACTTGCCTCAACTCGGAACTCATTGTCGTGTCGGTTCTTCCCTATAGGTTTAAACGCGATGAACATGTATATTAGTCGCATATAAGATATAATTGAAAGGTATAACTAACTAAAAGTTAATTTGAGAAATACCTTAGTTTTGAACCAAGAAATGAAATCGGGATTGCCATTTCCCACACCATACTTAAGAAGGGCAGTGGATTCCTCAATGTTAGCCTCCCTCGAACCACGCCAAAATCGTCGATGAAATTCCTCAATGTACGGTTCCACTTCGGAAAGGTTTGTCAGGACATACAACATAATCAAACGCCACTCTTCATGCTGTAAGGTCTTGTTAGCAGCACCACTTGCACTTCCTAGTTGGCCTCTGAAGATGCTGAGATTTGATTCTTCTTCTGGAAGATTGTAACGGGCAGGTGGATTATGCACGCTTGGAAGATTGTCCGCATAATATCTAGTTGTGAAGTTTGACACCTCCTCCAAAACATATGCCTCAGCTATGGATGCTTCAATTTTGCATTTGTTCTTACATTTATTTCGAAGAATCTTTTGGAATCTCTCAATTGAATAGCACCAACGGCTTTGAACCGGACCTCCCATCCGGGCCTCATACGGAAGGTGCAATATCATATGTTGCATCGGATTGAAAAAACCGGGCGGAAAGATTTTTTCTAGCTTACATAATAACACGGGCGCTAGTGTCTCCATGTCTGCTACCACGGTGTGAGACAACTGTTTAGCACAAAGTTGACGGAAAAAATTGCTCAATTCAGCTAGAACTCGCCAGACATCCTCGGGGACATAGCCACGAATCATGACCGGGAGCAACCGCTCAATCCATATGTGATAGTCATGACTTTTGAGTCCGTTTATTCGCAGAGTAGCTAGATTAACTCCCCTCTTCAGATTAGCTGCATAGCCATCAGGAAACATTAATGTTTGAAACCACTCAAGTACTTCCCTCCTTTGTCCCCTTGTTAGAACAAAATCAGACTTTGGCTTCGTCCAGGATTTCCCGCTTCTAGGAGGTATCATGTCGAGCTTAGGTCTGTTGCATATAGCCGCTTGATCCAGTCGGGCCTTGACATTGTCTTTCGTCTTCTCAGGAATATCCATGATTGTGCCGAAAATGGCCTCGGCAACATTTTTCTCAGTGTGCATCACATCAATGTTGTGCGGAAGGAGAAGATCATCGAAATAAGGAAGATTCCATAAACATGGCTTGTGAGTCCATGCATGATGCTCACCATATCCAATAAAACCAGCTCCTTGTGTATTAATTTGCAAAGACTCTAATTGAGCACGAACATCGGCTCCGGTCATTTTAATTGGTGCTGAGCCTTTAACAGACACATCTTTTGTAAAATTCCTCTTATCCTTTCTGAATGGATGGTTCCGAGGAAGGAATTGTCGGTGCTTGTCAAATGAGGAATATTTTCCACCCTTAGCTAGCCAAACGAACTTTAGAGTCGACCGACAAATCGGGCATGCGAACTTCCCATGCACGCACCAGCCGCAAAATATCGAATATGCTGGTAGGTCATGTAGAGAATACATATACCAGACATGCATTCTGAAGTTTGTCTTTGTACATCGATCATATGTCAACACACCATCTTCCCACGCATGGACCAAATCATCCATCAAAGGCTCCATATACACACTCATATTTTTCCCCGGGTATTCAGGCCCTGGAATTATCAAGGACAAGAAAATATTCTGTCGTTGAAAGATGACGCCGGGAGGAAGGTTGAGGGGAATAACAAACATTGGCCAACAACTGTATGCGGCAACCGTCATACCATATGGATTGAACCCATCTGTTGCTATAGCAATTCGTACATTACGTGGCTCTAAAGCTTTCTCGGGATGGAGCTGATCAAATTTTTTCCACGCTTCTCCATCTGATGGATGACCTAGCTTGTCTGGGTTGTAACGAATCCCATTTTTATGCCATGTCATCTGTTTAGCAGATTCCTCGGTCATGTACAGCCGTTGGATCCTCGGTACAAAGGGAAGGTACCGAAGGATCTTCACGGGAATTGAGAGTTGTTTCTTCACACCATCATCGGAGTCTACCTCCAGATACCTAGAGGATTTGCATTTCACGCAGCAGGTTGCGTCTGCGTATTGTTTTCTGAATAAAATGCATCCGTTGGGACAAGCATGTATTTGCTCATAAGGCATCTTAAGTGCACGGAGGACTTTCTTAGACTCGTACATGCTCTTCGGAAGGTTGTGACCTTCTGGAAGAAGGCTACCAACAACCGTCAGCATAACATCGAAGCATTCTCGACTCAAGCTAAACTGCGACTTGATGGCCAATAGCCGTGCGATGGCATCCAGTTGAGAAACCTTAGTGTGACCGTGAAGAGGTTGCTTTGACGCGGACAACATGTCATAAAACGCTTTTGCCGTTGGCTCCGGCACTTCCTCTTCACGTGCTTCGTCAAAATGCGCATCTTCAAAGTCATCTAGCATAAATCCAACCCCTCCCTCATCATCGTCCATGCGATGTCGCAACACCTCCTCTCTAGGACGTTGTGACTCACCATGATACGTCCAACGGGTATAATTTGGCATAAACCCATATTTGCATAGGTGTTTACCCATAGCATCCTTTGTTTGTCGACGCTTATTCTCGCACCGACTACATGGACACCAGGTCTTGTCACGTACATTCTGTCTACCAAACGCTGTCTCTAAGAATACTTCAGTGTTCTTGATCCAATCCATTGTCACCTCGGCCTGACTAGGGCGACCCGTGTACATCCACTCACGATGATCCATCTTGTACTAAACTAGGAAACAACACCCGTGTTTAGGGGTTAGTGAGAAACGAGATGAATATAACAGTCTAATAGGTAAGATAGGTCCTAATCCCACCAGACAATGCGTAGATTGAGCTCGTATTCACGCTCCGTTCCGATCCAACCCAAAATTTCGGCAGCACCTCCCCGCTGCTCTCCAAACGCACGTCTGGGCAACATGCCAAGAGGATGTGCGTTCGGAGAACAAGGGGGAGGTGTTGTCGAAACCCTGGGTCGAATCAGAACGGAGCATGAAAACGAGCTCAATCTACGCATCCTCCGGCTGTCCAAACGTGGACAGTTCGAAACAGTTACGGCCACAGATATGCAAAGACATGCATATTCCAAACCGTAACTCTTCCGAACGGGAGACGCCTAGGTTATGCGATAATAACAAAAAAAAATAAATTTTTGACGCGCAGTACGATGCATAAATTGAACGGCACGATGGCTGTCACCCACATACACATCACGACTCGATGGCCGAGATCCACATACACATATATATAATGGCACGATGGCCGGCATCGACATACACAAGATATTAATGAACATAACCATTAAAACATAAAAAGTATTACAATGATTATTTTAAAATTTCTAAAACATGTATATTAGAATAACATGGTATTAACATGAAATTTAACATGGCATTATTAATAATTAAATATGTGATTAAAAAGTACATTAAACTTGGCATTAAATTGTCTCATCTAATAATATATATATATATATTAGTTTGCTACAATAGCTAGTTCCTAGCTCATTAAAAACTACATTAAACTTGGCATTAATATTGAAATACCATACGTACATGTATATGTTGCAAACTCAACATATACATACATTTGGTTTTTTTTGACTTACACATGCAAAAATATATGTTAACTTATTGTGTATATATTGCATATATATTTAAAAAAGTGAAAAAATATCACCGAAGAGCCCGGCGGTCGGAGGAGGAGGTGCCGGCCGGGGGCACCGAGGGCAGGGAAGGAGGGCGGGCAGGGGGCGCCGGCGCGGCCGGCGGGGACGGGCGTGGGACGGCGGGGCTGGCGAAGACGGCCAGCGGCGCCGGTTGCCGAGGGCCGGCGAGGGTGGCCGGGGTCAGGCCGCTGGGGGCCGCAGGGGCGGCCGGCGGCGGGGTGGCGGCGGCGGGACGCAGGGAGCGGCGGGCGGCGGGGGAGCAGGCGGCGGGGAGCGGGGGGAGCAGGCGGCGGGCGGCCGGCGGCGGGGTGGCGGCGGCGGGATGCAGGGAGCGGCGGGCGGCGGGCGGCCGGCGGCGGGGGAGCAGGCGGCGGGGACCGGGGGGAGCAGGCGGCGGTGTGCTGCGAGGGGGGAGGCAGATCTGGGCGCACTTAATGCGCCCAGATCTGGGGCTCTTTTTTTGTACTCGTACCAGGTTCGCCGAGTGCCAAATTGGGAGGCACTCGGCGAACAATTTTTTTTTTTTAAAAAAAATAACGTTTACCGAGTGCCACCACTAAACCACTCGGCAAACATTATTTTTTTTAAATGAACCATTTTTTTGCCGAGTGCTAGGTATAATTACACTCGGCAAAGTTTTTTAAAAATTATTTTCAAAAAAAAAACTAAAATAGAATAAAGACTTTAAAAATCCCAAAATTTGGTATTATATAATATACACTAATATTGCATCCTAGAAAATTTCTAAGATCAAATAATCAAATATAAGGCACTTTTAGTTTAGATTTGGGATCTTTTACTTAAAATCCTATAAACAACTTTTTTAACCAAAAATAGCAAACTAACTCAAAAAATCCCAATTTTTGACATGGTATGAGATAAATTGAGTTTTAGTAGTACAAAAAGTTTTAAGTTCAAAAAAATATTTGAATACCAATTTGCTTCTAAACCTAACTCATTTTATCCCTAAACTCCTAAACCTTCTCGAAGGTTGTCCAATTTCTAAAGGTCATACTTGAAAACTTTGTCGAAACATTATGAATTTTTTACCATATTATATATGTATGATATAATGACACCCTGTCAAGTGTCATATTTTTTAGGCATCAATTACATTTTCTATAATTAAAAAACCATTAACCTGCATATTGCAAGTCGAGTGTCGTAAATTAGATTTTAAATATTTAGTTATATTTAGTTGTAAAAGAGTACAAATGTAATAATGAATAGAAATATGTTTTTTCCATAATTTTTGAGTCATTATTTTATGTACATTTAGTTGAAATTTGATCCACTTGGAAGTAAATCCTAGAAATACAAATATTTTATTAAAAATAGCAATCCCACTCATAAAAGTATGAAAATTTACCATGGATTAAAAGATGTTGAATTATGACTGTAAAAAAAAATTGAAGTTCAAAACATGTTTTAAATGTGATATAGAGTCAAAATATGTTTTCACATGAAATAATGGGATCAGCACACTTTGCCGAGTGCATTTAGCTATAGCACTCGGCAAAAATGATTTTTTTTTCTTTGCCGAGTGCCATTCCCATTTGCACTCGGCAAATAATTTTTATACTGTTTTTTTAAAAAAAACTAAAATAGAATAAAGACAGTAAAAAATCCCATCATTTGTAATTATATAATATACACTAATATTTCATCCTAGAAAATTTCTAGGTTCAAATAATCAAATATAAGGCACATAGAGTTTAAATTTGGGATCTTTTACTTAAAATCTTATAAACAACATTTTTAACTAAAAATATCAAAGTAACTCTAAAAAATGCCAATTTTTGACATGGTATAAGATAAATTGAGTTTTAGTAGTACAAAAAGTTTTAAGTTCAAACAAATATTTGAATATCGATTTGCTTCTAAACCTAACTCATTTCATCCCTAAACTTTTAAACCTTCTCGAAGATTGTCCAATTTCTAAAGGTCATACTTGAAAACTTTGTCGAAACATTATGAATTTTTTACCATATCATATATGTATGATATAATGACACCATGTCAAGTGTCATATTTTTTAGGCATCAATTACATTTTCTATAATTAAAAAACCATTAACCTGCATATTGCCGGTCGAGTGTCGTAAATTAGATTTTAAATATTTAGTTATATTTAGTTGTAAAAGATTACAAATGTAATCATGAACACAAATATGATTTTTCCATAATTTTTGAGTCATTATTTCATGTACATGCATTTCAAATTTGACCCACTTGGAAGTAAATCCTAGAAATACAAATATTTTATTAAAAATACCAAACCCACTCATAAAAGTATGAAAATTTATCAAGGATTAAAAGATGTTGAATTATGACTGTAAAAAAAAATTCAGGTTCAAAATATTTTTAAAATGTGATGTGGACTAATAATGTGTTTTCACATGAAATATTGGGTTACTACTTTGCCGAGTGTTTTCTGGCTGGCACTCGGCAAAGGCTAGGGTTTGCCGAGTGTCCGTTAGTGGCACTCGGCAAACCCAAATTTTCACCCCTGGCGCCGTCACGGCGTCAGCAAAAAAATTTGGCGGGCTTTTTTCAGGATGTTTGCCGAGTGCCTACGGAGTGGCACTCGGCAAACCCTGTCTTTGCCGAGTGTCACAAACTTTGCCGAGTGCATTCCATAGGGCACTCGGCGAACGTGTCTTTGCCGAGTGCCCGATGGAATGCACTCGGCAAAGTTTGTGACACTCGGCGAATGTTAGTTTTCCGGTAGTGTAAGCTAGTAGCAATATAATTCCTGTGTACTGCTTCAGTTTGTGGCCATACCTTTTGCAGGAGTTGTTTCTGCTTTGCGTCAGTATCAGGCGATGTTACTTATTAACCAGAGATTTTGCAGGCAGCCCACCTGCCACTACCGGAAAACTAACATTCGCCGAGTGTCACCGACTTTGCCGAGTGCATTCCATCGGGCACTCGGCAAAGACATGTTCGCTGAGTGCCCTATGGAATGCACTCGGCAAAGTCGGTGACACTCGGCAAAGGCAGGGTTTGCTGAGTGCCACTCCGTAGGCACTCGGCAAACATCCTGAAAAAAGCCCGCCAAACTTTTTTGCTGGCGCCGTGACGGCGCCAGGGGTGAAATTTTGGGTTTGCCGAGTGTCACTAACGGACACTCGGCAAACCCTAGCCTTTGCCGAGTGCCACCAGAAAAACACTCGGCAAAGCTGAAATACTCATTATTTCATGTGAAAACACACTTTGAGTCCATATCACATTTTAAAAATGTTTTGAACCTGAATTTTTTTTTACAGTCATAATTCAACATATTTTAATCTTTGGTAAATTTTCATACTTTTATGAGTGGGTTTGATATTTTTAATAAAATATTTGTATTTCTAGGATTTACTTCCAAGTGGGTCAAATTTCAACTAATTGTACATGAAATAATGACTCAAAAATTATGGGAAAAACATATTTCTATTCATGATTACATTTGTACTCTTTTACAACTAAATATAACCAAATATTTAAAATCTAATTTACGACACTCGACTTGCAATATGCAGGTTAATGGTTTTTTAATTATAGAAAATGTAATTGATGCCTAAAAAATATGACACTTGACAGGGTGTCATTATATCATACATATATGATATGGTAAAAAATTCATAATGTTTCAACAAAGTTTTCAAGTATGACCTTTAGAAATTGGACAACCTTCTAGAAGGTTTAGGAGTTTAGGGATAAAATGAGTTAGGTTTAGAAGCAAATCGATATTCAAATATTTGTTTGAACTTAAAACTTTTTGTACTATTAAAACTCAATTTATCTTATACCATGTCAAAAATTGGCATTTTTAGAGGTAGTTTGCTATTTTTGGTTAAAAAAGTTGTTTATAAGATTTTAAGTAAAAGATTCCCAAATTTAAACTCTCTGTGCCTTATATATGATTATTTGAACCTAGAAATTTTCTATGATGAAATATTAGTGTATATTATATAATTACCAATTATGGGATTTTTTACTGTCTTTATTCTATTTTAGTTTTTTTTTAAAAAAACAGTATAAAAAATCTTTGCCGAGTGCAAATGGGAATGGCACTCGGCAAAGACAAAAAAAATCAATTTTGCCGAGTGCCATAGCTAAATGCACTCGGCAAAGTGTGATGATCCCATTATTTCATGTGAAAACATATTTTCACTCTATATCACATTTAAAACATGTTTTGAACTTGAATTTTTTTTACAGTCATAATTAAACATCTATTAATCCATGGAAAATTTTCATACTTTTATGAGTCGGATTGATATTTTTAATAAATATTTCCTATTTGTAGGATTTACTTCCAAGTGGGTCAAATTACAACTGCATGTACATGAAATAATGACTCAAAAATTGTAGAAAAATCATATTTATGTTCATGATTCTATTTTTAATCTTTTACAACTAAATATATCTAAATATTGAAAATATAATTTACGATGCTCGAGCGGCAACATGGAGCTTAATGTTTTTTAATTCTATAAAATTAAATTAATGCCTAAAAAATATGAAAGTTGACATGGTGTCATTGTATCATACATATATATTGTGATAAAAATTTCATAATGTTTCGACAAAGTTTTCATGTACGACGTTTGCAAACTAGAGAATCGAGGAGAAGGTAAATGTGTTTATGGATGGAATGAGCTAGGTTTAGAAGCAAATCGATATTCAAATCTTTGTTTGCCGTTAAAACTTTTTATACTAATAAATCCCATTGTATCTTATATCATGTCCAAATTTGTGATTTTTTAGTACTAGCTTGGTATTTTTTAGTTAATTGAACTTCCTTATAGAATTTAATTAAAAGATCACAAATTTGAACTACAAGTGCATTAAATTTGTTTATTTGAACTAAGAAATTTTTTAGGAGTAAAAATAACTGTGTATTACATAATGCCAAATTATGTGATTTTTTACTGTTTTATTTCTATTTTATTTTTTTTAAAAAAAAATAAAAAAATCTTTGCCGAGTGCAATTATCCCTGGCACTCGGCAAAGAAAAGGTTTTTTTTAAATAATATTTGCCGAGTGCCTCACTAATGGCACTCAGCAAAGTTTTTTTTTTAAAAAAAAAACTTGTTTGCCGAGTGCCTCCCAATTTGGGCACTCGGCAAACAGCGAAACCTGCCTAAAACAGGCCCGCCCGCAGATCTGGGCGCAGCGCCCAGATCTGCTCCCCCGCGCGCAGCTGTCCCCCGCCGCCGCCGCTGGAGCCCCGCTCCCCCACCGCCGGCAGCCCCTGCTCCCCCGCGCCTGCTCCCCCGCCCCTGCTCCCCCGCCGCTGGCACCCCGGCGCCCCTGCTCCCCCGCGCCCCCGCCCAGCCCCCTGTCTCCACTCCCCCGCGCCCCGCCGCCGGCCACGCCGGCGCCCCCGCCGCCGGCCGCCCTCCCCTCAGCCCCCGTCGCCGGCCTCCCCCCACCCCGCCGCCGGCAAGCCGGCCCCTCCACGCCGGCCGGCGCCACCTCCTCCCCCGGCGCCTCCACCTCCCCCGGCCTCGTTCTCCCCCCGGCGCCCCCGGCACCGCCAGCCCCCTCACTCCGCCCGTCGGTCCCGCCGTCTCCTCCGCCCCCAACAACCCCTAGCTCCTCCGGTATTTTTGACACATAAAATTTAGGGTTTAAAATTTTTGTTTGAAATTAGTTTAAATTTTGTGGTGATGCTATAGTACGTCAAATGCTAGTTTATTCATTTGTTGAAATTTCATATATATATATATATGTGTGTGTGTGTGTGTGTCTATATATATATATACATGTTAGTTTATACATGTTAATTGAAATTAGTGATATATTTAATGTAATGTTTAATCACATATGTAATCACATGTTTAATGCCATGAATATATCATGTTGTTCTAATATACATGTTTTAGAAATTTTAATATAATCGTTGTAATAGTTTTTATGTTTTAATGATTATGTTGATTAAAATCTTTTGTATGTGGATGCCGGCCATCGTGCCGTGATATATATGTATATATGTGTATGTGGATGTCGGCCATCGCGTCGTGATATGTGTACGTGGGTGACGACCATTATGTCGTCCTATTTTATTTTTTCTTGTTATTGTCGCGTAACCTAGGCGTCTCCCGTTCGGAAGAGTTACGGTTTGGAATATGCATGTCTTTGCATATTTGTGGCCGTAACTGTTTCGAATTGTCCACGTTTGGACAGCCGGAAGATGCGTAGATTGAGCTCGTTTTCATGCCCCGTTCCGATTCGACTCATGGTTTCGGCAGCATCTCCTCGTTGTTCTCCGAACGCACATCCTCTTGGCATGTTGCCCAGACGTGCGTTTGGAGAGCAGCGGGGAGGTGCTGCCGAAATTTTGGGTTGGATCGGAACGGAGTGTGAAAACGAGCTCAATCTACGCATTTTCTGGTGGGATTAGGACCTATCTTACCTATCTAACCCCTAAACACGGGTGTTGTTTCCTAGTTAAGTTCAAGATGGATCAACGTGAGTGGATGTACACGGGTCGCCCTAGTCAGGCCGAGGTGACCATGGATTGGATCAAGAACACTGAAGTATTCTTAGAGACGGCGTTTGGTAGACGGAATGTACGTGACAAGACCTGGTGTCCATGTAGTCGGTGCGAGAATAAGCGTCAACAAACAAAGGATGCTATGGGTAAACACCTATGCAAATATGGGTTCATGCCAAATTATACCCGATGGACGTATCATGGTGAGTCCCAACGTCCTAGAGAGGAGGTGTTGCGACATCGCATGGATGATGATGAGGGAGGGGTTGGATTTATGCACGTGAAGAGGAAGTGCCGGAGCCAACGGCAAAAGCGTTTTATGACATGTTGTCCGCATCAAAGCAACCTCTTCACGGTCACACTAAGGTTTCTCAACTGGATGCCATCGCACGGCTATTGGCCATCAAGTCGCAGTTTAGCTTGAGTCGAGAATGCTTCGATGTTATGCTGACGGTTGTTGGTAGCCTTCTTCCAGAAGGTCACAATCTTCCGAAGAGCATGTACGAGTCTAAGAAAGTTCTCCGTGCACTTAAGATGCCTTATGAGCAAATACATGCTTGTCCCAACGGATGCATTTTATTCAGAAAACAATACGCAGACGCAACCTGCTGCGTGAAATGCAAATCCTCTAGGTATCTGGAGGTAGACTCCGATGATGGTGTGAAGAAACAACTCTCAATTCCCGTGAAGATCCTTCGGTACCTTCCCTTTGTACCGAGGATCCAACGGCTGTACATGACCGATGAATCTTCTAAACAGATGACATGGCATAAAAATGGGATTCGTTACATCCCAGACAAGCTAGGTCATCCATCAGATGGAGAAGCGTGGAAAAAATTTGATCAGCTCCATCCCGAGAAAGCTTTAGAGCCACGTAATGTACGAATTGCTATAGCAACAGATGGGTTCAATCCATATGGTATGACGGCTGCCGCATACAGTTGTTGGCCAATGTTTGTTATTCCCCTCAACCTTCCTCCCGGCGTCATCTTTCAACGACAGAATATTTTCTTGTCCTTGATAATTTCAGGGCCTGAATACCCGAGGAAAAATATGAGTGTGTATATGGAGCCTTTGATGGATGATTTGGTCCATGCGTGGGAAGACGGTGTGTTGACATATGATCGATGTACAAAGACAAACTTCAGAATGCATGTCTGGTATATGTACTCTCTACATGACCTACCGGCATATTCGATATTTTGCGGCTGGTGCGTGCGTGGGAAGTTCGCATGCCCGATTTGTTGGTCGACTCTAAAGTTCATTTGGCTAGCTAAGGGTGGAAAATATTCCTCGTTTGACAAGCACCGACAATTCCTTCCTCGGAACCATCCATTCAGGAAGGATAAGAGGAATTTTACAAAAGATGTGTCTATTAAAGGCTCAGCACCAATTAAAATGACCGGAGCCGATGTTCGTGCTCAATTAGAGTCTTTGCAAATTAATACACAAGGAGCTGGTTTTATCGGATATGGTGAGCATCATGCATGGACTCACAAGCCATGTTTATGGAATCTTGCTTATTTCGATGATCTTCTCCTTCCGCACAACATTGATGTGATGCACACTGAGAAAAATGTTGCTGAGGCCATTTTCGGCACAATCATGGATATTCCTGAGAAGACGAAAGACAATGTCAAGGCCCGACTGGATCAAACGGCTATATGCAACAGACCTAAGCTCGACATGATACCTCCTAGAAGCGGGAAATCCTGGACGAAGCCAAAGTCTGATTTTGTTCTAACAAGGGGACAAAGGAGGGAAGTACTTGAGTGGTTTCAAACATTGATGTTTCCTGATGGATATGCAGCTAATCTGAAGAGGGGAGTTAATCTAGCTACTCTGCGAATAAACGGACTCAAAAGTCATGACTATCACATATGGATTGAGAGGTTGCTCCCGGTCATGATTCGTGGCTATGTGCCCGAGGATGTCTGGCGAGTTCTAGCTGAATTGAGCAATTTTTTCCGTCAACTTTGTGCTAAACAGTTGTCTCACACCGTGGTAGCAGACATGGAGACACTAGCGCCCGTGTTATTATGCAAGCTAGAAAAGATCTTTCCGCCCGTTTTTTTCAATCCGATGCAACATATGATATTGCACCTTCCGTATGAGGCCCGGATGGGAGGTCCGGTTCAGAGCCGTTGGTGCTATTCAATTGAGAGATTCCAAAAGATTCTTCGGAATAAATGTAAGAACAAATGCAAAATTGAAGCATCCATAGCTGAGGCATATGTTTTGGAGGAGGTGACAAACCTTTCCGAAGTGGAACCGTACATTGAGGAATTTCATCGACGATTTTGGCGTGGTTCGAGGGAGGCTAACATTGAGGAATCCACTGCCCTTCTTAAGTATGGTGTGGGAAATGGCAATCCCGATTTCATTTCTTGGTTCAAAACTAAGGCATTTCTCAAATTAACTTTTAGTTAGTTATACCTTTCAATTATATCTTATATGCGACTAATATACATGTTCATCGCGTTTAAACCTATAGGGAAGAACCGACACGACAATGAGTTCCGAGTTGAGGCAAGTTGCGAATGGTTGTGCCTACAAGGTCAAGACATTCAAAGCTTACGACGTAAACGGCTATCGTTTCCACACAACAAGCCATGAACAGAGCCGACCTAACCGAAGAACCACAAATTCCGGAGTTTTTACTCCGGGCACAGATGGGGTTGACTACTATGGACGACTCGAAGAAATATACGAATTGAGTTTTGATGGGAGCAAACCTCTTAACCCCGTTATATTTAAATGCCACTGGTTCAATCCCAAAGTAGTGAGACAGACTCCCAAACTTGGCTTAATAGAAATTCGTCAAGATACCACCTTGCCGAGTGAAGATGTTTATATTGTGGCTCAACAGGCAACACAAGTTTACTATCTCTCTTACCCGTGCAAAACCGTCGCACGTCTTAAAGGTTGGGATGTTGTGTATAAGGTGTCGCCACACGGTAAACTGCCTGTTCCCAACAACGAAGACTATAACATAGACCCGAACACATACGACGGAGAGTTCTTTCAAGAAGATGGGCTACCAGGCATGTTTGTTATTGACTTGACGGAGACGATGGAAGTAGATAACGAAAGTGGTGCCGATGCCGACGAAGGAGACGAGATTCATAATGGAAGAGACTTAGAACTGCTAGAGAGATTGCCACGTGGCACTCAAAGTGATGACAACATAACACCTCCTGAACAGCTCGACGATTACATCATATCACGTGATAGTGATGACGATACATATGATCCAGCAAATCCGGATGGCGATGACTATTTCTAGCAGCTGTATGAGAATTATGTTTAATTTTAGAATAAATGCGTTTAGAACACATTTCACGGTTTATCTAAAGTGATTTACTCTTTTTCCTAGCAGGTGATTGAAATATGGTGGGGGGTTTAAAGAAATTAATAAGTGCAATAGTAGGAAAAGGCGGTAGATCCACTCACTCTCAAGATGAGGTCGGGTCCTCATCTAGACCTCGAGGTAGGAGAACGAAGAAGTCAGCAGTGAGAGGAAAGGCACCCGCGCCCTCGAGTGAAACTAGCCATATACCGGCATCCCGTCGCGACGATGATTATGTGCCGGATGAGGAGGAGGAGCAGACTAGGGTGGAGGAGGAGGAGGAGGTGGGGGCAGAGGGTGGGGAGGTGGGGGCAGAGGGTGGGGAGGTTGGGGCAGAGGGAGAGGAGCAGACTACAGAAGCGGCTGCAGTGTGGTTGTGTGGTCCTTCGTCACTCCCGAGGCGACTAGTGGCAGTAGCTGATCGTCCTCTCATTCGACCAGATGGAAATAGGTAAGTTGTTGTACAAAATCTATAATATATTCTTTTCGTTAGTTTAATTTTTAATATATACTAATACTTTTTAATGATATCGGGATAGGAACTGGATTATGGTTGAATGAGGAGGTCGTGAGTGCTCACGCCATGTAAACGGTATCCTCGGGCTTCTTATCAAGGAAAAGTTCCCTGGTTTGATATCTTTGGATGGGAGGACGGAGCCGGCGTACTCATGGAGGCACTATGAAAGTGCGCCGGACGCCCCTGACCGAGAAGGGAGACAATTTGCCCACCTAGCCGATCGAGTCAGGGCTGAGCTCTGGGTAAGTTTATTTTCTTAATATACGTGTCAATACTATAAACATGTGAAAACATATAACATTCTCTTTACATCTATATGCAGGATTTTTATAGATGTGATGAGGGGTATGCGGATCAGGCCGCCGCAGTTATTAATAGAGCCGCCAAGAAGCTTGTCACCGACATGCATTATGAGGCGCGCATTCAAGCTGTTATTGACTTCTGCGCTCAGCACCGTCGAGAGAGGAAGAACAAAAAGGATGCCCGGACCACCTTTCTGACACGAGAGGAATACATGATGGTAAGTGTATTCTCGTGTATCTTGTAATACTTAATATTATGTCATTAACAACTTCACTTGCATCAAATAGGTCCCTCCACAGTGGTGTGCCGCTCATCTTGAGTGTTGGGGCCAAATTGTTGATAGGTGGTGTTCTGCCGAGTGGTAGAGCAGTCACGAGGCATGCCGCCAGCGACGCCTACTCATGCCGGGGGCAGCACATCATCAAGGCTCGCTGAACCTCGACCAGTTCAGGGCGAGATGGGTATGTAGTTACATTTTCTTTTTTTTTTGCTTAATTGCACAATATAACTCTAACTATCTTTTTGTTTTAGTCAACGGCCAATGCGGGTCAGGAATGCTCCCAAGTCATGGCATATGCTCTGGCTCACAAAGGGAGGGCGGTTGAAGGAAATACTTACAATCCAAATGACCCCGCTGAGTCGTACACTAATCGGAATGCATATCAACGCCTCCAAGACTATTCAGAGATGGCAAGGAAAGTGCATGGCGCCGATTATGACCCAATCACACATGACATCGATGGCGAGGTGGTCATGAGGGCTGGAGGAGGCAAGAGACATGGGCGATATTTGATGGGCGACGGCGCCATTGATACCCGTAGTACCCCCTCTCTATCTGAGGTGAGAGCTCGGAGCTCGACCTCCGGTCTGGGTATACGTCCTCGCCGAGACACATCTATGGGTCTGATTGCTGATCTACAGGTTAGTTCATTTTCATCAATCATCGAATACTTCACATTGTTTGTTTGAGAACATTAACTCTGAAATAATGTTTTGTAGGCCCAACTAAATGAAGAAAGATCACAAAGGACCGAGTGGCAGACCCAGATGGAGGCTCGGCTGCAGGCTCAGATGCAAGCTCAGATGCAAGCCGAGATGCAGACCCAGATGCAGCAGTGGTTTGCGCAGATGGGTGGATCTTTCTCAGGTCATATGGGTCTGCCTGTACTTCCTCCTCAACCTCAACAATCTCCACGGACTCCACAGAGCGGCAATGTGAGTTTCTAATATTGTTATTGTCGGTTTTGTTATATACAAGTGTTCTAACTATTTTTTTTTTCAGTTTCATCCATCGGCAGCAAGATCAAACACGCAGCCATCTCCACACACTGGTCATAGCGGTAATGATAATTTGTGAGGCGTGGTGTGAGTTGCCGTGATGAAATTGTTAGTTAACTTAAACTTGTCACCGTTAACGCGAACTTGAACTTGTGTATCAATTTGAACTTGTGATTGTGACGTGAACGTGAATTTGTGATGTGATCGTGAAATTTGTGATGTAAATGTGATTTTTGTGATGTCTATGTGATTTCTGTGAATATTTGTGATTCAATGTGAATTTTGGGGCAAATTTTGTGAATAAATGTGAATTTGTGATGAATTTTGTGATTGAATGTGTTTTTTGGATGAAATATGCAGGAAATAAATAAAAAAAAATTTAAAAAACTTTTGCCGAGTGTTACACTCGGCAAAGCCACCTGCAGTGCACAGAAACGTGCCACGTGGCACGTTTCTGTGCACTCTGGGGAAGCTTTGCCGAGTGCCTCCACGTGGCACTCGGCGAAGGGGGTATGCCGAGTGCCACGGGGGCACTCGGCGAAGCCCCCACGCGCCACGTGCCCCCCCGAGCCACCTTCGCCGAGTGCCCCCCGTGGCACTCGGCACACCCCCTTCGCCGAGTGCCACGTGGGGCACTCGGCGAAGCCCCGTTAACGGCCACCCCGGCCGTCAACCGTGGACTTCGCCGAGTGCTATACGTGGCACTCGGCGAAGTCTATATTGCACTCGGCAAAGACTTCGCCGAGTGCCCGATAAAAAGCACTCGGTGAACCCTCACGTCGCCGACATGGCTAGTGCCGAGTGGGGTTCGCCGAGTGTGGCACTCGGCGAAGCCTTTGCCGAGTGCATTGTGGGCTTCGCCGAGTGCCCTAAACACTCGGCAAATGTGGCTGTTCCCGTTGTGTGCGCAATGATTCCTGATATATACACGTAGGTTTTAACTTATAATTTATCTCACAAAGCTCTGGTCTTTTCTTTGCACTGTCATCCGTCCAATCTTGTGTGTTCATAGTCAGGTACACGTCATGGAGGCACTTTTATGAATATTTTTTTATAATTAAAATAACTTTAGCTCCGTTTAAGGAAAAAAAGATCATATAGCTAGCTCTATTTAGATAGAAGGCTAGAATATCATTGATCGGAGATGACCGTATATATCAGTAAGATTTGGATGATAAATTGACGTGAATAATAAATATTTAATTTCTTATTTAAAGGGAGGGTATACGATCCAATTTCTTATGAACGTTTAATTGCTCGGAAACCTCATCCTGTTATGCCACATTATCTGCGTGCATAATTTGTCACTTGAGAAACTTGGCCTTCCTTTCTGCAGACCACTTGCAATTCAAGCAGCTAGCTGACCAGCCCGGCCATAAACAACTGTGTGATTGACTAGAAATTTGAGCTTGTCAGTGACAGTGAGCGACCACTGGATTGACTATAGAAACATGTAACTGATCTGACGAAAATTCAGGCAAGCAAGCTAATTAAATGGATGCTGAAAAAGAAGTAGCTAGATAACCACGCAACATATAGCTAGCTGCCTTTTTCCATGTACTTTCTTCGATCAGGATATATTCATACGGACAATCACTGAATCCATGTCATGGGGAAAAATCAAGAAGAACAGAAGATGGAATGCATTTAGGCTTTAGCTGAAGTATACTCCATTAGTTGCTCGGTGCGGCAACACGCAATATATTGGCATTCATGATTCATCTTGTCTCTGTCCTAATGTTCTTGCTGTGAATACAATGGATTTCCTCGATATGGCACTAGCAATTAGCATCATCTCTGAGTAATCACAAAAATTTAAAAAAGGCAACATCTATATCTCTGAATAATCACAAAAACGTCTCTTCTGCTTGGTGATCCTAACTACTCTAATAGCTCCGTATCTATTCGACAAGATGTTGTGGTCATACTCGGTTCGTTTTCTACTTAACTAGTTGACATGGTGTTTGTAATCGTGGGTGTACACCGTGTCATACTTTATCAGTACTCAGTGCTAGGGATGACAATTTTACCTGTGGGTGTGGGCATGAGTTTGAGTTCAATTTTATGTCCATGGGTTTGCGGGTTCAGGTACCCATTTAATTTCGGGTCAAGTTTAGGATTAAATTTAAACTCATGGATTTATCTGATTACTTAAAATTATATAGAGTTCATCCCATTTCCTATTCATTTCCCATGATAATGTTATGTTATATATGTTAAGTGATTTTATCATTTCAAATTATGTGTAGGTAATGTGATAATCTTCTATTTGTTGTGAATTTTTAATTATATTTATGTTATAATATAATTCATGTAGAGTATAAACTGAACCCACGGGTTACCCGTCAGGTTTCGGGTACCCGATGGGTTCGGGTTTAGTTTTGAACCCATGGGTTTCGTGAGTTCGGGTTTGCATGGGTTTCACGGGTTTGTTTCGCGGGTGGGTTTTCATCAAATCCGCGGGTTTCAAACCCGTTGACATCCCTACTCAGTGCCATGGATTCTCTAAGACCTTGGATAGTTTCAATCCTCTACCTCAGCCAGTGTCTTGAGCATTTAATGAGCAGCAATATAAGTAAAAATATGAGATAACAACCAAATTAATAAAAATAGAAATAGAGAATAAAAAAATACTATGTAGATACCATGTCTTAAGTAAGACATCAAGTCTTTACACCGTGTAAAATAAGGATAGAAAATGATTGTATGAAAGATAAGAGAGGAAAAATATAGTAGTATAAAAATTATTATAGGCACATACCAAAAAATTAGGATTGAAAGTATAATTTTAAGACAGTGTCTTACTGATATGACAAGATAATACATTATTTAAGAAACCGTGAGTTGAAACCGCAAAACCAATCTCACCATTATATCCCTTCCATGAACAAGCTAACGAAACATGTCCTAAAAGATAGGGAAAGAATTTTCATTAGTAGCCATTTATAACGAAAAATAATTGAGGATTACTTTAATTTTTTGACCCACGTATTATTGATCTAAATAGTTCGCACATATCATTGAGATGTGAAGAATAAATTCTTAATTTCCATTTAAAGAAAGGATATTATAAAATTTGCTGTTTATGACATATGAAAATTGATAATGCCGAAATTTGGTAATCGGAATATTCTGGTCGTTATAACCGTACCAAAATTTTGTAATTGTAGAAACGCCGACTCTTGAAAATAACACCATTGATTCAGATCAAGTGCTACATATATATATATGCCCTCATTGCTGTTGCCAAAATTGGACAATATCAAAGCAACAGCCGTCCGTCCTTGGACATGTGTGACTCGACCGTAGGCGTACGTACAGGCCCTAATTTGGACGAATATTCTGGTGTTCTTTTTAGATAAGACTTGGATTTATGTTATTTTTCTAACCTATGTTGAGACTAGGAGCCCAATCATTTTAATTAATGCTTTGTTTCTTAATCACCATAACTATAAACACTGCACACACTGTGACTATGAAACTAAATATCATCTTGTCTCGCATGTCTTATGTCTCATCCTGTTTAGAGTTTATCACAAAGCCTGAAATTTCGTAAGAGCATCCTCAAGCGAGTTTTCTTTAATAAATGTTAAAGATTATAACTTCAAAAATAGACCCTGAAATAAATAAGACGCTCCTAAACCTTAATTCCTACATCCTCCCTTCGAGCGACTCTCATTCCTTATTCGTTCGGTCCCAGTCTATCAGTAATATAAGAGATACAAATAAAAGAAAAGAATACGCTAGCTAGCGAGAGTTTGCTGAAGAGGTATAAAATTTAGATATTAAATTTTCTTAGGGAACAAAAAATAACGACCGTCTTGGAAATTTTATAAAACCATCCTAATCAAAGCTAAACCAAAGCTAAGCTACAAACCAAACTTGTGGTAGGCAGGTCACATAGTTAAGTTAGAGACCGAAAAAGAATGCACACTGACCAAGTGATCGAGCATGCATGGAAGTGGGTAAAAGGTGATATCTCATATCTCCAGTAGGCAGTAGTGCGGTGCCTGCTGGTGAAGATGACCGGATGAGAGCTAGCAAAACCTTTCCGGCCCCTCGTCTGCATGTTCCACGGGGCATGACGTGATGCCCACTATACGTCGACAGAACTCCATTCCAATTTCTTAGTATATTTCAGAAAAATAAATTGAATCGATGGAATAGTGTCTAGTCAGTTTCAAGTACTCGATTTATACCAATTCTAGAATGAATTTTAAGATTAGGAGCTTTACCAAACATACCCTATATATGCATTTGTACATTTGCTCCCGATTTGTGTGGTCGACAAGGGTTTGCTTGTTTTATATGTGCGTGCTTTCAATCTTGGTGCCAACTCTCACCATCACAAGCTAGCTAGGTATGAAAGTGAGAAGCCGTGCAGGTTCAATCTAGGTACGGTTTATTTTAGTTTCTATTCCCTTTATTTCGAAATGTAAGTTATTTTAGTTTTTGTCAGATTAATCTATGAATCGATGAATAAGGACCACGATATAAAATAAGACGGATGTTTTAAAGACAAATTTGCCACCACCAATCTTTCTAATTGACACGTGGATCCTATCGTCAGTGAGATCTATACTTTTTTTTACTTCTATTGTAACGCACGCTCACTCAACTGGTATAATTACAATTTTTTTATCTAGTGAATGCCAATTTGTTACAACTGGGATGGTTCATGTAAAGTGTCGATGATCAAGAGAAAACAACTCTTTCTTTTACTTTCTTTCTTTCTTCCTTTGAGAGCGGGCGTGATGCTTAATTAAAGGTGATCGACCACGACATATGCATTAGCATTCCGTGCATGCCTAGTAAAGCCACTAAACCAATCATCTAATTAGTACTTAATCAATCTCTCAGTCCTAAAACTATGGTATATGTAGTACATAATCTAGTACTATTTAAAAGTCGAATTAATAGATATACTATAATAAATTAAATGCAGCATTAAATGAGGGGTTGTACATGTCGGATGTGTAAGGGTATTTGGGATTAAGATAGAAAGAAATTTGAAGACGTAATTGATGGGACAAATAATACACTAAATATACTTCTTCGGTTTTCTTAATTCTGAATATGTTCTTACGTACTAAGACATAATTGATTAATTATGGTCATATTGTACTTATAATTAATGAGTTAAAAATGACCTTCCAATTACGAAAACATCAAAGTTTTGTATCCAAATACTCTTAATCGATTAAGGAAGTACTTCATCGTAGAATGGAGATAATATTTCAGTGACTAAGAGAGCATTAGTGCACATAACACCAATTTAATAATGTGGCAGACATAACTACTTATATTTGGTGAACGCATTAACGTGCTTCCGTGCGTGGCATTTTCGTCACGTAGCAACAAATCAATGAAAAGATGAAAAGAACTGACAAATGCATAAGAAGAAAAAAGACGATTTAAAAATGGTCGAATTTTTTTGGATGCAAGGCATAATTTTACCTGAAATTTGGCTAATTTGGGGGCATTTGGTTGCATGCACGAGCCTCAGCCAAGGTCATGCAATGCAAGATTCGTTTATTTGGTTGTCTGAGCCTAGCTCACCAGATGTCTGGCTCCATAGAAACGAGAATGAAAGCCGTTTCTGGCTTGGCTCATGTGGTGAAGTAACTAATAATGTATTAGTACATAATTAGCACATATTAAATGGTAATTACACATTTTAAATAATATTAAAGACTATAAGATGGATTAACAATTATAACAAAATAGTTGTACGTAACAAATCCTATGTTGATTAATTTTTTATCAATTTTTATTTCACACAATGTTTCTACATGTGAGTAACCAAACATCATCTCACTTTAACTACGTTAAACAAATATAAGCAACCAAATAAATATATATCACATACGCCAAGCCTATCTAAACTAAACCTAGCTCACTGATACGTGGAACCAACCGGGCTAGCAAAATACAATCAACCAAACGTTCCTTGTGTTATCCAAATAGGCCGGAAACTAGGGCCACTGACATAGCGAAATAGGTAGAAATTATGATCGCATTTTGAAATTTGTTCTACCGTCTTCGTTGAACGGGCCGAGATAGGCCCACTAAGCCATGCAAATGGGCTAAACTTTGGACCCAGAAAGAAGGCAAATTTTTCAGCAGACAAATTGTTATCTATATTGCTACTAGTGAGAGGCCCGTGCGTTGCAACGGATGCATAATTTTAACGGCAATATATAAGTATAACATGATATATTTGCCGGACACAATATATTAGTAGAGATATTGCGATGATAAGAAACAAAATAATATATTATTGTACAAAACAATACATGATGAAATTTACCCATAATTTTCCCCACATTAAACTTAATAGTTAGGTGCACGTAATAGTTAGGTGCACGTGCGTTGCAACGGATGCATAATGTTAACGGCAATATATTTAGAACATGATATATTTACCGAACACATTTGTTTAGTAATATTGCGATGATAAGAAACAAAGTAATATATTATTCCTCAAAACAATACATAGAGGTATCATTTTTCTATATAAAGTGTCATTGCATATTTATAATTACAGATCTGGTATAAAATCGTACAATATACTATACAGTGAGCACATCTTCTTTTATCTACTCAGTGAGCACTTCCTTGTAGACGATATTCTTCGTTAGCGTGCTTGTTGAATTGATACCCCTATTTGTTTCCGAAGCGGCGAGTATTTTGATATTGCTACGAGAAGTTGCTCGTGACAGAGCTACATATAATTGTCCATGAGAGAACACCGGGTTCGGGAGGTATATTCCAACATGCGGTATTATTTGACCCTGTGCTTTATTAATTATCATTGCAAAACTCACCCTAACAGGAAATTGACTCCTCTTAAACTTGAAGGGGAACATCTCATCATCGGAGGGGCACAAGGGTATGCGTGGAAGGAAGACTCTCTCACCAGCATGTTGTCCCAATACAATTTCAGCATCAATAGTATTTCTTTGAAATGCTCGTACTATCAACCTAGTCCCATTACACAGACCATTGGCCGGGTCAAGATTTCTGAGCAAAATCACAAGACAATTAACCTTGAGTTTTAATATATGTGGAGGTAACCCATTTGGCGTTAATGAATTCATACCTCAGACGGATAATGGTTGCATGGATCATCGACTGCTCGATCATGACTGTGATAAATCATCTCGTCACCAGGAAAACGTTCGATAAGCTTCATGCTTATTGCATCAACGTTCTCATTCCTCGTTGACAAAATAGCTAGAGATGTGATGTAGTCTGCATCAGTCATGTTTGCACCTAACATTGGAAATACCATGTCAATAAGACTATTAATGTCTGATTCTGCACCAGTGTAGGGTACACATATTTCGTCGGGTAAATTTACATAGTCATCATCGATGGTCTCTTCAATGCCATTGCCAATCCGTAGCAGGTAGTCTGAAAACCATATATCTGATCGAGCTCTCATGTTATGGACAAGTCTCAATTGATGCATGTTATCCCATAGGTAAGATCTACGCAATGTTGCATTTACAATTTGAGCCCTATTCCCCTTTCGTATAACTGGAAGAACTTGTCTAAAGTTACCTCCAAAAACCATTGTTTTGCCTCCAAATGGTAGATTGGGCTTTTCCATTATGTCCCTCATGCTCTTGTCCAATGCCTCAATTGCCTGTCTTTTTGTCATGGAGACTTCATCCCATAATATAAGCGAAGCTTTTTGAAGAAGCTTCGCAGTACCACTTTGTTTGGTGAAGTTACACACCGCATTATTTTGTATGCTTAGTGGTATCTTGAACCTTGAATGAGCCGTCCTACTGAGGAGCCATGCTGAATAGCGTGGGCCTCATGGCTCCAGAAGTGATGAGTCATTGTCAACGATAGTCAAAGAGGACTGAGGAAGAGAAGAGATCTGCTGTTTCATGGGCCGCGTGTGACTCAGGTACACGGGCAGCCAGCGACTGTCGGGTAGAGGAGGCTGCGAAGTCGGGCTGGCCCAATCCGGGTGCATGGGCCAGAAGCAGTAGAAGACCCACTGGGCTGTTGACCAGGACTGACTCAGGTACACGGGCGGTGAGCGATTGCCGGGCTGAGAGAGCTGCGGAGTCGGGCCGGCCCAATCCGGGTACCTGGTGCAAAGTCGGTGGAGGCTTTGTCAGTTTCGGCGCAAAACTGACAACCGTTGATCTTGTATCCGACTGTCTAGAAGAGAAGCCGTAGTCGCTACGAGAACTTAGCTTCCGGATAAGTCATCTGTTACTCTAGGCCCACAGTCATTCAGTCGTGTCTGTAAAAATTCCTAAGGGCAGTAGAGTCTTTTTCTTTATTTTTGAGTCTGTAAAAACCCTAAGGGGCTGGTAGAATATTCCTAGTGTTGGGAGCCTATAAATAGGACCCCAATCCCTAGGGTTTGGACTACCCTTTTGGCTGAAATCAAATCCACTCTATTGGGTCATTTTTTGTCTCTTGCCTTGCCTCTCTCTCTTCTCCTGTTCCATGCTTGCGCCGCCAGGGAGATTTTGCCCCTTGTTTATTGCCTTGCATTTAATGTTGCAGTAAATGCCCTATTTCGTTGTGTGCTGCATCTGCAAAGGTTTTAAATGGCTTCATTTCATTAGCATAGCAAGTTTTTCCCGTGATTTTTGAGGTTTTGGAGGCTTCGGCTGGGTGTGTTCTTCACTCTAGTAGTACTAGTTCTTGTTGTTGCAAGTAGTACTACTTCCCTGCAGCTACAGTGTTCTGTGCTGCTTTTCACCTTCTACTGCACAGCTTTTTGATCGAAGCTGACAGGGTCTATTACCTTTTCTGGCTGTGTTTCTGGCGAAGTCTTTCTCTGTTCGAAGCCCCTCAGCTCCGTGAGACAGGCTTCGATCTAACATCTTCGAAGGCTTCGTTCGATCCTCGATTTTCGGTTTGCGTCCTGTGTTGCTGAGCTTCGAAGTATTTTCTGAACGGACAGCATCGCATACTTCGAACGACAGTGCGAAGGGGCTTCGGCTCTAGCTGTTCGAAGTCCATACCTCGATAGATTTTGAAGTTGGGTTCGAAGCTTGTAGTTCCGCTAGGCCTCGCACTGACTTTTGTGTGGTGTGTCACCCTTCGCTTCTCTTTTCGAAGCTAACTCTTTTCGGACGTAGAGTATAGGCTTCGGACTTGGTTTTCTGTCGTGTGACAGGCTTCGCTTCTTTGTTCGAAGGTTGTCCGTTTGTGTGTTGTGTTCGAAGCTTTCTGTTCGAAGGTTTTACTTCGAAGCATTCAGTTCGAAGCTGTGTTCGAAGTTTTGTCTTCGAAGTGCATACTTCGAAGCAGGCTCCGACTCTGTCACTTCGCTCCGAAGCTTACTTCGCTCCCTGCTCCTTCGAACTAGGTTAGACCGAAACACCTTCGGTATCTCGGACAAGCTTCGCAACTGACCTCCGAAGCAGACTTCGTCACCATCTCCGAAGCAGACCTCGACGGGCGAAGCAGGCTTCGCCAAGTTCCGAACAGGAGACAAAATTTTGGACAGTAACTTCTCATTTCACCTTACACATACTTAGATCATTTCATTGAGAAGTTTAGGCCTGTTTCACCATGTTCATCTGCCTAGTTGCACTTCTGTAATAGTTCTCTGTTTAACATCAGTTGCTTCTAGGTTAGAAACTCTTAGACTTAGGCCTTCTGTTTATTTTCTGCTGCTTAGTCTTTTGAGGTGCGTTGGGTATTGGGAACAGGTCATTGATTCGCAAGAATTTTTTAAGGCGCCCATTCACCCCCCCTCTGGTCGCTACTTTCGGTCCTACACCTACCTCCAGGCATGATGGAAGCAGCAACACCAGATGTTGCAGTAGCAATAGCTATCTTCCCCTCGCTACGAACTTTTGCTAATAAAGCTTTGTACAGAAAGGTTTTTCCTGTTCCTCCTGGACCATCAACAAAAAACACACCTCCACTATTGTTGTCAACGGATGATAGTATGACATCATAAGCATATCTATGTTCTGCATTAAGAGAGGATGTGCTCGCTAATAGCTCATTATCCACATGTATAGAGGACTCTTCACAAATCTCCCTCACCTCACCTGTCATGGCGTCATATGATTCATCAATTTCTGGAAGAGGAAATGATGTTATCTCCTTACCCATTGACTGAAGCAATTTTCTTATATCCAATAACACCATTTGTTCAACTACATATGCATTCATATGGGATCGTCGGATGTCATCAGACATTGCTTCGAAGTGTGTGTTCCAGAGTCGACGCACATCGCTAGGTTCACAATAAACCAATATTGTAGCAAACAACCTTCGGAGGGACGAAGGCATATGAAAAACTTCAGCTTCAGAGAGGCACTCATCAATGCTATTATCTGACTCAATAATACCTCTTTTCTCAGCGCTTTCTCGAAATGTAGGGTATACAATACCATCATATGTCCTCAAATCCTCAAATTAAGTAGCACCAACCACATGGTTTAATAGCACCCTCAAGTAGTATCTCTCTCCCTCTGCTGGATGTGCTGAGATGATCCTCCCAATCTGCGTGCTTCGTTCTCTTATTTTCCAAAGCTTACGTCCAGGCAAGCACACTGCATTTTGTGGGAATTCCCTATAAAGTAACGTGCGTGCCCACATAAATTGCTGATTTGCCTTGAAATACTCAGTCAACATGGTTCTTGAGGCACCCTGTTGGTCGAGAACTTCACGTACATCAGCATTCTCTCTATAGGACACAAGATGCATTCATGGGAGGTGGAGCTGTAACTGTAGCACTGGTGGCGAAATCCCGCTAAGATCAACTCCAAATATTCTCCACAATGCCTCTTGTGGTGTTACCCACCTAGCATCCCTATATTCATTTATCTCATTAATCTCGTGGTTTTCATCAGCTTCATTCACGGACACAGACGCCCTATCATGCCCCTTATAAATATACTTGTAGAGGTACTTCACAGCCTTAATGCTCGAACAAACCTCTGCATTGATGTGGCAGTCATACATTCTTAGAAGCATAGGATTATATGGAACAACCCATCTATTGTCTAATTCATGACCTCTCACTCTTACCCTCTGACTGCCATCCCTTCTCCTGTAAATAGGGTAAGAATCTTGACCTTGAATAGTTGTGTCACTAAATTAGCGTGGATAATAGCACTTGCAACTACCATTTTTCATGCATGGACTCTTCCTATTTAGTGGGCCACATGGGCCATGCATCATATGTCTCACTACCATTTCATGTAGCTCCGGGTATATATCCTTATCTGGAAGTTCTGCTGAGATAACATTATCATACTCATCGGGTATGTTGACTCCATGATAAGGAGGAAATGTGCATGCGGTAGACCCCTTTTTTGGAACTCGATTACATGGACTTGTGCTGCAATGATTCCTAGGATATGTTTACGAAATAGCTGGAACTTGAGATCCTCTAGCTTGGCTTTAAATACACGCACAACAAGATCAGGACGATCTTGTGGTGTTTGGCCAGGTCCAAGCTCCCTACTTATCTCTTCCCAATTAGGATTACAAGTCATTGTGATAAATATGTCGGGTTTTCCATAATTCTGCACTAAGGCCATAGCATCCATATATCTTCGTCTCATATCCCTCCCGCCACCGATAAACGATGTAGGTAGGACCCATCTTTTTCCCAATCTGCTGGCTCTATGTTCTCCAACCGATACACTATCCATCAAGCCCTGGTAATGATCCGCACGAATCTTCTTCTGATTGTATAAGAAGTAATTCAGGCGAGATGTTTCAATTTTTATGTAGGTATCAACTACAAACTGTTGGAATAGACGTCTCCCATACAAGACCGTGTTGAAGATTCCACTGCGCATCTGGAATTTATAGCAATAATATTCACGCATCGAAACAAAAAACTTGCTGGTAGTATCTACAAAGAAAAGAGAAATCAGATAGATGATTAGCGTATGGATTAATAGTATCGTAATAACATGAATATGAGTCACTTAGCTAACCTGAGTTGTCAGCATTTCTTTGTCGGGTTGTACTTATTTGACTAATGTCAATACCTTCTCTTGGTATATCAGAATGTCAACCGAGCTCTGCTCTTGGAAAAAATAGGGGGTATGACAAAGGGTCGTAGCACCCATCACTCGGTCTAATTGAATAGTAGTTGTTGTTATTGCCAAACAAGGTGATGCTACGATCAAAATGTTTATTAATATCATTCCCCTCAACCCACACAGCAGCAACCTCTGATGTTAACGGTCTGTTATAAGTTCTCTGGTCTAGCTTATAATCCATATTTAGCACAATACGATATTCATCAACGTCTTCAACCTGTCCTAGGCTTCTGAATGTTTCAGAGTAGGAATTATCTCTCAAAATATGTACCAAACATCTAATAATAGATATGTCCCTTTCTCTATATATCTCATCTCGAGCACGACGGAAACGATGTGATAAACTAGGATCATCATCATAGAAGTACAACTGCAAGTGGCTTGGTTCATTGTCTCCATTCCCAAAAGAATGTATGTTATGGTACATTTGCCCATGCGCTTTAAATGTGTAAACTCCATCCCTTGCACTTGCGAGGTTCTTGTCATAATCACAGTACATTGTGGTGAAGGAAAAATGACTGTTAAAATATCTAATATTCTCTATAAAATGTTGTGATTGAACGTCTTCACCTGTGTACAACCGTCGAAGCTCCTCAGGTGGCTCAGGCATTTCAAGTTTGACCTTGCCATTCATACAACAAAATCCTGGTGGCTCATATTCAAACCTCTTCGCACCACAATGACGACAGTCTGGCTGATTCTTTAAAAAGTTAGCGCTACCAGGTAGGTTCTGGTAGACAACGTTGGTTGTATCGAGGTTGTTAGAGCCAATCTCAGAGGTATGTGGTGTATTACGAACAATACAGTTTGGACCAAGAGTTCTTCTTCTTGCTCGATATCGTTGGTTACGTTTTTCTCGCATAACCTGACTTCGCTCATCTGTCATACTTATTGAATATCGTTGGTTCTCTTGCCTCACTTGCCTCTGTTCATCCGTCATACTTGCATATCGGGCTTTATCACGTGCACGTCTGTTGTTTCGTTGCTCTGATGTCAAGCTTGCATAGCGTGCTCTTTCACGTGCACGCCTTATTTCAGCACGATCTATCGATCGGTCAAGTTGGTTTTGTTGAACAGATGGAATTGTTTCTTGCTCTTGTGATTCGATAGTTGGAGATGCGACTATAGCAGATTTTGCACCTGCGCAAAATTTATGTATTCACATGAGACATAATTTTTGCTATTAGTAATTGCACAACCCACATTGCAGTAGTTCATACCATTAGAGGTTTGTCCTTGAAATAATCCCGCGGATGTAAGGGTACTTTGCGTAGGAACAACAAATGAGGACGGTGGTCGATATGACACATTTTCACCGTCCGATGAACTTTCCGATGGAGTTTGTGATGGTTGTCGAATACAAATTCTAGAAGGGTCGTGAGGCAAATTGTTACAGCGATTTCTCTTTTGTCTATGACGACCATCGATAACTAAAAATTTAAAATGAGTACACATTTTTAGTGTAATGTTGTAGCACAAATATCTGAATATACAAATAAACAGGATAAATTAGGCGCATAAAATAAAATAACCTTCTTTCCCCTCTCTCCTCGCTATATTTTCTGACATGGTTGATAGCTTTGTTATCGCGGCGTCGAGCGACCTGTTGATTGCATAATTGGTTAACCACCAAACAAACGATTCTTGAGTGGAAACATTAGAGATGGAACATGAATTTAATTCAGATAAGTGTTTGAGTTTTTAATTTATTTTTCTTGGTACCAAAGAGTGATTTAGAATACTTGTTTTGGATAAAAGGGTTACTTTAAGGGTTAGGATTACAAATTTGTTGTTTTAAACAGGGCATTGGATGATTATTAATCAAGATTGGATCTCGAGATTGTGTTAGAGGAAAGAAAATATTCTTCAAGGTTAGGAATGTGAGTATTACAGTGAATGATGTTTTTAGTTTGTAAATAAACGTATTTGAACTTGAGACATGTATTCCAATAGAAATATTACATTGAAATAACTTCAAAGGGAATACACAATAGAAATAGATTCAACGAATGATCACAAAACTAAATACCACATTAAAATAACTTCAAAGGGAGTACACAATAGATTCAATAAAATGAACACAAAAACCAAATATTACATTGAAAAACTTCAAAGGGAGTACACAATAGAAATAAACACAAAACATCTGAATATGGGGAAGTACATAAACAACGCACATCACAGTACACACACAAGACTGTAACACTATGGACAGTCAGATCCAAAAATCGTTGCAAAATATCTTCATCTAGCTTCCATGAACCTATTCACAAATCTTAGATCCATAGTTTCTGAACTCACACGTTGCCGTAAGTCTGCATTTATATTTCGAAGAAAAATAATTAACAATATCTATAATATTATGTGATGTATTGACATTATAATTATATTGTGTTTGTATTGTTGGAACTACTTACTTTGCAAAGGTAATGTGGCTGGATGAATCGGATTAAACTTGACTGTACTGTGTTCTGAAGTCTCTAAACATCCTATCGCCAAGTAGAACAAATATTAGTGTAATTCATCACTACATCTTTATGAATGATAAAATGGGTTAGGACTGAATTACTATGCTTCTTGTGAAGTCGAAGCATGGTTCCTAAAACAATGTGGTTGTTACGATGAGCTTCTGTCCATTCAGACATGTGATTAGTGAGGGAGTCACCCCAAATTCCAACAATCATCATGTTCAAGCTAAAAAAGATCAAATGCTCATTAGCTTTCGATTTGCAAAAACAATGTGATTGTTTATGACGATATAAGTGGTTGTATCTAACTTATGAATTACCTAGTGTCCATCAGTGTTATCTCCCTATATAGACCTCCAAGTCGCTCCAATTTCCCCCAATAGACAACCACTCCAGGTATGTCTGTGCAAATAATCATATCATACTATAGTCAAGACAACTATTTTTTTTGAAACTATGCATCGCCGATTCAATTTACGTACGTACCCACAAACGTTTTATTCGGATGAATCCACGCGTCATGAAACGTCAATAGATATTTTGGATAGGGAGGGAATTGGATTGGAAGAATGTATGGCTCAACTGTTGTATTTCTTCGAAGAGAACCTTCATAGGCATGGGCAATGCTCCGATAGTACAATGCCTCTTCAAGATTAGGTTGAAAATATAGACAATGAATAGTATAACATTGTCCTTCATTTAGGAGAATGTTAAACCTATGAACTTCCTCCCGCTCCCATGCAATGACTTCTATTTTAGCACCCTACGTATAATATTAGGGTTTAGAATAGTTCATATGTTCACTACTATGTAAAATTTAGTCCAACTTGTGTGCAACTTACAGAAATATCCATTAAAATAAATCGTTGTTTTTCTCCATATTCATCAGGGAGAAACTTAACATCTACTCTGGCGACGGCACTCCATGGATAGTTTAGGTGCTCGAACTCTATCTCGTCAAATTTCATAAACCTTAACAAAAAATGAAATTTAGAACATCTTTCATCGTTGCAGGAAAGTTGGTTTTAGTAATATAGGCTCACCTAGGTACCACCGCATTACGAGTTGGACGGTCGGCGTAAGTTCTCTTTCGCATGCCAGCCATTTAATATATCTAAGAAATTCAACTATATTATAATGTTTTATCTAGCGGAATTATTTGACAAACCAGATATAAACACATTATTTGACAAATAGAATAGAAACACATGTAACAAGACAAGGAACTAAAAATAGGGGAAATATTTAAAGAATAAAAAGGCAGAAATATTAAAGAAATAAATAGGATAATTCATCGAAAAAATGCCAAAAATTCAAAAAAAATACAGAAACACAATTATGAAATATATAGGAAATTATAAAAAAATCATGAAAATGCTAAAAAATTAAGAACAGTGGTAGTGAACATGATGAATCATATCATACAAAAGTTTCCTCACATCTAAATTTACTTTATCTTAATTTTGGGCATTTTTCTTATTTTATAGGGAATAATAAAAAAGGAAAATGCAATTATAAAATTATAGAAATTATAAAAAAACAGCTCACACAGTAAAAATGTGAAATTATAGAAATTATATTGGCTGATGTTTTTATTGGCTGATATTTTTATTAAATATATGTTTTGTGTTTCTCATGTAATAATTGGAGAATGCCATAATAATTAGGTTTGTAATGATGGTATTATTGCATGTCTTGCTCCTATCATTGCTAAGGCAATTTTTTTAGCCCACAGTTATCTGAATAAAATATTAACTACAATGTTAGAAAGGTACAACAGTAGTATCATTAGTTGTCTTTGGATTTACAGTTAGATGTGAATACTCTTTTAGATGAGAAATCGTCTTGAACCTGTAAGAAATAAAAATAGTTCAGTAAGAAACCAAATATAATTATTTCTAATTAAAAAAGAGTCGTTGGACTAATTTAAATCAGAAAATAACTTAAAAAGAATCTAAAATTGCTCAAAAATTCAGAACAGTCCTAATAATCATGATGAAATTACAAAAAAATTTTCCAGCATTAAACATAATTTTATATAATTTTTTGGGCAATTTTATTAATTTCCAAGAATAAATAAAACATAAAAGTAATTATTTTAACAGCACAGAACAACAAAAAAATTCTCATAAAACTCAGAATAATACTACTGAATGTGATGAAATTTACAAAATTATCCCCGCATTAAACTTAATTTTATCTGATTTTTGAGTATTTGTTTTATTATCCAGAGAATAATTAAAACAGAAAGTAATTTATTAATTCTGGAAAATTTAAAAACGTAATTCGGCCCAAACAGTGAAGGAGCCCGGCCCACCAGCGCGCAGGAGCCTGGCCCATCTGCGCAAAGCAGCAGGCCGAAGGCAACCTGGGTCCAGGCCAGGTTTTCGCCGCGCGCGCGCGTAACTTGGGCCTGGGCCGTGAAATTGCCTCCCGCCTGGGCTCAATCGGGACCCATTCACTGCTGGTCGTCGGATCTGATCCGACGGCGGAGCGTGATTGTCGCCCGTTTAAAAAGAAACAGCCCCCGGGTTGAAACCCTAATTTCATTTCCCCTCCCCCCGGCCCGAGAGCGAGCGGCGGAGCGCGGAGCGCGGCGCGCGGCGGAGCGAGCGCGCGGCGGCGGCCCGCGACGGCGACGGCGGAGCACCGCCCGCCGGCTAGCTGGCCGGAGTCCACGCGCTCACCCGAGGGGAGCGGGGCTCCGTCCAGCTTACCAGCGGCGATGAAGGCCACCCGAAGGCGAAGCGCCCGGCGACGAGCGGCGGAGCGGTCCCGGCCACCGGTGAGCGGCGGCGCGACGACCCGAGGAGCCAAGGTGAGAACCCTCGGCCTCCCCCCTTAGAAAAAATTAGGGTTAGGGTTTAGAAACCCTAACCCTAATTTCTGAGTCGGACATTTTTTGTTCTGTTCTTACCCGAAGGGTTCCATAGGCGGGGTTTGGGGGTTTTTTGTCTAGGGTTTCGGGTGAAAGCGAAGATCAACAGGGGGTTCTTAGGGTTAGTTGAGGGTCTTATAGAGGGAAAATAGAAGGAGTGTTCTTCTCACTTACCTCGGCGCTGTCAGGGTTGCGTTCCGAGGGTCCGAACGGTGATGGGTGCTGAGGTTGGGTGAAGGGTGATGGATGCTGAGGTTCGGGGGTGATGGGTGATGGGGGCTTAAGAAGGTGTTCATGGCGAACGGTTGTGCATGGTCAAACGAACGCGGGAGGCGAGCCGTGGGTTATGCTCGGTCGCCGGAGGTACCCCGTACCCAGTCTTCATGGCGGGTGGTGCGAGAGGAGATCCGAGCGCTGGTGGGCGTGGCGGCGCTGGCCCTGCGCCCAGTCCACACGCGCGTGGTAGTGGCGGCGAGGCTAGGGGCTGGGTCGGCGAAGGCGGGATGGGCGTGGCGGCGCTGGCGGGGTGGCGGCGTCAGCGTTAGAGGTGGCTGTGGAAGGTAGGGTTGCGGGAGGGGAGCGGGCGCGTAATGGGCCGAGGCGGGCAGGCCTATTGGGCCGAGGCGGGGAGGATGGCGCGCTGCGCGCGGTCGCGGAGAGGGAGGCGCGCGGTGCGCACGGGCGGACGGACGACCAGTAGTCTCTTTTATATAGTAGAGATATATCATCATCATATATAATAGATGGAACTTGTTGGCAGTTCCGTTTTGTGCAAGAATCTTGCTGAAATCAGTTAAACAAAATCATTTTGTAATCTTAACACAGCATAGCAGGCGAATATTGTGTCAGATGTATTCAAGGAAATTAATTGAAACATAGTCCAGCAGAGTGGCCGTCGACACAATGACCGTTGACCGAATCAGCGGTCGCCGTGCTCCACGTCGAGGAGACTGAATGGCTGAATGCGTGATGTGCAGATCTCTTGTTTTCCCGGAGTTTTTTTTAATTTGACGAATGATCAAATATTATGATAAAAATTACTGCCATTATTTTAGCGCAGTATACTCAACTTCCACTTCAAAGTTTTTAAGAAATTCAGTACTACATTGCTCATATCCAATCCAATGGTCATGTAAATCTAAAGATAGTAATAGGTACCCAAAATCTAAAATCGGTGGATTTCTATCTTATTAGGTAGATATACGAGATAAAATTATTTACCCACGGGTCTATCAATGGAAAAAATAGTATCCAGTGGGTACACGCAGGTATGAGTATGATTTCTTAATATCCATACCCGTTATTCGATTGTTACCAATCACCCAATAAACTATATTTTGGGGAGTTTAAACCATTGTTGCTATCATTATAGGTTAAATTATTGATATATTATGTTTGAGAGTTTATTTATATATGTAATTTTGATCTTACGACTGAATAAGTGATCAATCTAATTAGGTGAAACACTGTTTTTATGGAGATAGATACACACTTGTTATTTGTTAGGTTATATTATGTATGATGTTTATTAATGGGTATGAGTTTGGAAAATAAATTTATATATAGGTTATCTGTTAGAAATAGTTTTTTAAAACGGACATGAGTTTGAGATAGTCAAACCCAATTATTGCCATATTTAGTAGCATCACGTCTGGTGAGTCGAATCGCCAATCCAACGCGTGGCCATATATGTAAATGTGGACACCGTTCGTTCCGATAAATTCCTTTCAGTCTAGCCTTCCACATTTGGAAGCACCAATGGTTTGCTTCGAGGAAAGCAAGACGGTGCAGTCTAGGTCTAGTCTTTGCACATGTGAACAGAAGAAGCTCATCAGCTTGGGAAATGGTCATGGGCCGTTCGACCGATCGATCGATGGCGATGCTGCGGCTCGTTAGAGCACGATCAATTTAAGTATTAATTAGCTATTAAAAACAGTTGAAATGATTTGTTTTTAATTCTTAAGAAACTTTTGTATAGTATACGGTTTAGCAAAAATAATTTAAACTGTTAGCTAAAGTGTGCCGTCCGAATCCGGTGATGAGCTTAGTTCAAACTGTTAGCTCGCTAACTAATACATGGATTAATTAAACATTACATATTGTAAAGCTAGTAAATTGCTTAGGAAAAAACCAGCTATTTGATTTGATGAAATTGTACCTTTAAAAGGCCAATTCCGGTGATCTTTAGTTTAATCATTTGCTAACAACATTCTGGATCACTGGATGTTGGTGGTAATTTTCTGTTCGTGTATGCACATATGTATGTATATTTTGGTGATCCATCTCTTTAATATTATAAGGAGAATTTTGTAGAGTACTTAAAATTTATAATTTATGGACCGTTCAATCTATATTTATGCTCCAATTGCTCAAATTTAACATTGATGATCTATTATCTCCTATATATAATAGGTAATATAACATTTTTTTTAAATGTGTGTGGGGCTATATACATGCAATAGTTAATTACTTTTTTGTATGTTAGCGGATTAATTCGCATCCACTAGAAAAAAGAAATAATCAACAAACTTTCCATAATCAACCCAATTAACCCATTTTCTTTTTAATTAATTATTTTAAATGTACTTAATCAATAGTCTAAATTCATTTTAACTATTCCTAGGAGTAAATGGTCCCTATTATAATAAAAAGATATAGACCATTTTATTTTAACCTATACAGCTCTAAGCTTCTAAAATCTACTCCCCAGGCAATCAAATTTCTTCTTTGGAATGTAACTCGAGTTAGAGCACATAATACATCCATTTCAGAATGTAAGTCATTCTGATCTGTGTCAAATTCATCTATAGATCGATGAATCTGAATACATATGTGTCTAAATTAATCGATCTGTAGATAAATCTAGTCAGAATGACTTACATTATGAAATAGAGGTAATATGATAAGGTAAAGTTGTTGAATAAAAGAAGGGAACGGAGCAGTAACCATCAAATTTTTTCGTATTTCTGCCTCTATAAATTCCACGTACTGTTTGCAAGGAGAATTCGAAGGTTAGAACAAACGGTAGAATCATCGTGCCGTCACCGACGAACACTGGATATGTGAACCAGGAGATTTCTGAGATGGCAGGGAAGCACGATCTGACACCTGACAGTAACACTAGAACAGGTCCCAGCTGCTTGACAGGAAATTTGATTGTCGATTTGATCACAGCCACAATCTGTACGTACCAATTTGTGACATGGACTCTATTGATTTGGATGGTGAACTGGTAATGACGCAATTCAGCGATGACACCGGGAAATAAATTCATATGCAGCTCAGGAGCTCGGAATGCGAGAAACTGGCAAGAAAAGTGTTTCTTTTTTTTCAGAATTTCATTTGTGTAGATGTGTGAACAACATACCATTGTTTTAGAATATTATGAAACTTTAAGTTATGACTCACAATCATAATTAGCTGCTCGGTAGAACATATTTTCTGTAGCAGACTACTATATATAAGAGTTCGTCCAAGAACATTGAAATAATTCCTAATGTCAGCGCGCAATTGAGGATGATATAATCCGTACACGAGGAGAAACTTGGAGCCATGGATAAACCAATAAATTATGGCTGCAGATTGTTGCACAACCTGACACGATTATGTTGACTGGAGTAAATTGCACGACAAATCTATCAATATCTATCACTTTTGTTTGTCCTAGCAGGAAAAATTAAAATTATTGGTGACAAAAAAAGTATATTGGTTATTTGGTTTAGCTGCTGCTAGTATATATCCATTCATTCACACATGCTGTGTGAAAGTTCAAATGCTTTAGGCTGCTAGTCTCGTATCAAAGACACGTACTTTTGGTTAAGCTACAAATCTAAGATGAATTTAGCTATAAAACTGACGAAAGAGAGCTCTACTTTTCATGTATATTTTGTTGGCCCAACTCTAGAATTGATCAACACATGAACATGACAAGTTTTTTGTGCTGGCCACAACCAACCCTTTTTGCTTTATTTCCTTTATTCACTCAAGTCAACTCAACTAATTAGTCAAAGTCTATGCATGCACTACCACAAATCACACGCGTACACCTAATTACTAACTCAAATAAATACAACAATGATGAGTCGATGACTTGCTTGCATGCACCCCTAATCTCGTATCACTATGGGAGAAGCGGAATTCACTGAGACACCCAAAGCAAAAGCTTGAAATGCACTTGGCGGTGGATTCGCTGAGCGGATTGTTGGTAAAAAGTGATTCGTTAGGTGTTTTTTAATTGGACACTCAACAAACACTTCACCAAGTGCTAAAGTCAACATTGAGAAAAAAATGATTGACGGAAGGTGACGAACCATTTATCGAGTGCAAAATTTTGGCACTCGGCAAAATCAAAACTAAAAAACAAAAAAAAATATGTGCCATGGCACGACCTTACCATAGCCGGGCGTGACCAACCATGACGAGGCCGGGCTGGCTGGCGGGGTGAGTCGGGGTGCCACAGGGCGAGGCGTCGGCAAACGGGGGGTGGCGCTGGGTGGGGCGACAGGGCCAAGGTGGGGCCAAGCGGCCCGAGTCATGGTGATGCCGGGCAAGGCGGCGGCGGATAAGGGGCGGCGTCGGGCAGGGTGGAGCGTTGTCGGGGCGGGGTTGAGACCTCAGGGCGGTGGTGGGCTCGGTCGGTGGCTAATGAGGGAGGATGGAGGAGGATATGAGGATGAAGGGAAAGCATGGCTTCTTTTACTTTTTTAATTTTCAGATTTTTTTGATTTTTTTTAATTCAAAAACTCTTAAACTCGTGGTCGAGTGTCATAACATTTTTTTTCAAAAATTATTTTAATTTAATGGATAAGAACTCAAAAGTCAAAATAGACTAAGAAATGTGAATATGATTTTTATAAATTTTCCAGTTCATTATTGAATACACTTGTAGTTCAAATTTTACCTATTCCAATTTAAATCGTAGAAACATACTTAATGAATTAAAAATATTAAATTGAACTAACAAAATGTGAAATTTATACATAGAATAGCATATGTTATATTTTGAGTGTAGAAAAATTTTCAAACTAAAACAAAATTGCAAATACCACGTAGACTCAAAACATGGTTTTTTGACACAACTAAAAGATTGTTTGTCAAACACTAGGCAAACCCAAGAATTTTTTTTTTGCCCACTCAAGCACGTTGTTGTAATATCCGTTAGTATTATTTTTTTCCTTGTGTATTTTCAAAAAACACTCGGTCAATGTATTTTCAAAAAACACTCGGTCAATGTATTTTCAAAAAACACTCGGTAAACAATTGGTTTACCGAGTTTTTATAGTTTATTGAGTTCTTGAAATATTGTATTCGGCAAAGTTTTTGACACTAGACGAATTTGAGTTTCCCCTTAGCGTAAAACATGCTTATATATAACTAATTAATTGGACAATATTTTTTTCAACATATTTGATTACTGTTTTCTTACTGGATCAATCGAGCGAGTTACGCTTATAAACAATTAAAATATAGTAGTATATGATTTAACTCTAATTGTATCCTACAAAATTTAGGAGATAGTTTTATCAAACTAACCTCTAAATACACTGACCAAAAATATGTTCTCATGTGCATTACTCCCTCCGTTTAAAAAAACAAATCGTTTTAAATATAACTAGTCAGAGGCCTGTGCTTTGCAACAGAATCTTATTTTATAATAGGTTTTTTATTTCCGCTCAAAATACATAAATTAAAACACTGAAATATAAATACAATTTTCTTTTTCTGGTTTTTTATTTTCTTTTTTATTCTTTTTCCTTTTTTTTCTTTTCCTCTTTTCTTCTTTCTTTCTCACGCAATGAATTCTGCGCTGCGCGCATGCATGCGTTGCATGCTGAACGATTGCACAGGGGGTGGGGCACGGTTGAGCGCACGTCGCGCTCAGGGGCCGGGGGCCGGCCGATTGCACCGGTTTTTTTAGGGTATAAATTTTGATTGGTTTTTTATGGGAAGTGAGAGACGCGCTGTACGGGGAGGGAGGCTGCGAACGGACGAGCAAGTCGCCGCTTTAATATAGTAGAGATTTCAATTACTAAGAAATAATTAATTAGTTAAAACAGTGTCAATAATAAAACAAATTATAACAAAATTATAAAACAAATTATAGCAAAATAAATGATATTTTAATTTTTTAATAAGACAAATAATCAAAGTTTGTGATAAAAGTCAATGGTGTTATTTAAAAGTTAATAGAATTAGTACTAAATGAAAAATTAATAAATATCAACTAAAAAGTGAATTGATAAGTTTATAATGACATTTGTGGGTAAATTACTCCGAATTCTACGTTTTGTTTTAAAAAGTGGAGGATGAGGAGGTGTATGATTTGGCGGCGCGGATGCCCAACAAGAAAGGGTAAATTTTGGTCCTGGAAAAATAAACCCAGAAAACGTAGTCAATTCAAGGGAAGGTTACGAAAAAGTAAAACTACAGAAGGTTGCAGTCGGTCAACCCATGCTTCCCTACTTCCTCTTCTAGTTCCCACAGCCACCACAACTCACCAAGATAGCCTATAAATTTGCACCAAAAAAGTGTCAATTTCTGCACCGGCAGCTCTACTCCCTCCTGGTTTTCATAGTTTCTTGACAACACAAGAGAAGAGATAAATTTGGATCACATGTTTTGACATATTGAAAAGCTTGATCAGTTGATCTCCAGGCCACATGTGCATATATAGAGCAGTAGCATAAATCAAATCGCTGCATCTATCCGAAGGAGGTTATGGCGGATCAGGTTGCCGGCGGCGGCGCGGCGGCGGCGGGGAGGGCGGTGAGGTGTCTAGGCAGGGGGGTAGACATGGCGGGCGACCTGAGGCTGAAGCACTGCAAGGGCGCAGGGGGCTGCCTCGTCGTCAGGAGCAGCGAGAAGGCACCGGCGGCGGTCGCCGTGCCGGGCGTCGGAATCGTCGCTGACGTGCCCGCGGACGTCAAGTGCGGCAAGGGCGACCGCATCAGGTTCAAATCCGACATGCTCGATTTCAACAAGGTTTGTTCACTTGGTTGCACCTTTCTTTGATTTTATTTGGATATTTGTAAGCCGGAGTGTACGACATGCTGGCTCAAAATGAATCGGATCGAATTTCAAATTGACGAAAAATCGAAATTTTATCTTCCTCCATTGTTTGATTAGAATAATCGTAGCAGCATGACGAAACGTAAGAAGAAATCGTCCTGCAAAGGAAAAAAAAAGTAGAAGAATTGTTCAACCGAAGAACCGTGAAAGATTTATATAATTCTCCAAATTTGACGGCGACAAATACCTGCAGATGTCGGAGCTGTTCAACCACCGGAGCTGCCTGCCGGGGAAGATCCCGTCGGGTCTCTTCAACTCGTGCTTCGACCTGGACGGCGGCTCCTGGGCCAGCGACTCCGGCAACACCAAGTGCCTGGCGTTCGACGGCTACTTCATCTCCCTCCTCGACCTCCGCCTCGACTGCCGGCCGCTGGCACTCGCCGGCCACGTCGTCGCCGACGTGCCGGCGGCGTGGGACCCGTCAGCCATAGCAAGGTTCGTACTCAATTTCCATTCACACTCTTGAATGAGACGTAATTTAAGCACGTTAGGTAATTAACTGAGATGATTGTGACTTGGTCCCCTTCTTCCAAGAAATCATAAGTTTCCACGGCATCAGTGCCATGTGGTGTGAAAATCTGCATGCATGATGCAATTTTTTCCACGAACTCTCACATAAAGTGGCGACAAGGACAGACGATTGCAAATTGCAGAGAGCACAGGAAAAGTTAGCTGCAAAAACTTGTTCCAGGTCTTGAGCTCAGAGCAAATTCAGTGTCAAGAAAAATGGTAGAAATTTTTATGTGGTCTACGTCTGAAATATACAAACTAAACATAAACTGTAGAGCTAGTTGATACTTGATACAGACATGAAGAAGATCAGTTCTTCCTTTGTTTCCATCTTTGTTGATGAGTCTAGTAGTAGCCTGAACTCTGAAGTCTGAACATGTGTCGCCCACCTTGAGGCATTCAGTAACAAATGAAAGCATGATGGATTGGACAACTAATTAATTTCAAGGCAAGATGGAGTTGTCACTTGTTTGAAGTCTGAAGGTTAATGTCACAATCTTTGTGAATTGGTGAGCAGTTTCATCGAGAAGTACGGGACGCACATCATCGTAGGATTGAGCATGGGCGGCCAGGATGTGGTGTATGTGAAGCAGGACAAGTCGTCGCCGCTGTCACCGTCTGTGATCAAGGAGCACTTGGACAAGCTGGGTGACCAGCTCTTCACTGGGTCATGCACTCTGCCTCCTTCACACCTCAAGTCCAGAGATAACAAGTTCAAGGTAACTAAAAAAAGATCTTTTCTCAATGCAACAGTAGTACAGGACCATACAAAAACTCTCATTTCTCATTGGAGAAGGACCTTGTTGTAACTTGTCCTTGTTGTTAGAATATATTAGCATCAGCCCATTGGGCATGTAGGCCTGTGGCCCAACTACATGTATCTTGGCAGCCAAGTCTTCTAGACTATATAATAAAGTAGACACCCCTGTCAAGGGTGTGGTTGCAGCTCACTTTACATGGTATCAGAGCAGTCTCTGATATCCTCACCCACCCACCTTCTGCTACCTTCTCTCTGTTGTCTCCTTCTTTCTGGCTGGTGGCTTCTTCCTTCCCCCGGCGTTGCTGCTTCCAGCGCCTCTGCACCACCCGGCCGCCCGACCCTGTCGCGCCGCCGTACTGTGAAGCTACTCCGCCATGACGACGCCTTCGGGTTCATCAACTTCCGACGGCGTCCTGAACTCCCAGGACTCCGGTGGGCTGGGGCTTGCTCTAGCTCCTCCCGTCTTCACTGCATACGCTGCAGTCAACGTGAAACTGCACGTGCCGATCGACCTCAGCCTCGAGCGCCCTAACTACTCCAAGTGGAAGGCGTTCTTCACCGCCCTCTGCGCCAAGTACGGGCTGCTCGACCACGTCGACGGCACGGGGGTCGCACGTCCGGGTGATCCCATGTGGTCTCAGCCGGACGCTTGCATCCGTGGCTGGATGTACGGCTCAGTCGACGACTCTGTCCTCGACCTCACCATGGAACCCGATCAGGATGCGCGGGCTCTCTACCTCTCCATCGAGACTTTGTTTCAGGCTAACAAGGAATCTCGAGCTGTTGTCCTGCAGCAGGAGTTTCACAATCTGTCCCAGGGAGATCTCTCCATCGACGCCTATGCCCAGCAGATGAAACGCACGGCAGATGCTCTTCGGGAGGTTGGCCACACCATCCCCCCCGCGCAGCTTGTGCTCAACCTGCTGCGTGGACTCAACCCTCGCTTCGCCAACACCGCCGACATCATCGCCACAACTTCACCTCTGCCTGACTTCAAGTCTGCCACCAACACTCTTCGGGTCAAGGAACTTCGTCTTGGCACCGAGAGCAGTGAAACCTCGGCTTCACTCTTTGCTGCCTCCACTACACCTCCCTGTCCACTGCCGGGCAACACTCGCACCGCGTCTGCGCCAACCCACAGCCGTGGAAACGGTGGCCACGGACGAGGGGGCAAAGGGAAGGGTGGTCGCGGCCGTGGCGGCGGTGGACGCCACAACCAGCAGCAACGTGGTGGCGGGTTTGGCGGCCAAAACAGTGGACCCGGCGGGCGTCCTGCACCGCCACCGGCTGCTGCTTGGGGTTGCTACAACCCTTGGGCCAACCAGTGGCCTCCTCGGCAGCAACAGTGGGGTGCGCCACCTCCTGTTCTTCCTCAGCAGTGGGGTGCGCCATCTGCACAGGCGCACACTGTGCAGTGGGGTGCGCCACCTGCCCAGGCGCATCCTGCCTTCGCACCTCACCCTCAGTTCAACGCTGCTGGGAGTCCTCCGGCGTTTGGATCTTCAAACAGCTGGGATCAAACTGCCCTGATTGCTGCCCTCAATCAGATGGCAGTCCAGGGAGGGCCCCCATCCTGGGTCATGGACAGCGGAGCAACTTCTCACATGTCCTCCAACGACGGTATTCTGCACTCTCATCTTTCCTCACCTCCGTCTTCCATTATGGTCGGTAACGGCCATTCAATTCCCGTTGTTAGTCGTGGCACTTCTCTTTTGCAACTTGCTGATCGTATTCTTCATCTTGATAATGTTCTTGTCGCTCCTCAACTCACCCGTAACCTGTTATCCGTTCGACAGCTTACTCGCGACAATAACTGCTCTATTGAATTTGATGCCTCTGGTTTTTCTGTTAAGGACCTTCAGACCAAGACAGTTCTTCTTCGGTGCAATAGCAACGGGGATCTCTACACCATTCCACACCATATGCCACCTCGCTGCCACGTCGCCGTCGCTTCTCCAGAGTTGTGGCACTCCCGTCTTGGTCATCCTGCACCTGCCGTCCTCAACACTCTCAAGAAGTTTTCAGCCATTCAGTGTAATACCGCAGCTTGCCGCCTCTGTTATGCTTGTCAATTAGGCAAACACACTAGGCTGCCATTTACTAGTTCTGTATCCAGTACCTCTGCTGCTTTTGAACTTGTCCATTGTGATGTCTGGACCTCTCCAGTTTTGAGCATCTCTGGCTATAAATTTTACCTTGTGATAGTTGATGACTACACTCACTTTTGTTGGACGTTTCCTCTCCGACATAAATCTGAAGTTCATGGGCACATTGTTCAGTTTGTTGCTTACGTTCACACACAATTCAGTCTTCCTGTTCGCTGTTTTCAGGCAGACAATGGGACAGAGTTTCTCAATTCAGCCACTGCCATCTTTCTAGCAGGTCGTGGCATCCTGCTTCGCACTTCCTGTCCCTACACATCTGCCCAGAATGGCAAAGCTGAACGGATGCTGCGCACACTGAACAATGTTGTTCGCACACTTCTGATCCATGCTGCCATGCCTTCATCCTATTGGGTCGAGGCCCTCTCCACTGCTGTGTTCCTGATTAACCGGCGGCCCTCATCATCTATACACAATGGTATTCCTTATCAGCTTCTTCACCACAAAATGCCAGACTACTCCATCCTGCGGGTGTTTGGTTGTCTTTGTTATCCAAATCTCAGTGCCACGGCTTCCCACAAATTGTCTCCTCGTTCTGCAGCATGTGTTTTCCTTGGCTACCCTTCTTCTCAGAAAGGGTACCGGTGCTTTGATCTTTCCACCCGCAAGATCATCATCTCCCGCCACGTTGTTTTTGATGAGACTCACTTTCCGTTCGCGGTTTCCAAACCCCGACCGGACTCTTTTGATTTTCTGTTACAGGACATTCTTCCCGCACCTACCCCATCCACCTCGAACGATCGACACTCGCGGACCACGGTGGCACCTACCTCATCCGCACCAGATGATGCCAGCGAGGCTATTGGGTTGGACCCTGCCATCTTATGGCACGGTACAGCTCACCAGCTGGGCCAGGCACCCCGGCAGGCTACATCCTCATCTTCAGCCTCACCACCACCTGCTGCAGCCATCCGAGGACGGTACGGTATCTGCTACAACCGTCGACCACGACCAGCAGCGGCAACAACACCAGAAGACGTACCTCCTCCAGCTTCGGTACCGCAAGAGGTGGTGCCCTCGGTCCCGGCGCTCCCTGCACGGGAGACCCGTTCCCAGACGGGCTCACTGCCGCCGCCCATGCAGCGGTATGGCTTCACTGCTGCGACCTCCAACCTGGCTTCTCCGCTGCCAGGCAACATTCGCGCCGCGCTCGCCGATGCAAATTGGCGCGCAGCAATGGCTGACGAATACAAGGCGCTCATGGACAATGGTACATGGCGTCTTGTCCCTCGACCGCCATGCGCCAACGTGATCACCGGCAAATGGGTCTTCAAACACAAGCATCATGCTGATGGCTCTCTGGCTCGTCATAAAGCCAGATGGGTCGTTCGTGGGTTTTCGCAGCAGTACGGCATCGACTACGACGAAACATTCAGCCCGGTTGTCAAACCGGCCACCATTCGGGTTGTCCTCAGCATCGCCACATCCCGCTCTTGGCCAATTCATCAGTTGGACGTGAAGAACGCCTTCCTTCATGGTCATCTGGACGCGACAGTCTACTGCCAGCAGCCGCCTGGTTTTGTGGACGCGGCCGCTCCTGACCATGTCTGCCTCCTGCAAAGGTCCTTGTATGGACTCAAGCAGGCACCCAGAGCATGGTACCAGAGGTTCTCCGGCTTCATCCAGCGGAGCGGCTTCACCGCTTCGACCTCCGACACCTCCCTCTTTGTTTACAAAGCGGGTACCGATATCGCCTACTTGCTGCTCTACGTCGACGACATCATCCTGACGGCTTCATCGACCTCACTTCTTCATCGCATCCACGAGCTTCTTCACTCCGAGTTCGCCATGACAGATCTCGGGGATCTTCATCATTTCCTTGGGATTTCTGTCACGCGCTCTGCTGATGGGCTCTTCCTCTCCCAACGGCAGTATGCCATGGACCTACTACAGCGCGCCGGCATGGCTGAGTGTCACTCTACAGCAACACCTGTGGACACTCATGCCAAGCTCTCTGCTACGGATGGCGCTCCGGTAGAGGATGCCACTCAGTACCGCAGCCTCGCTGGAGCCCTGCAGTACCTCACGCTAACGCGTCCAGATCTTGCCTATGCCGTGCAACAGGTTTGCCTCTTCATGCACGACCCGCGCGAGCCTCACCTTGTGATGCTCAAACGTGTCCTGCGGTACGTCAAAGGCACCCTCTCCACCGGGCTTCACATCGGTGCAGGAAACATCACCAGCTTGACCGCCTACTCCGACGCTGATTGGGCCGGGTGTCCAGACACTCGGCGCTCCACTTCAGGCTATTGTGTCTTTCTTGGCGACAACTTGGTCTCCTGGTCCTCCAAACGACAGACTACGGTCTCTCGTTCAAGTGCGGAGGCTGAGTATCGTGCTGTGGCACACGCCGTGGCGGAGACATGTTGGCTTCGTCAGCTACTTCAGGAGCTCCACGCCTCCATCTCTTCTGCGACAATTGTCTACTGCGACAACGTCAGTGCTGTCTACATGACCGCCAACCCAGTTCATCATCGTCGCACGAAGCACATTGAGATAGACATTCACTTTGTCCGTGAAAAGGTTGCCTTGGGACAGGTCCGAGTGCTCCACGTTCCTTCATCCCATCAGTTCGCGGACATCATGACCAAAGGGTTACCTATACAACTGTTCACTGACTTTAGGTCCAGTCTTTGTGTTCGTGACACTCCAGCTTAGACTGAGGGAGGGTGTTAGAATATATTAGCATCAGCCCATTGGGCATGTAGGCCTGTGGCCCAACTACATGTATCTTGGCAGCCAAGTCTTCTAGACTATATAATAAAGTAGACACCCCTGTCAAGGGTGTGGTTGCAGCTCACTTTACACTTGTTAACTGAAGAAACTGAATATTCCAATTGCAACAGGTCCCTGAGGCCTTCAATGTGTTTGATGCCCAGATGACACAGCAGAGGCTTGAAGGAATGGCTGCTCCAGTGTCATCCAAAGAGGTAAAATTGCTGCTGCTGCAGATCAAAGTTGCAGCTATGTTTGAGTGATAAACCCTGAAGAGAGAGTGCAGAGATCTTCGCTGAATTTTAACTGATGCAGGGTGTGACAGTGATCTACTCCAAGAGGGGAGGGAACACGGTGGCGAATGACCACTCGGAGTGGCTGCCGACGGTGCCGGCGATGCCGGACGCGATCAACTTCAAGCTGGTGCCCATCACATCCCTGCTCAAGGGGGTGGCTGGTGTGGGCTTCCTTTCTCATGCCATAAACCTCTACCTGAGATGTAAGAGCTTTCTCTCCCATTTCAGCTATGCAATTAGCCAAGAGCATACATATTTTTCTTTGGAAATTTGTAAAATGTCATTACAATTTTCTATATTTTTAAAAATGTCACTGTCAGTGACTGTGGTAGGCCACATCTGTTAATGATACACCGATGACATATTTCAAAACTGTGAAAATTATAATGATATGAAAAAATTTAACTCTTTCTTTGTGAGTAACAAAGAAAATACACTCATGATAAGGGTGGAAACAATTTCTTAACTTTAGATAAGGGTGGAGCTAACAAAAAAGTAGAGAAGAGTACACCACTTAACTATTCATATTTTGTCTAGTCGTTTGTGGGCTAATTTTTAAGCTAGAAGGTATAAAATTAAACTTAAATAAAACACATATGATCAATAAAAGATATGGATTATTTTTTGGACCTGAGTACCAAGGCACATGGCTCTGCCCCCTGCCTTTAGATCATAATTTAGACCTTTTTACTCAATGAAAGTAGCAATTCGAACTTCTCACTATTGTGAAATGTGAAGTAGTGCATGGTAGATTTGCAGCTAACATACCTAATTGTACCACTGTTCCTTAACAGACAAACCTCCAGTAGCAGAGCTGAGTTACTTCCTGGACTTCCAGCACCACAGATCATGGGCCCCAGTGCTCAGTGACCTACCTCTCGGTTTGTGCTCGAACCGACAAAGCGCTAACCCTGCTCTACACTTCAGCCTTGTAGGCTCCAAGCTCCATGTCAGCTCAAGCCAGGCAAGAAATCAAATCACTCCTCATTTTTAGCAATTAGCTTCATCTGCAATCCAGTTCCAGCAGAAATGCTCACTTAACCACATCACAAAACCAAAATGCAGGTGATTGTTCCAAAACTGCCAATCACTGGGATGAGATTGCACCTGGAAGGCAAGAAGAACAACCGGTTAGATGCTAATATACTCCCGTTTTGCTCCTGACGTTCTGTCCAATTGCTGATTAAACACACTGCATAATGAAGTTTAGATTGTTAATAACTTTATAAATCATGAATTAATGCATGATCAGGTTAGGCATCCACCTGCAGCACCTGTCAACCACACCAACGTTCATAGACGGCGGAATGTCAGGCTGTCCGCCGGTGTGGCGAGGGTCGGAGACGATCGCCGACGAGCGGTACTACGAGCCCGTCCAGTGGAGGATGTTCGCCCACGTCTGCACCGTGCCGGTGAGGTACGACCCTCGGTGGCACGGCGCCGGCCGGCCGGCGGCGTACGTCGTGTCCGGCGCGCAGCTGCACGTCAAGTCGCACGATTCGACCAACGTCCTGCACCTCAGGCTTCTGTACACCGAAATGCCGGGGCACAGCGTGGTGCAGTCCAGATGGGCGCACGGCGGCGGCGCGGCGAGGCTGACCGGCAAAGGGAGCTTCCTGTCCATGTCGTTCGCGTCGGCCGCGGCGGATAAAGAGCAGCAGCGGGCGGCACGGTCGAACATCGACTCCGGTGTGTTCGCCGGAGGTCCGCCGGTGCCGGTGGGGACACAGCGGCTGCTCAAGTTTGTCGAGACCTCGCAGGTGACCATGGGGCCGCAGGATAGTCCAGGCTACTGGCTGGTCACCGGTGCAAAGCTTGACGTTGAGAAGGGGAAGATCTCGCTGCATGTCAAGTTCTCCCTACTTGCTCCTTTTTCTTGACATGGTACAGCAAAAATTGTACAGAATTATGCTTATAGCAGCTCAATAGAGTCAACCGGGTTCCCAGGAACCTGGGTTCAAAAAATTTTTAGTGTATACTAGTAATTTTTTTACCCTTTATACATTCCCTTAAATTAAATATGGTGTATCGCTTAAAGTAGTTTACCTCTTCAATTTTTCTCTAGCTCCGCCACTGCTTATAGGAGCCTGAATCCACTGCAACGTCACATTACCTGTCTCACCCGCCACCCACCTTTTTTTGTGATTCTGTCACAAGGAATCAGGCATGCAAAAACACACTGGGAAATATTTTTGTAAGAACTCTCTTTATTGTGAATAGAAGTGAGTAGGTGCCGTTTGATTTATGTTTTTGAACCAGCTTCATGGCTCGGAACTAAAATCTGAACCAAACAGTTTTTTTATCTACGGATTTTCATAATACAAATTTAAAAACTGATATAACCTAGATTTTACAGCTTCTCGGTTAACTTTGAATGAATATTACCTACCAAGCTAATAAAACATATCAGTTCATGTAAAATTTAAAAGAGTAAAATTTTAGTAAAATATATTATTTTTAGTGTAATTTAAAAATATATAATTTTAATATAAACATTACAAAATTTCATGATTAGAATAATTTCCATGTAAAATTACATATTAATAATATAACTAAACATCATAAACTACCAAAATATAAATTCGCAATTATTTCAACCAAACAATTTCTTAGCTTTTATACATCTTAGCTTTTATACAGCTTACATTAGTTTTTCCACAGCTCACAGCAGTTTTTGTAGAATCTACAGCTTAACCAAACACACCCAACCCTTAGTCAAACAAAATAACCTAAAACACCATGCTATGAAGGAAAATGCTACAGATGTCACAATTCACACGATGCATGATACTATAACATTCATCGCATCACATAGGGACATTTGAATTTTATAGTATAATGAATCTAAACAATATCATTGTTCAGAAGATTCATTACACTACGAAATATCAAATATAATCTTAAGTAGTTATAATATTACAGGACTTAGAAGTACTATTTTTTACAACTGTTGAACACTTGCTATTGACATATACATACAATACAGGTAGAAGAGTAGGTTACGTTACATCAGCAGAGATCCATAAATCCGAAGCCTCAAAACACATCACACTAAATATAAATGAAGGGTATTTAGGACTGATGGGCCGCTTGCCATCACAAGCTTATAGCCCTCCGTTGCCATAACAGCATCCAGATTTGCACTAGAACTAAGGATGAACACAACACACTTGTCCTTCAGCTGTGAGCAGCACAGCTGCTCAGCGAAAGCCAATGTCATTGCAACGGTCTCCACATTCATATTATTGTGTAGCTTCTCCTGGCAGATCAGTTTGAGCCTATCCAATCCATACCTGTCCGCAGCAACAAGCAAATGCTGTGTCATTGTTGTGGCATCCTGCTCCATGTCACTGCTGATGGGCTGTTGATCAAGCTGAGGCAATGTTCCACTATAGATAAAATGAAGCATTGCCCTGAAGACTGATGCTTCCATGTCCTTGATCTCGACACATTGTGAGCTACTCTCCTTCATGGGTCCAAAGAACTCAGCCATGAAGACAGGGGATCTAGTAGCGAGGATGATCTTGTGTGCCAAGAAAGATTCACCTGCAACAACAAACGTGACGCCTGCACCCTTTTCACTTAGCAATAGTTTACCAAGATGCAGGTGCAAGTCACAGCATGGATCGGCAACACTAGGACAAACATTAGTCACAGCTTCCTGTGGCTCTCTTAACACAGTGATGGTGCACTCCACAACAAAGGAATCACCGTTTAAATAACTGGATTCTTGCAAATCCTCGGGTTTTATGAGCAGGAGTAATGACCCACAATCTCATTGCTCTGTATATTTCCAGGATACACTTGTACTTCCAGATGGCAGGTAAGTTTGTTCCTCATGTACTAACCGGCATTTAAGAGCTGCCTTCATCTCACACTTACATTCCTTGCTTAGAAACACAAGACGAAATGCTATCCAGCACATGCAACTGCTAGGCACATAGTGACATGGAATCATGGATAGTACCACACTTCCCAATCATATCCACCTGCAGCCAATCTTCTCGATGATATATGCTCCGAACAATCAAGTGCTTTGGTTACTGAGTACCCATTGATTTTTAACAAGTGAACCGCGCATTTTGTGTCAGTGAGGTTGGTGGGGCCGTGGGGGGCTCCATGATGATTGGTCAATAGCCACTGGAGAGTGAAGACTGTTTTGTGTGAAGAAGAGTTGCAATTTACAAAATGAACTAGTAAGTTGTCTTCCATTAATAGCATAATAGACTGCTGCATGAGATGGCCATTTTATTTCAGCAAATATTGGCCCCAACACAACAGTGCTAGTGTGCTACGGAGTACCTCATAAACAAACATCATATTTAGAAAAATCGAAACTATGTTTTCAAATTATAATGTAGCGATGCTATATTAAATCAAAAAACAAGGGAACGTTAGCTTGACCAAATAACAGTGACAAGCTGCTAACAATCTATCATCATCCAATGTGTTTAGGAGCATACAAAGGAAAAGGTTTCACTTTCTTGAAATCTATGTAATGACAAGAAGACATTGTTGACATTCTCTTTTTAAAAAATAAATTTAAAATTTGGGCTCAGAAGCCTCAAAATACCAAAACTATACTGCTACCATATAAAGGTTAATGACTAATGATATCCTTAGAAAGCTATAGAGAGAACTAAATACATCACATATTCACATGTGCACAACATTAAATTCCATTCCTTTTCCTGTGAAGAATGTACCAACTCGGGTCCCAGAAAAACTTTCTTGAAATCTATGTAATGACAAGAAGACATTGTTGACATTCTCTTTTTAAAAAATAAATTTAAAATTTGGGCTCAGAAGCCTCAAAATACCAAAACTATACTGCTACCATATAAAGGTTAATGACTAATGATATCCTTAGAAAGCTATAGAGAGAACTAAATACATCACATATTCACATGTGCACAACATTAAATTCCATTCCTTTTCCTGTGAAGAATGTACCAACTCGGGTCCCAGAAAATCTAATCCCTCATTGCATTGCAACAACAAAAAATGCTAATGAGTACAAATATTTGTCCGTGCGACAGCCCGTATTGCCTGGATCAGTGCCTCGCTAGGAAGAATGAACACGACGCGACGCCGAGGAGTTCCTGGAATCCTGGCTGCTGCTCTACGCTCCACAGTCGTACCGACCGCGCGCGAGTTATAGAAGGGCAGACAATAGGGACATAGGGTTTACCTCCTGCGCGCGAACGGATCGCCGGGAACGACGAAAGCGATAGGCTGGGCGGAACCCGGTCGCCTCGCCGGCTTTCCTTTCCTGCCGCGTCCCCGGCTAGTCGGCTACCGCGGCGGCGAGGGGGGACGAGATCAACGAGGTGTTGGACAGTTGGAGATCGGAGGAAGTGAGAGATCGAGCAATGACGCCGCAGGCCCGCAGAGAGGGTGTCACAATTGTTGGTGGGCGGTGGCGCTGCATGGACATTGCGTGGGCTTGGGTTTGGTCTTGGGCTTCGAGTTGGACTGAAGTGGTGAGTAGGCCCATCATTTCGATAACCAAGGATTTACAAGGCCACGACATACTCATTAACGTATGCAGGCGAAAAAGCAAACCCATCACATCCACACTTGTAACAATACAATAATAGAGACTTTTGACTTGAGAGATTACGGTTAAATACTTAGAATTGAGTTTAGGTATAGACACACACTATCATACATAAATCATATCAATACATGAGCTCACACCTGTAAACATGCAAACTTGACCGATCGACTACCGCTCTTCCTAGTTTGATGTTGGTTAACTTATCCCCCAAATGAAAACCATCCCCATAAAAAAAGACAATACAAATGTCAACAAAAAAAAGTCGCCGGTTTCAACCGCATTCATGGCGGAGTAGGCCGGTAGGCGTCAACGCCGTATCAACGAGCACAGCAGCAAGCAATGGATGATGCAATCATCCAACCACAAACGCAGAGCAAACTGAACAGGGGCAAAAATCATGTGAGATGAGGACACGATATTCACAACCTGGGCGATGGGGCATGCAGAAGAAAGCAATCACGCTAGCCAAAGCCGAAGCCTATACAGCATCTGGTGCACTGGAGAGGGGGCCACAGCCACAGGGGTTAGGGTCTCGCCTCGTAACCATTTCCGCCACGATGCGGTAAGCAATCACGTCAGATCAGACCAGAGCCTACTCTTTTCCCCCAATCTAGGTATCACGTCGCGGGTGCTATGATCTTGACCACAGAATCAATAGGGAACTGAATGGAACAAATACAGGGTGAAATGGAAATGGAATGTGTTGACGAATGCCGCCTGTGTTAGTGGTGCCCGCCGTCATTGGTAGTTGCGAGTAAGCCCACTTCGTGGTGTGCTCCTGCTGGCAAGAGAGATTCAAGGTGATTCAGAAAAGGGATCAGATGTGATTTTGGGAAAGGCGTGTGGTTAAGAAATTGGTTCGTAGAATAAAGTATAAAATTTTGTGCCAGCAAATACTTGCAAGAAATACCACCTGTGATTCCAGAAGATTTTGTGCCTAGCTTGGTGTTTTGATATAAATATATTTAAGTTAACAGACGGTGTGAATGCTGGGGTCCTGTGGAGAAAATCTATGTTTTGCCTCTAGAGAATGTTAAATGGTTAAGACCAAATAGCCATATTTAGCATGAGAATTGCAAAACGGTATGTTGCAAAGAAAATAAATCATAGTGTAGGTGTAGCTCTCCACACATCGACAAATTAACAGGATACAACTAGGAATCGCATATGTAATGCAAATGTGCCTGAGTGTAAAAGATCTACTACATAGACATTAAGAGCAAATGTGAGTATAGCAAATGCAAGTGCAACGTGTTAAAATTTAAAAATAACATCCATAACTAGAAGATAGATTTAAGGACAAGACGATACAACATACTTTTCCTATATATTATTATTGTACCTTTTTGCTACTAATGATCAACCAACGTACTGAATATGCATTTCAAACATTCTGATTACGAAAATATCATAGTTCGTGAATACTTTAGGAAGAGATGTACCTTCCAGAAAGCAGTTGAGAACTTCCAGGCCCTTTAGAACTACCAAGCCGTCTGGCTTTGATTTCTTGTTCCTTATCGACACGCATTGCAGCAACTTCTTTCTCCATGGCAGCAACCTCTCGCCGCATTTTTTTTGCCTCCACTTCCATAGCTTTGGTTAAGGTATCTACTTTCTTTGCTAGCATCTGTTAAGACAACAAGAAACAGGTAAAATTTATAATGCCTAGTGTCCAACTCAAATGCACAAATAAGAAAGTTTTGTACCTCGATTGCATCATCTTTATCCTTTAGACTCTGGTCTTTCTCATGGCATGACTTTCTCAAAGAAATTACTTCCTTCTGCAACATATCGTACAGGAATCCAGATACCATCTCAGCTGACTTGTTATTTGCAGTTTCTTTATTACTCTCGTCAGTGTTGCTATTTGCATTTTCATTAGTTCCTTCATCTGCATTTCCTTTCCAACTATCATTAGTTTCACAATCTCTGACAGCATCAGTGGATCTGTTAAGTAAATGAGCTCCATTCCCATGAACCTTGCCCCTGTCTAGTGACCTAGTGCCACCATCAAATGACTTTGAAGTTCCTTTAGCATGTTTTAGGACCAAGCTGCTGCTAGAAGAAAGAGAGGATCTTGAATGAAAAGATGGAGATCGCCTTGCTAATAAACCATTTGGAGACAATTTAGACATATTATCAGCTCCACCGAGTGATAACCGACGGGAAGGGCCATTGCTGAAGCTCTTTCCTTCAGTAGGCGGACGACTAGGGCCACTTGGTGGACCTCTCAGTCCATCTTCTAAAACCTTCAGGCGCAACAGATATTTTTCCTGAGTTCATAAAAAATTTCAAAAATTAGGTCATCTGAAACAACTCATTCAACAAAGATTTAGCTCACACCGAATTACATTACAAATGTTTGTGTACCTTTAATTGGGCCTCAGATCGTGCTGTCCGCTCTGAAACAGCAAGCTTATCACGAAGTTGTTGCATTTCACCCTGTCAAAATAAAAAAATTTATTGTGGGATGCCATTAATCAAATGGTGTTCAGAAAAAAGGCCAGCAGGAAAAAACAATAACTTTGTCAAGAAAAAAGCATAGATATGCATGCACACTAACAAAGGAAAGACATAATATAATCATCTTACCTGCAGGAATCTGCGTTCTTCAAGCCACTGTTTAACCGGCATCACTTTGTCATTAGAATCTTTCCACTCATTGGCAACCACAACAGCAACCCTATTTGCAGTTACTTTTGCACGAGCAAGTTCGCGGTCAAGTGTTTTCTTTTGTTCCTGAGAATGACCATAAATATTAAATAAGCATGAGTGAATTGTTCTTATGGAAGAGGTAAAGGCCTATGATTACCAAAGCAACAGTCAATCTAAGGATAGGTTGTTACATTCATTTCCTGAACTTGGCGCTGGTAATCTCTAACAGCATTAGCAGCTGCGCCACCTTGAAGAACAAGCTCTTCCAGTTCTTTCACAGATTGGCTAAGCTTTTTAACTTCTGCAACCTTTTGGCGTTGCAACTTGTCCAATATTTTATTTTCTTCCTGTAAAATGCATAATGCAATTGAACACTCATGTACTTCCATTGGCACATCCAAGTAATTTTATCCTAATAACTAGGCATACACTACATACATGACAGATCTCAATTTGCTTCATCAACTCTTGGTTCTTGTTTTGTAAGTCATCAACCATAGCAGCTTTTGCCATTGCTATTTCCACAGTCCTTTCTGCATCTAGTAGCGCTGCTTCTTTTTGTTTTGTTAGACGATCCAAAGCTCTATTGTCATCCTGGAGTTTTGCAATCTGAAGTAAACCAAGTTAACTTGTCATTTTATTTGTTCATAGAAAATCCACACCCAATGGGAAAAAAGCTAAGGCAACTAGATAACCATCTAGGCAAACTAGAACATAAAGACAACAGCTTACTGTTAGGAAGCACAATAAATTAACCCATACAAATGAAATAATAAAAAATGTGGGGCAGATATCAAAAACAATGTTTCACCTCTTGCCGAGCGAGCTTTAGCTCAGCTTCAAGCGGTGCAAGAATGGCTTCAATTGGTGGCATGTCATCATCCTTTTGGGCTGCATGTACTCTCCGCAAAGTTGCTTCTGCTGCAAATTGAGCGGCCAATGCAGCTTTTTTCTCATCATTGATCTTCTTGACTTCTAGATTCTGGTTTTTTTAGTCATTGTTAAAGCTGAGTTAAAGCAGATACACCAGAAACAGATAAAACACAAGTCATAAGATATATACTTTGCTATCTAGGAGATATTCTGTCAACTTGAGTTTTTCATCCATCTTCTCCAACTCATCTGTAAGCTGTCACCACAATATCAAAATAATGTTAACACTTACAACAACAAAAAGTAATTATCCCCACAAATTTTTACCAAAGCATGAAGTATCAAATAATGATTCAGCATTGTGTCTTGTATGAAACAGCAAGATAATTTAGTTCATGTGAGCGACAACACTTCATCCTTATTTTTTTTCATGATCTTTCCATGAATGTCTTATTTTTTCCAAATCTCAAATTTGAAGCTTTGTGATAATCAGCAAGTAAACTTGGCAATTGTTGCAACAATTTTGCAAGATCTCAGGGGCTAAATCATAATAAAATGTGCACAACTAAAAACATGTTCAATCATTCTTCACTAATTCACATGAGCAATATTGATGCACAGACCAATCAATAAAATCAGTCAATAGCACATCTCAACTAATTTAAGGTTGACATTTATTTGACATGAAAACAGGATATTCCATGCCAATGTATGATTAACCTAAGTTCATCAATAATTACTAATTAGCTTTAGACCATGAGTACCCAAAGCCTGAAGTTGCAAATAACATCGCTATTTTTCAGTGCAACTCAAGGCCTTATGAAGTATCCATGACATCTCAAATCAGTCAATTCTAAGGGGCAGCGGAATTCTGGATAAATAATAGCAGAAGATGAAAGCAGCTGGTACAAGCTACAAGCATCTAACAACCTGATGAATGGCATTAAAAAGAGTCAGCAACAATGAGAGGGAAAAGGCTGATTTGGTGCATATACAGGATCAATTCAACTAACTGACTATAAAGTTTTCAAAATCTAAAGATTGGATTGCTAACACTGAGGTCTTTGAAAGTGCATCTAGGCCCCTAATTGATTTTGGAGAATTGATGACAATGATTATTTTTGGTACTAATGTGTTTATCTATCAATGTTAGCAGGACCATGACAAAAGGACCAAGTTGCGTAAGAGTTGCACCCTCAAATTTGAATGTTGCTACAAAGACAGCGTTGCTTTTGATCATGAACTCCTTTTCTTTTAAAAATTGAGTCTAGACAAGCCGTACTATTAAGATGGATACATTGTGAAGAATTGGTAAAATACATGTGCACAAAGAAACCTTTTGCAAATTCTGGCATTCCCGTAATATCCAAAAATTCCCAAACATTCCAGAATGAACTCTTGGTTTTGTCCTTATTCCAAATCAGAATGTCCAGAAATTCCTAGTCATTCTGAGATGAGCTCTCAGTGTTTGCCTTGGGGCCAAACCAGAGTGTCCGAAAATTCCTGGACATTCTAAGATGAGCTCTAGGTTTCTATGTTGTGGGATTTCCAGAATGTCCGAAAGTCTTGGATGTTCCAGGATGGGCTCTTTGTCTAGGGTTAGGGTTAACTTCAGGATATTCCAGACATTTTCATAATTCCAAGGGTATGGGGTACCCCCACCCACACACATACATCATTTGAGGGCTGCTGCTCCCACACTCATTTCTAGCACAATCAACCTTCCTTTGATCACTCTTGAGTACTTCTCTCCAACATTCCTTTATGAGACCTTTGTGGAGATTTGTTGAGTTGTGGGAAGTGGCAAGCTAGCATCTTGTTGAGAAATCCTTTGAGCACAATTTCGAGACAAACCATTTTCAGTGGATTTGTTACTCTTCGAGGTTCTTCCTCCTAGATGGCTAGGTGTCAGTTCATGAGCATCCAAGGTGTGTGTGGATAGCCCAAACAAGTTTGTAAAGTTTCACCTCTTTTGTTGAGAAACCGAGGTGAAACTGACGGATAGCCCACCCAATCCTTTCCACTCCGAAAGTTTCAGTTCGCAATATGACAAATTATAGGATCCAAAATGCAGGTGAACCAGAAGATGATAATAACAACACAAGAAATTTGAATCAGCGCACTACCATACTCACTCTATGAACACAAAAGTTGACACTACCTGCAATCACATCATGTCGACCCTCAATGCAAATGAGATTGCCAATTTAGGAAAATAAATAAATAAATAGCAGAAGCGCATAGGTGAACCACGAAATATAGAAAACAGATAGCAATTACCTCCTCCACGGCCTTCTCCCGCGCCCTCTCCGACAGTCGCAGCGCGCGTATCTCCGTCTGCGCATCCCCGAGCTCCCTCTCCTTGTCTAACGCCACACCAAGCCGTACAAAAATCAAGCACACTTCCCAAACAAATTCCTACAAACCACTGAAACGAACAGCATCAGGAGCAGATCAGCTCACCCCTCAGCTCGTTCTCGAGGCGGGTGAGCTCGACCCTGACGGGATCCGACCCGTGCATCAGCGCGATGAACTCGTCGGCATCGAGGCTGGCCCGCACCGGCCCCCTCCGCCGCGGGGGACCCCTGGGCGCCGCCGCATTCCCCTCCTCGCCGCCGTCGGCCATCTCAGATCTGAGCCCCTCGACCGGCCCCGCCCCAGCGCCCAAACCCGCCGGCGACCACTCCCGTGAACCGCGCCACGGGCTCCCACTCGCCCCAGTGGAGCCTTCCACCGCCGACCGCCGGATTGGGGAAACCCTAGCTAGCTCCGGCAACCGCCCTCCTCCGCATCACTGTGCTTGCTGTGCTCGGGGTGTCTAGTAGTTGCGGTTGTCTTGCTCGTAAATGGCCGCGTTTTAAAAAAAAACTCGGGTAAGAGAGAGGGGGATGCGCGTTTTGGATTATCTTAAGCGTGGGGCTAAAAGAGAGCGATTAGTATGATTCGTACTATTGTTTGAATGAAAATTGGAGTTGACAATTGGAAGCATTCAACACAGTATAGTGGAATTTTGATATAGGACATGTTTGTTTCAAGTTCTGATAGATACAACTACTTCTACAATCTGATGCGGAAATAAGCGGTCCAGCTTCTAGATTCAGATTTTGAGAATCGGTAGCTGCAGAATCTGAAAATGAACTAGAATCTAGAAGCTGAAAAACACCGACTACTTAGACTAGCTAGATACTAATAATCTCTAGCTGCTAAAAGCTGAAACAAACAGACCCATAAGTTCGTTTGGAACAGAGTAATATTAGCTGCAAATTTCTCTGAAATCTGAATGAGATAGAGTCTATATGATTATATTTCATATAAAGGACCTATTTGTTTTAGCTTCTAGCATTCTCAATAGCTAGCTAGTTTAAGTAGCTGTTGTTTTCAGTTTCTGAATTCTAGTTCATTTCTAGATTCTACAGCTACTGATTCTTACAATCTGAGTTTAGAATCTAAACTGTTTGTTTCCCCATCAGATTCTAAAAATAGCTACAGCTATCAGAAGCTTAAACAAAAACAAATAGGTTAAGTTTCAAGGAAAGGAATTGTTGTCTCCAAGTGCAATTGCGCTTGCTTCCACTACTACCAAAACGTTGTATCAAAATTTGAATTTTATAGATTAGTTTTGAATATTATATTGAGGATTGTTATCGTTTTTTTATGACCTTCATTAGTAGAAATATAAAAGTCTCATCAAAAATTTATTTTTCATTGGATAGCAGTTAGATGGCCCAATTTTATTTTAAAATGAAACAATCAGTCTTACGTAAAACAACTTTTTTGATACCGATAAAAATTACGTTAAAAAACTTTGAGCATAGGTTAAAAGAACGTGAAAAAGTAATGATAAAAATTAGATATAGTATCTCTATGATGCTAAAGCCATTATACCTATAACTTGGGAAGCTAAGGTCAAGGCCAGTGGCGAGGTAGTCAAAATTTTTGCATTTTTTGGCTTGCTTGACTACTAAAACCATTATTACAAAACTTTGACTCTGCCCAATAAAGGCTAGACAAATTCCAGAATTTGTTAGAAGGGATGTTGCTAAGCTCCGTTTAGATAGACTAAAACTAATAGCTAAAACTAATTGTTAGCTAGCTAACAATTAATTGACTAAAAAATAAAAATTAGTCACGTATGTTTGGATACTTTGGACAAACATGTGGCTAAAGTCGATTTTGTCCTTACTAATAGTTAATTCACTAATTAATTGCATTGTTTGAATTAGTTAAAATTAAAATTTATTTGTTAACTATTAGCTGATAAGATCAAACGGGCTCTTAGTCAGGGTTGTCTGGTGGCAAGGGCAGACACGAAGAGTGGGTTACAATTAGTTGTTACAATTATTTAGTGGATTTATTGTTTTCTAACGCAAGTTTAATTTATTCCCAGCCAAATTAATATTTAATATATTCAAAAATATCGTAAGAAATATATAATATATATTGAAGATGTACAGATAAGTGAATGCATGATTTATTTATATAAATTATTCAATTATATGGTCTTGTTTTTAAACCGTGGCTTTGAATTTATCGAGACGACAATGCACTTATATATAAGGGGTGTTTGGATTGGGACTAAATTTTTAGTGTCCGTCACATCGAATGTTTAGATGTTATTTTAGAGTATTAAATGTAGACTATTTATAAAACTCATGTATAATTGGTGAGTTATTTGCGAGACGAATCTAATAAGTCTAATTACGCTATGATTTGACAATATAATGCTACAGTAAACATTTGATAATTATTGATTAATTAAGCGTAATAAATTCGTCTCGCGAATTATTCTCTGATTCTGCAATTATTTTTATAATTAGTTAATGTTTAGTCCCTCAAATTAATGTTCAAACATCCGATGTGACACGGGCTAAAATTTAACCCCTTAATCCAAACACCCTATCAGTAGAGTGTTTGATAGTGGCATGTGTTTTAGCAAGGTAGCGTTTGATTAAAGTGCATGGGTAAATGTGATGGAAGGATGGAGTTTTTAGTTGGATGGAATAATCTTTTTTTGGTTGGGTGGATCAAATCATAAAGTTTTTTGTTTACTTACTTTCTAGGGTTAATTTTTTCCGTGCCATTACAATTTTTACGGTTTGCCAATATGCCATCGGTGTGTCACTGACAGATGGGGGCCGCCACAGTCACTGACAGTGGCATATAGGCAATTTCTGAAAATTATAATGGCATGTGAGTAATTTTCCCTACTTTCTATGCGAGACGAGAAGAGGTGACATGCATGGAGGGAGAGGTTGGCGAGGAGGCGCTTGTTAGACGGAGTGAGAGGCTAGCAAGAGGTGCTGAAAGAAAAAAACATCTAGATATTATAAATGGATCCATTTACCGCACCTCCACTACCTCATAAGGAGATAATAGTTAAAATTAATCTTTGACAAGTGATTTAATGTGTTTAAAACAAATAATTAAAAAAATTGGCTAACCAGATTGATTATAGAAAACAATCTACATGCATGTCGCCAGCATGGAAAGTATGTTGACTATTTCCTTTTTTTAGTACATGACATAATTAATACGCTACACATGTAAAGACATAAATTAATTATTTCATGTATATAGATACACATATTAAAAAATATATTATATGATTTTTTTACCTCTAAGAGATAATAAATCATCGATATCAAATCTAAGTCGTTTATCAAACATAATATAACGTCCTTAGATAGGATTGCTAGCTCAACGTTAGATATATCCACTGAGACGAATCATATATATATATATATATACACACACACACGAGAGCATTATTCTACATCATGTGGTGTAGAATAGTTATTCTACACTGATCACTTTCAGTAGTAGATTTTTTCAATAGAATAGCAATTGAGTACTGCTTTATTCTCAGTAGAATAGCTATTCTACACATGTGGTGTAGAATAACATTTGTGTATATGTGTATATATGATTAGATTAACTCTATCTTATATCATGACATATGATTTAGGGTCTGTTTGTTTCAGCTTCTAGTAGCTAGCTAGTCTGAGTAGTTAATGTTTTTTAACTTTTGGTTTCTAGTTTATTTCCAAATTCTGCAGTTACTGATTTTCACAATCTGAGTCTAGAATCTAGACCGTTTATTTTCATTTCAGATTCTAAAAGTAGCTGCAATCAGAAACTGAAACAAATAGCTAATAAATCCACGTAACACTCTAACCATCTCGCACCAACCATGAATTATAATAACACGTACGTCAGATTAATATTCGAGGCGAAATACGCAAGCAGCTAGCCACTCAGCTCGTCGTCAGAACAGAACATGTTACATACATGGCCATGCACCACCCTCGTAAGCACGCAAGGGAGGCTAGCTAGCTAGGGATGAATTGAAAACCCCAATGACACACGTCAAAATCGGAAACGAACATCCATCCATCAATCAACCGGTCGGTCGAGGTGAGGGGCTAGAAAAGCCTGGAATCCACAAAGGACCACCCCCAACGACAAAACGGTTTGCCGTTGCGTGCAACGGGGGAATGATCGCGATCAATGCCTGGCCGGCCGATCCCGAGATCGCCATGCAAATTAATGCCCGCAGGACCATGCATGCACAGGGATCGAACAAACTACAAACTACTTCTTCTCTCCCTAGCTAGCTCCTCGATCTCGTGCGGTGCTCGAACGATACCTCGCGGTGGTGCTCCTTTCTGGACGTCGTCAATGCATGCGTGTTTGTGTTTCTTTTCTGTTTGCATTGGGAGAAGATGGACGCATGCAGTACGTGCGTAGAACGGACGATATTGGGCTCGGATTATTGTAAGTTCTATATATCTTCCCACAGCCATTTTCAGGATCTGTTTGAAGCTCGGATCTGAAACAAACAACTTTTTTGGTTACCTATCTTTTTTCAGAATCTGCAGATTTTTTTAGTACAAATTTGAAAGCCGCTATAACCCAGATTTTACAGATTCTCAGTTCAATTTTGAATGAATATTACCTATCATGCTATTAAAACATATCAGTTCATGTAAAATTTGAAAAAGTAAAAATTTAGTAAAATATATAATTTTAGTGTAATTTAAAAATATATAATTTTAATATAAACATTATAAAATTTTATGATTAAAATGATTTACATGTAAAATTACACATTAATAATATAACTAAACATCACGAACTACCAAAATATAAATCCGTAATTATTCCAATCAAACAACTTCTTAGCTTTTCTACAGCTCACAACAATTTTTCCACAGCTCACAGCCGTTTTTTCAGAATCTACAGCTCAATCAAACACACCGTTAGGCAGGGGTGTTTGTTTGTTATTTTCTCTCCTTTTGTAAAATTACTCCGTATGTTCCCAGATTCAAATGTAGCTACAGATTTTTTGCACACAGACCGGATTTAATCCCAACAACACTGTATTAATTTGGCTCAACTTAATTGGTTTGTGCCAATTAAAACTTTTGCTCCTGGACGCCTTCAAGCTCAGGATTGAGGGACATGCATTAATGCTTAATTTTGTATAGCTCTAGATCCAAGGTGTTTTTAATCATATAAAAACTTTAGATTTAGAGCCATAGATGTATAGAGTGTGTATTTATTTGATAAATTTAATTTTAATTTTATAATGAAAATAAAAAATAAACTAATTTAACTTATCATATGAATTATAAAATCAAACATAAATCTCAGCTGTACCAAACATGTGCTCGTCTCAGATCAAAATGTTGGTCGTTGCCAAATTGCTACTCAACCATGCACAGCTTCAGATTAAACGTGTGATGCAGTTACATGTAATAAGAAACGATCCCAGAAACGTCTGAAAAGCAAAACTGCACCAAAATCACCCAGAAAAAATGATCTGCAACCAGAAAAAATTTTCAGAACGGAACTAGAAAATTCAGTAATAATACATAGCCATTTTTACAGTAAAATTTAACATATATATTTCAAGTACTGGGATATAGTTGGTTGGTAACAGTTGTTGTGGCTGTCTCATTTGTCACTACAGTGGTTTTGCCCAACGCCACTACAGTGACAGTTTGTAGTAGTGTGTGGCTGATAAGACTTAAGAGATCGACCTGCGGATGGATTGAACGACACAGTACAACCTAACAAGGCCGTGCTAGAATCTAGAACAGCCGACAAGCAAATTAATGGCCTGTTAGAAAGGAAAAAAAATCCTATTTTGTTGTTAATTATTTTAACTATCAAACCAAATCGTCCTCTTGTTCTGTCAACAATCAGTTTTCACATGGTACTATAGTGAAGTTGACGTCCCATTGAACTGCATAAATTAATAAATTTGCTTTGGTAAAATAATCTTTTTCTCCTATCCTGGAAAGGACCCTGAGCTTTTATGGCTCCTAAAATCATGCGCCTAAACTTGTGTTATAGCCTATTCACAATGGGTTTCAGGGGTTTCATGATATTAATTACCATGACATATCAGTTTTTTTGCTGACATAGCATTCAAGTAATGAGGGAAGAGAAGGAAGTAGTGTCATCACCATGATATGGTGCTAACCCACTTTTAAGATGGATGAAACGAGATGAAACGCTGACTGTGAGCCAAATCGTTTCATCAGAGAGAGGGTATTTCATGAGAGCTAGTTGCATTTAATTACACTAGTTAGCCTAGGAAATAGTGAAATGAAACTCTCCACTGAGAGAGTGTATTTCATTCAGTTGCAAAGCTGATGTGGCCTTTTAGGAAATAGTGTTATGAAACTCACTGTTGTGAATATCCTAAGCAAACGGTCTCAACTGTAATGACTAGAATGATATATTGCTTAGCATTTATTATATTGATATGTCAATTAGAATTTAATGTGACAAATGATTTATTAAGTTTAGAGAGAAATGGTGCCTAATGCAAGAAACTGACTATACATGATATCAAGAAGGAAAAAAGGTTGGTTGACAGAGTAAGAGACTGTATAAATGTGCTATAAATCTATGTTCTTTGGGTTGAAGGAATTATATGAAAGTTTTGAAGTATTCAAATTCTTTCGAAATTTTTGTAAGTAATTTGGAACATAGGATTAGAGCTTAAAAAATTTCTATGGATTGCTTTTCTCTACTTCATTTGCTAGGAAACTAGCACATGAGTTCAAATCTCATTTTATTTTTCTTCGAGAAGCCCAAATCTTCTCTTTGTCTCTCTTCTCTCTAACTGCAAGTTTCTACACTTATTATTTCTTATAAACCGTTTAAACATATAATTTTTTCAAATTCTTGTGTTCTATATTTCTACAAGATTTACATGCATAGTACAATCCATTAATCCTATGTGTTACACTAGCAAAGCAAAGCAAACTGCACCTGCATGCTGGTATATATGTTTATTCCACTGCATAGATGGTTCCATCAAAGTCATAATGGACTATGGTTTGCAGGTCACTGTTACAGAGTTACATAGAAGAAATGGATGATACATACACATCTGATTTGACAAAAGAAAAAGGAGGAGACAGATATCAATATGGCAGATGAACTTCCTTTAGACCCCAGTCATATCAACCATGAATCTAGTTCCCACCAACTGTCGCTGAGATTGCATCTGACGCATTGCTTGCTTAGATTATGGAAAATTTAACTATCTGATACTACCAAGAAATTTGTTAAAGAAGTTTGCTTAGTAATGGGATTTGTCACACCTTAATTAGGTTTTCTAATCTGGTTAATCATTGCCATGTCAGGACTAAAAGTATATTAACCCCATCTTTGTTAAAGGAGTTCTGAATGATCAGGTGATCAGAACTTTATTTGTAGTTTTAACATGTGCTCTCTTTGCCACACTACCCATGCATGATGAGCTGCTATATATAACGATAGAAATAAAGAGGTGATTAATTGTTTCTGACTGGCAAAATAATATACTGCATGCATTTTTATTTGCAGGATAAATGTTTTTTTTACAATTTATCCAGATATTGAAACAAAAACCAGATATTGCACTGATTAACTTATATATGTGTTCTTTCGCAAAATGTCATACTATGTCATAGTTCTGTTGGACTTCTTTGCTTTCTCTATTGGTCTTAATTAGGGGGTGTTTGTTTTCTTAGTCCAAAATTTAGTCCCATCATATCAAACGTTTAGATATTATTTTAGAGTATTAAATGTAGACTATTTACAAAACCTATTCATAATCGGTGGATTATTCGTGAGACGAATCTAATAAGCCTAATTACGCCATGGTTTGACAATGTGATGCTATAATAAACATTTGCTAATCATGAATTAATTAGGCTTAATAAATTTGTCTCGCGAATAACCCCCGATTTTACAATTATTTTTATAATTAGTTCAAGTTTAGTCCTTCAAATTAATGTCTAAACATACGATGTGATACGGACTAAACTTTAGTCCATAGAAGCAAACACCCCCTTAGTCTCTTACCTAGCCAAGGCAATATGGTCGATCCCTTAATTGACTTTGCATGCAACTTAACTAGTTAATTAGCAACACCCACATAAACATTCCTACCGTTCTAAAACTGATGAAGTGAGTAAGTGGCATCTCTAATCAATCACATCATGTCCCACACCAAATCCAAGATGTACCTGTTGGTGGTCGTGGTAGGGGCCAAAGAATGAAAGGTGTGGGTGAGATTTGCACTTGCCTCGATTTGAATTATGGAAGTTCTTTCGATCGGGGTGAGCTGAGCCCCACGGTTGGAAGGTTAGGTTTGCTTGTATGGATGAGTGATGGCTCCATAGGAGGCAAAGCTGCCCAAGCTTCTGTGAAACCTTAGGTAGTTGGGCAACAACACATGATGATGGGAGGAAGAAAGGCCCAGCTTTGCTGAAATGGTTAGCAAAAAGCGAAGAGTGCCCACCACTTAAACATTCTTATTATATATATATATATATATATAGTAGCGTTATTCTATACCACGTGTGTATAATATCTATTTTATACCGCCTACTTTCAGTAGTAGATTTTTTCAGTAGAATAGCAATTGAGTACTACTTTTTTCTCAGTAGTAGATTTTCGGTAGAATAGCTATTCTATACTCGTGGTGTAGAATAGCATATATATATATATATATATATATAAACGTATGGCCTCGATCTTCAGATGCCTGCTCCACCATTGAATCCATCAAGTATCTGTCGTGCTTATTAGTTAGCTAATAATTAGTTTATATATGTTTAGATACTTTGGACTAGTACCTGAAAAAAAGTAAAGGGTCTCTGTTAGCTTCCATTACTTTAGTAATTAATTGAGTTATTTGAATGAACTAAGATTAAAATTAGCTACTAACAATTAGTTAATGGGATCTAAACATGATCCAAGGCTACAATTAGTGTGCAGATCTGGAAGCAGCAAAAGCGATGGCAAATGGACACTTTTACTGCTTGCTTTAAATTTCTAGCAGTGAGCCTTGGTTGAAAGAAATGATGTTTCAGGAGAAAAAAATTTGATGATATTTGAAGGTTGTTTTGTAGGTTAGAAGTGGCTCTAATTAACTTACTGCTAATTAAAGTTTTATCTCCTATCAAAAAACTGTGAATATATAATGTATCAATCAGTTACAAACAATGTTTCACTACAACTGCACATATTGTTTAAGCTAATATATCATAATGTTTTAAATAGTTTGTTGGACCGGAAACGACAACCAGAGGGGGGTGAATGAGAGCTTTTAAAATTTCAAACTAAAAATAGCCTTCTGTTTTACTTCTGTCTTCTGCGGAACAGGCTTCGAACACAGCCTTCGAAGTTCTGGTTCGGAGGTATTTTATAGCTCCGAAAACAGGCTTCGCAAGGAACAAAAGTTCGAAGCCAAGAAGACTTCGCTTCACACACAACCCAGAAATCTCAGCTCTGCTAAGTCAGTGCAGGCTTCGCACACAGAGTGCCTTCGAGTAGGCTTCGCACTTCACCCTTCGCAGAAACTGACTTCCCTCTGGACTTCGACCAAATACTTAGCGACAACAACTAGTGCTGGGCTTCGTACTTCGAAGGTCTAAACTCACACAAAATAGACTTCGCTAAGAGCTTCGACACGGGAAGAAAAACGGGCTTCGATTACTGCTTCGTTAGTAATCAGAGAGGTCTAGCCTCCAGTTTACACAGAACGAACACACGTTGAAAAACACACTTCGCTCAAACACACTTCGCCCAAAACAGGCTTCTCACACACTTCTCCAGAAAGGATTCAGTGCATCCACTCAACTTCAAAAGAAGTGACACAAAGAGATCGAAGTATGCAGCGAAGTATGCATACAAGCTCAAGCAGTAAATGAACACAGAATAAAGACTTCAATGCTTGAACAGGGAACACAAAAATTGAACTCACGGGATGAATACAAAGTATGTGGCGGCTAGTACAGGAGCTCAAAATGAATGCTCAAAGTGTTGATGTGACCTAACCAGCCTCCACTATTTATAGGCACTATTCAGCCCTGTGAATAGACTACTTTACCCCTAGAGTTTACATCGGTTTTGTCTCATCAGAAAGGGGGGTACAACAGGTAGTCTACTTTATTTGGAGGCTTCTTTTGTCAGCTTCGCAGAGGGGACAGTACCAGCTTTTGCAGAGCAGACGCTGTCAGCCTTTGCAGTTTTGGACCCTTCTTAAGCCCCCCTTCGCACGCGAGGGGTGCAGTAGCTTCGGTGAGAAGCCTTGAGCCTGACGGCCTTCGCTTCACCAAAGTCAGCCTTCAATACAGTGACAGTTTTGAGCTGAAGCCGTCAAAGCCGTTGGGCCTTCGCACCAACACCTTTGGAGTGGACCACCATGTCTTCGCAGCTCCTCCCATCTCGAACTCCGTTAGTCCGTGTACCGAAGCCATGCATGGCCGAAGTACCTCAAGTCAGTCTCACTTCGAAGCCCCACCTTCGGAGTACCATCCTTCGAAATCCCCCCTTCGTCCAAGGCCTCCGCATGAAGCATTCCATGTGCACTTCGTCGCAGTATCTCTCCCCGAGCACACTCCTTGACGATCCTCACCCAGATCATGCCTTCGATGCACCTCGACTTCTGAGACCTTCGTCGGGTAAACCTTCGAGTGTCTCCCTCCGGAGCACACTTCGAACACCTTGCCTCATTGCTGAGGACTTGATCCACCATACTCCGAAGTCACTCCATTCGGAGTACCCTTCGAAGTGCCTCGCCTCCGAGGACTTCGTCTTGGAGTACCTTCACCCGGAGCCACGCTCCGCACTTACTGCTTTCTCCTGGCGCACCTCGACCCGAGGTCCGACCTTGACCCCTTCACAGCCTTCGTGATGGAGCTCCCTGCTCCCCTGGCATCAAGCCTCCCGCTTGACCCAGGTTCACTTGCTACGAACTGTCCGTCGCCTCCGAAATCACCTGCGCACCACAAACAAGCAGACAAGTGTATCCAGTACTCCAGAGACCTCTCCAGGTTAGCAACCTTCGGCACACACTCCGGTGTACCGCCCAAAGTACCGAGACCTTCGGTACAACCCAGTCATCGTGTACTGTCGGACCCCTCCGACAAGCACACTCCACTGCAACAGCTGCAGCAACCAGACCCACCGAACCCTTCGGTGAAACAACCTCCGAACACCTTCGAATCAGAGGGAAAACTCTGTCAATCACTCATCACAGACTCCGAAACCAACCCTTGGTTTCTCAATCTCCCCCTTAATGAGTGCATTGACAACCAAATTCAAGTTCAAGAAAATTTGAAAAAATTCAGCACACAAGTGACTATAAAAACTCAGAAACGACCCAAATCATGTCACTTGATAAAAGAATTTTCCTCCCCCTTTTCAAAAGTGTAAAAGCCCCTTCGGCAAATGTCGCGCCCCGATTTATCAAATCGAGACATTATTGAATTTCATAAGAAAAACAATAATACAAGAGGTTCATCATGCGACAACGTACATACGACAATATCCATGGTACGCAGACCATATTTATTACATCAAAGTTTTAATAAAAACAGTGAATAAAAATAATTAGATAGCGGCATGACGAACATCTTCTTCAGGATTTTTCTTCTCGACTGGGTCGCTACTCCAGACCGTCTTCGTAGTAGGCATCCTCTGTGGGGTCCAACGTGTATGAGTACAAAAAGTACTCAACAAGCCACCGCAAATGCAAGTAATAATGCAGGATAATAAACAAGGAAGGGTAATGGCTAACATTGCGGAAAAGTACAGTTTCAGTTATTGTATTTAGTGTAATCATATTTTAATCATGCGGAAAGTAAATATGAACATCATCAATATCAACTAACTCGAGGGGTACAGTCAGCCCCACCTCGCTCAACAGTCCTTACATTTCAATCCATCATGCACATACATATTCAAAGTAAACTAACTGGGGGATGTCACGCAACCCGCCCTTGACCGTGGGCTCGGCTTTTCGAAAAGATTTAAGACTCTGATCAGAGATGTACTACTGTACCCACAAGGCACGCACTCATCCCAAACGAGATGACCCATACCACGGGAACTCGTGCCAAAACCTCGGCATGAAGTGTTCCAAGCGATAACCACCCGCTCTAGGTTTCGCCGGCGCGCCGGGCCGCATCCCGGCTAACGTCGCACCCCCTTTTGCGCCACATTGGTACAAGTCACCCGCAGGTGCAACTTGACCCATCTCCAAATGGTGGCCTCGGTTTGGAACAACCCATACCTTAGTTAGGACTTACCCACTAGACTTGTGGTTAGTACGTAAGTGTATTGCAACGGATCCCTCAGACCGGTCCTTATAGTGCTCCGGGTGCTACCGACCAATGCCCTAGCTTGCACCCGGAACCCACCATGCATTCACTCACAACCACAACTCCAACACCGACAGAATTCCATAGATAAGAAACAATGGGGATCATATAGTAGAACCATGTACTACGACTCATTTTTATCCTATAGCGATCGTGTCAATACATTGGACACTAGCTAATAACATTTATCATATGGTGACAAGGAGTTTAGGCTAGAGAGCATGGCTTGGGTTGCACATCAAGGTCGGGGGATCCTAAATAAATATATTGTAAGGGTTCATTTGACTAATGCATATATAACCTATGTGTTTTAGCGATAGTTTAATCAAACATGGGTTCAATATGCTCAAAAGATTGGTTTGGTGACTTGCCTTGTTCAGCAAAAGGAGAGGGAGGGACTTCGGGGAAGTACTCCGGCTCCTCGGCGACGTCGTAGTCTTTTTGATATAGTAAAGTAAAATAAAAAGAACACATTCAATCAAACAATATAACATTACATTACAAGCACATAAGTTACAGTTGGTTTGATTAAAAATAAAATAATTTCAATTGTTAAGGTTCTGTGGTTTATTCCATAAATAAATATTTAAGGGACATTAAAAGTTGTCCCTTTTAGAAAGGGGTGTTTAAATGTGATTAATTTCATATTAAGTTTCCTAATAAGTTTTGAAATGAAAAGTTCATGGTAATTTAGTGTTTTTCAGTATATGAATAGAAAGGAATAAATATGAATTTTTCTGAAGTTCAAACATTTGAATTCATATTTTAATCCTAAAGGCATTTAAATATTTATTTGAATAAACATGAAAATGTCAAAGTAAACCTACTGTTTTTATTGCATAAACATGTAGAGAATAATTTTATGAATTTTCTGAAATTGGAATGGTAATTTTTAGAGTTAAAATGCATAAGATATGAATTTTACAAGTTTAAAAGTATTTCTGAAATTCATTTTCAATTTTTAAACTCCTCGGGTCCACGGTGAGCCAGGCCCACGGTGAACCCGCGCACTGTGCGCGTGCGCCGGGTCGATCTGGACCGTCGGATCCAGATTCGACGCGCGAGGGCGAGGCGGGGCGCGTTAAAGTGACATGGACGGCCAGGATTAAAACGTTTGAACCGGTACGCGATGGACGGCTTAGATGCGATGCGGGGTTTTAAAACTAACGGACGCACGAGATTAAAATGTACCCCTTCGCCGAGATCTAACGGATCAGATTAAATCGCACGCGGGAATTAATCGTCGCGCGTGAATCCGACACGGCACGGGTACTCGACCCGTGCCGGTCGTCTTCTCCGACGACGGCGAGCGGGCCAGCGGCCACGGCGAGCGACGACGGTCGATGCTAGGGCCTAAAATGGAAGGAGGGCAATGAGGGGGTCACGAAGGTACCTCGGCGGTGAGAAAAGGTCGACGGAGCTAGGCCGGCGACGAGCGAAGGCGGTGGAGGCGTTCGGGTCCTCGGCAGCGACGGCGATCCGGCGGGGTTCGTCGTCGACGGAGTGGTGGCCGAGGTCGGTGAGGTCCGTACGGTCGCTGCGGTGCGGTCGGCGAGGATGGAGGAGGACTCCGGCGACGGCGAGCGACGGCTGGAGCGAGGGCGACGGTGGTGCGCTAAAATGCGGAATGCAAGGGCTCTGTTGGTTCTCGCAGCGTGTGAGCGTGGGGGTGAAATGCGGGTGGCCAGGGGGTTTAAATAGGGTCGCCGGCGGGGGCAGAGGGGGCGCAATTGACGGTGGCCGAGGGTTAACGCATTTAAACGCCGGCAAGGTTCGGGTGGCATGCAGATTCATCGAACCTGGACGCAATCGGGCTGGGTTTAATGGGGGAAACGGTCACCGGAGCGCGGGGGTTTGAATGTCGGGCTCAATTTGAGGGAAGGGGGTCGGGGGCAACGGATCCGAGGCGCGTTATTGCGTCGGCCGGCGAGGGGGGGGATTTGGGGGCGGATCTCGCGGAGACGAAGGTCCTGACAAGCGGGGGCCACACGTCAGTGGGCGCGAGAGAGTGAGGGTGGCGACTGACGGGTGGGGCCGTGGCGTCGGGTGCGCGCGCGAGGGAAAGGGTTCGGCGCCGACAGATGGGACCAGGCTGTCAGCCTAAGGCGCGCGGTGTAACGGGTTGGGCTGGCTGGAGAGAGAGAAGGGAGGGGGGGAGCCCATTACTGTTTGAAATTATTTTCTGATTAAAAACAATTGCGGAAAATAGATTAAATCATTTGGGGCATTTCCAAAGTGGACAAAAATTTATAAAAATTCTCAAAAATATTTCTTGGCTTTAGGATCATATACAAAAACTTTCACCTCCCAGTTTGGCCATCTACTCTATGCTGTAGTTCAATTTGGTATAAAGAGGTATTTAAAGTATTTTCAAAAATATATATTCCAAGAAATTGAATTTAATAATATTTTTATTGTTTTGAAAATTTGGGGTGTTACAACAAATCTCCTCCTGAGTTATTTTACCCCCTTGCTGCAGAGAACTCAAAAATGTAAAAATGTCTCCCCCTTTGGCAATGCAAGCATCAAGGAGCATGTAAAAGATGCATAGCTTTGAAATGGACAGAATTACAAGGACATATAAAGCAAAAATATGCCAACATTAATACCAATTATCATGTGCTCAACTCAATTTAACATTCTCTAAAAACATGATGACAACATGTGATTTTATCATTTTGAAACAAAAGCATCACTACTCAATCAAGATATCTAGACAAATAAAAGTCGAGACTGCACAAAGCTAGTCAATTTCTACTCTAGACAGACAAGTCCAGGTCAAGTGGAGCATTGAAAGCAAACTTGATAAACAATGAGTTTTTGTTGTTCTTTTCAGAATGCCAGGGGTTATTTGATTGTCTACCTTATACTTTCCAATCAGACCAAATCTAGGCATGAAAACCATCAGAAGCTTAAAGCAATGATTTTGGCATACACTACACTATCCCAGTTCAGACCAGTGTGCAATGGTAAGCAGTCTAGAATAGAGTAGTGCGACAAATAAACCCACCTGGATCTTTTTGCTTTGAGGCATGCAAATCATGGATTTTTGGAATTTTGATTAAGTGAACAAATTGGTTAGCACTTGATGAATATCCATGAATACAATTTTCAATTTGCCTTGTTTAGCATCCAAAGAAAAGGTGTCTTGCTATCAAGCAGATAAAAGATAGCTAAAGCAGTCTTGCCTAAACATGCTAGATTCAAGACTAAGCAGTGAGCATGATTTGATTTTGGAAAAAAAATCATGCACATAATGTTTCAGATATATTAAATAGAGCTGAGCTGTCATGATTACATGAATTTAAAATCAGGCATATAAGTGCAAAAGATGTAAATGCAATTTCATACAAGATGAGCATATACAAGACAATTAAAATCTGCTCCCCCTCACAAAATGCCGTAAGGGTGACAAATACCAAGTTCCCCACGCAAGTAGGCAAAACGAGAAGCATCGAGTGGTTTTGTGAAGATATCGGCTAGCTGGTGTTGGGTATCAACATATTGAAGTTCAATATCACCCTTCTCATTATGATCTCTGAGAAAATGATATCGCACATCAATGTGTTTGGTTCTGGAGTGCTGAACCGGGTTGTTTGCAATACAAATAATACTAGTGTTATCACAGAAAAGTGGAACACTCTTATAATCTAACCCGAAATCCCGCAAAGTGGAAACCATCCACAAAATCTGAGAGCAACAGCTAGCTGCAGCAACATATTCGGCCTCAGCCGTCGATTGTGCAACACTAGACTGTTTGCGAGAAGACCAGCAAACCAGAGAAGTACCCAGAAAATGACAAGTACCAGAGGTACTTTTCCTATCAATACTACACCCAGCAAAATCCGCATCGGAATAACCTCGAAGACACAAAGAGGAAGACGTTGAATACCAAATGCCGAATTCGAGGGTATGTTTGAGATACCTGAGAATGCGTTTTACCGCTTGGCGGTGCGAAGCTCGTGGTGAAGCCTGAAAACGAGCGCACAGACACACTGCGAAGTGTATGTCCGGCCTCGTAGCAGTCAAGTAGAGGAGGGAGCCGATCATGCTTCGGAACTCCTTCTGATCTACAGCTTCTCCATCTTCGTCAGGATCCAATGCTACAGACGTAGCCATTGGAGTGGCAAGGGGCTTCGCATCAGCCATGTCGAACTTCTTAAGCAGGTCCTTGGTGTACTTCGTCTGGTGGATGAAGGTACCTTGTTTGCTTTGCTTGATTTGCAAACCAAGGAAAAATGTGAGTTCGCCCATCATGGACATTTTGAACTCCCTGCTCATGGCATCTGCAAACTCGGCAACCAAAGCATGAGAAGAGCCACCAAAGATAATATCATCCACATAAATCTGGACTAGGAGGAAATCTTTGCCATGTTTGAGAGTAAACAGGGTTTTATCAACAGATCCCATCAAATACCCCCACTCAAGCAGAAAAGACTTAAGTCTATCATACCATGCCCGAGGGGCATGCTTGAGTCCATAAAGAGCCTTATGAAGTTTAAGGACTTTATGTGGGTATTTGGGGTTTTCAAAACCAGGGGTTGTTTTACATAAACATCTTCGCCTATGAAGCCATTAAGAAAAACACTTTTGACATCCATTTGATAGAGTTTGAAACCTAGGGATGTCGCAAATGCTAGTAAAATCCTAATGGCCTCAAGACGAGCAACAGGTGCAAAAGTTTCAGTAAAATCAATCCCTTCTAATTGAGAATAACCCTGAGCTACAAGTCTAGCCTTGTTTCTAACTACAGTCCCATCCTCCCCTTGTTTGTTTTTGAAAATCCATTTTGTTCCAATGAAATGAACATTTGGTAGAGGATCAACTAAAGTCCAGACTTGGTTTCTCTCAAAATTTTCAAGTTCTTCATGCATGGCATTGATCCAACTAGAATCAGAAAGTGCATGACTAACATCCAAGGGCTCAAAACAAGCAACAAAAGCAGAATTAATGAAATGAGCATGAGAACGTGTTACCCTTTGATCAAGCTCACCAATGATCTGCTCAGGAGGATGCATCCTTTGAACATGGTGTGGAGCCTCGCGGTGGGATGCAGTCTCCCCCTCAACTTGTGCGTTCGAGTGGTCCAAGATGACCGATGTTGAGGTAGTTGCTTTGGGACCTTGTGCCGAAGTGGTCGAAGCGGGGTCGGCTTCGGGGGTTGATGTTGAGGGTAGTAGGGGCTCATCCTCGAAATCTCTGGGATCTTCTTCTTCGAAGATGGTCTGTTCCATGTCGTGTTCATTTGCCTGTTCAAGAGCAGAACTAACAGAGGGGGTTGATTCATCAAAAGTCACATCACATGACTCGATGACACTGTTAGTCTCCAAATTATAAACACGATAAGAATGACCATGTGTAGTGTAACCCAAAAAGATCCCGTCAGAAGAACGCGGCTCAAATTTGTCCAAATTCCCACATTTTAGGATAAAGCAACGACAGCCAAACACTCGAAGATGAGTAACCTTAGGTTGTCTCCCAAAACGTAGCTCATAAGATGTTAAGTTCAAAATTGAGCGCAAGAAGATTCGGTTTGAGATGTAACATGCAATATTCATGGCCTCACCCCAGAATTTTCTAGGAGTCCTGTGCTCATCGACCATCGTCCTAGCCATCTCAACCAAAGTGCGGTTCTTTCTCTCAACAACACCGTTCTGTTGAGGAACCCGCGGAGCAGAGAATTGATGTTCTATGCCATGATACATGCAAAAGTCAAAAAAGAGACTGTTCTTGAACTCAGTGCCATTATCACTTCGAATGAATTTCAATGCACCAGGGAGTTCAGTGAAAAGTCTCAAAGCCAAGCTCCGAACGTTTGAAAACACTTCATCCTTACTGGCAAGAAAGAAGACCCAAGAGTAGCGAGAGAAATCGTCGACAATGACTAACACATACCACTTGCCGCCTAAAGAACTAACCCGAGAAGGACCTACAGTGTCCATGTGGAGAAGTTCTCTGGGTTGTTCAGTCATCACTGTGGAGACTGGCGAATGCAAAGCGGCAATCATTTTTCCATGTCCACAAGGAGCACAAACTAAATTCTTCTCAAACTTGAGCTTGGACAATCCTCGGATCAGACCTAGGGCACTCAGTCGAGCGAGCAACTCAAAGCTCATATGCCCTAGTCTCCTATGCCACTTCCAAAGCTCAGAAGTCGAATGTGCAACAAGACAATGAGAAGAACCAGATGACTCAGAAAAATCAGCTCCAAAAACTCTCCCAACTCTAAAGATCTTACACACCACAACGCCATCAGAATTGAGTACTTGCGAAGTATCGCGATGGAATCGCACTTCAAAGCCCTCGTCAAGCAACTGAGATACAGAAAGCAAATTGTATCCCAGGTTTTCAACCAAAGCAACATCTTTGAGAGTGAAATTCGAGTTGATTCTTACCACACCTTTACCTTTCACTCTACTCCTTCGATTGTTGCCGAAGGTGATATGTTCCCTTTGCTTGGTTGTGGTGAGGCTGGAGAACCATGCTGCATCTCCGATCATATGGCGCGAACAACCGGAGTCCATGATCCACGTGCCCTCCAAGCCTCGGTCTGCCGCCTACACATGATAAGAAAATCTCGATCGCTCAGTGCTGGGGTGAGTGAAAATATGATGAGGCATCCAACACTAAGTGATACGAGTAGTAGGCACAGTAAAAGTAGACTGTCTACGCACAGGATAATCAGACTGATGCAAAGTGTGAGGTCTACCTATATGCAGTGATCCAAAAGCATGAAAAGGTCTCCTACTCTGATGAGGTACAAAGCTACTCGCCCAGGGTCTACCACCATATGGAACATGGTGAACACCTCGAGGAGCAAAACCTCTCCGAGAAGCACGCAGAGCCTCGAAAACAGGATGAGAGTAGAACTCAGACTCATGCATACCTAAAGATGGGTAATGCATGTCTTGGTAACTCATCGCCTGAGAGCGTCGCTCATCCTTGATGCGACGAAAACATAACCCAACCAAATGACCCGCCCGCTGACAGTCGAAACCATGAAAAACTCTCCTAGGGGCACTCTCATGGTGTCACGCCCCGATTTAATAAATCAGGACTTTTATTGAAATTCCATAGAAAATCAATAAACCAAGACGTTTATCATGCGACCACGTACAATACGGGCAAACATTCACGGTTCGTAGACCGCATTAATACAAAAGTGATTAAAGGTGAAGAGAAACTAATAAAATAAAGGGTCCTAGATGAATGCCTCCTTCCAGTCTCGCCTTGACTGGGTCGCTACTCCAGACCTTCATCCTCCTCGTAGTAGACGGGCTCTGATGGTGTAAGTCAACGGGGGTGAGTACAAACGTACTCAGCAAGCCACCGAATGCAATTATAATGTAAGATAATAACAAGGGAGATAGTGGCTAATTTTGCGGAAAAGCGTAATTTGTAAAGAAATTAAATGTGAACAATTTATTAGTACTGAAACGTAAACATGTGTATGCATCATCATCTTCTAACTCGAGGGGTACAGTCAGCCCCACCTCGCTCAACACTCCTTACATGCCATGAATAACTCAACCATTCACACAATAGTAAACTAACTGCGAGTAGTCACACAACCCGCCCTTGACCGTAGGCTCAGCTTTTCGAAAAGATTAAATACTCTGATCAGAGATGAACCACTGTACCCACAAGGCACGCACTCATCACCTACACCAAAGTGTAACGAGATGACCCATACCACGGGAACTCGTGCCAAAACCTTCCATATGGTCCTCCTCGACTCAACAACACCCTCTTATAGGTTTCATATGGTGTCCCAACGCGTCGGTGCCCCACCATACCCCCCTTGAGACTCGTCGGTACAAGTCACCCGTAGGTTGCCCCTTGCCCCCTCCACTATGGTGCATCGAGTCGGATTGTTCCATACTTCCAGTTAGGACTTACCCATTAGACTTGTGGTTGGTACGGAAGTGCTTTGCAACAGATCCCGCAGACCGGTCCTTATAGTGCCTCGGGTGCGACCAACCAATGCCCTAGCTTGCACCCGGAACCCACCATACTTATAACATAGCCAACTCCAATAGAGTCCAGAGACGAGAATAACGGGGAAATTCATATAACAAAATCCAGCTATCTACGACTCATTCTTTTTACTCCCTCCGGTGTACAAATAATAGTCGTTTTGGTTTTTATTGAGAGTGTACAAATATTAGTCATCCCGTCAATCGAAGCATTGCTACCAAATGGGATGTGGTCATCGGGAGTTGAACTTGAGTGACACCACAAAAATCTAGGCTCCATAACCAATTGAGACAACTCTTGTAACTTTATTTAATATCACCTTGGTATGTGTAATTTTGTCTAAACGACTAATATTTGTACACCGGAGGGAGTATCCTATAGCAGTTGTGCCGGTACATTGGGCACTAGCTAATAATTTTATAGTAGAGTGACAAGGAGTTAAGGCTCAATAAGCATGGCTTGGGTTTGCACACAAGGACAGAGATCTAATAAATATAAGTGTAGGGCTTGATATTTGACTAATGCAATATTATTCTATGAGTTATAGTGATAATTTATTAAAACATGGGCTCAATGATGATCAACTATTTCCACAGGAGTGGTCGATGACTTGCCTTGTTCAGCAAATGGGGAAGGTGGAACCTCGGAATAGAACTCCGGCTCCTCAACGAAGTCGTAGTCTTCTCGATACGGAAAAAGTAAACAATTCATTCAATAAAGCATCACAAAACATAAACATACAAGTTTTATGATTTAAATATGTGATTTGAGCTTTATTATACTGAAGTTATTTTTAATAACATTAATGGTTGAAGTTTAGGGGTTTTTCCTAATTTATTTTCTGAATTAAAGATTTTAATCCTAAGGGGTTTTTATTCATTTAATCCATAAGTTTATTTTGTGCTAAAGTAACATACTGTTTTTATGGCATTAATGTGTAGAGAATAAAATGCTGAATTTAACAAAATTTGAATGGTGAAATTTGGAGTTAAAATGAGCAAGTTATGAATTTTCAAAGTTCAAATCAATTTCTGGAATTTTATTTAAACTGGAAAATGGGCTCTGGTCCACGGTGAGCCAGGCCCACGGTGGACCGCTGCACTGTGCGCATGGACCGGTTGATCCAGAGCCATTGGATCTGGATCTAGCGGCAAGGCGCGAGGCGGGAGGGGTTAAGTGAAAATGGACGGCTGTGATTAAATCCCGCGAACCAGTATGACGTGGACGCGTGAGATCGCTCCGGGGATTTAAGTTGTGATCAACGGTTGAGATGACCCTGTACCCCTTTGACCAGATCAAAGGCCCAGATTAAATCCCGAAGGGATTTAATCCTAGCCCTCCGATCGCGATCGTGCGGCCAGGGGGCCATCCAGCACGGCACGTGCGTAAGGGGGCACGTACCCCCTTCGTCTCCGGCGACGACGGCCTCGGGTGCGATGGCGACAGCGGCGGCGAGCGCCTAAGGACCTAGCTCTCGCCGGAAATGGAAAGAGGGGTGAACGGCGGTCACGATGGTACCTTCGATGGTGGCAGTGAGCGGCTGACGGCGACCGGCGATGAGGGTAGATGAAGGAGGGTGTTCGGGTGGTCGACGGCGACGACGATCCGGCGGTCTTCACGGCCGATGGAGGCGTGGCCGAGGACGGGCGGGCTCCGGCGGTCTCGACGGTGGTGGTGGCTAGGACGGGGGAGGCCAGAGTTGACGGCGAGCGGTGGCCGGAGTTGAAGCAGAGGGAAAACCCGAAAAGAGAGTGGCGGCGCTCTGGATTGCTTCGGCTCAGGCTACGGTGTTGTGGGCTGAGCACAGTGAGGGTGAGGGTATTTATAGGGTCACCGGCGGTGGCCAAATGGAAGGAAACCGAACCCTTCTCCGGCGAGGGTTCCATTCCCTCGCCCCGGTTTCCATAACTGCCAAAACGCGTGGCCTATAGATGGAAGGGGGTCACGGGGGTCCGAGGAAGGGTGTCCGAGGCAGATCCAGCCGGATCGGGGCGGCCGACGGCGAGGGAAGGAAAGGGGGTCGCCGGAAGGAAAGGGGAGCGATCCCCTTCCATCGGGGACGAAGGTCCTGACATGTGGCCCCCACCTGTAAGTGGCTGAAACAGAAAAGGAAGGGGCCGACAGGCGGGCCACGGCTGTTAGAGGGAGAAATGGGAGTGGCGGAGGCTGACGGGTGGGACCGATATGGGCGTGGGCGGGAGAGAGAGGAGGGGAGCGGCGCCGATAGGTTGGTCCCACCTGTCAGTGACACGAGCACTGGGCTGGGTTGGGCTGGGCTGGAGGCGAATTCGGGGTTGAGGCCCATTAAGATTTTTAAATGTTTTCCTGATTTAAAATAATTCCAGTAATTCATTTATTTAATTAAGGGTTGAATCACTATTGATAAAAATTTGTAAAAATTCCTGAAATTATGTTTTGGCCTCTAGTTCCTCTCATAAAATTTTCAAGTTCAGATTTTGAATATTTCTCCCTGTTTGGCTTTAATAGGGCTCTTATAGGATTTTCTTTAATAATAAAATTCAGAAATTTCTTTAATAATATTTTTCTTTTATTTTATTTCCTTTTAATTCTTGGGATGTTACAATCCTATCCCCTTACAGAGAATCTCGTCCTCGAGATTCAGATCAATCCTCGAATAGCTCAGGATGCTGTGCCTTGAGTTCCTCCTCTTTTTCCCAGGTAACTTCCTCTACGGGATGATTGCTCCACTGAACCTTGCAGAAGCGGATGACATGGCTTCTGGTGGTCCTTTCTTTGACTTCCAAGATCTTGATGGTTTTTTCCACATACGTCAGGTCTTCTTGAACATCCAACTGATGTAGGTCTACTTGCTCTGTTGGGACTTGGAGACACTTCTTTAATTGGGACACATGGAATACGTCATGTACCCTGGCCAGTGAGGGTGGCAGTTCCAGCTGATAAGCGACTTCACCTTGGCGTCGAATAATGGGAAATGGTCCAACATATCGAGGGGCCAACTTTCCTCTCATGTTAAACTGTTGAGTACCACGAAGAGGTGTGACTCGAAGGTAGACGTGGTCTCCCTCTTCAAAGGCTAAATCTTGACGTCGATTGTTCGCATAGCTCTTCTGTCGAGATTGGGTGGTCTTGAGTCGGTCTCTGATAATGCGTACCTTCAAATCGGCTTCTCGAAGGATGTCTATTCCAAATACTTGGGATTCACCAGTTTGATCCCACAGTAGAGGCGGCCTACACTTTCGTCCATATAGGGCTTCGAATGGGGAGATCTGTAGGCTGGCTTGATAAATGTTGTTGTACGAAAACTCAGCGTACGGTAAACTCTTGTCCCAAGTTGCTCCAAAATCCAAGACGCATGCCCGAAGCATATCTTCCAATATCTGATTTACCCTTTCCGTTTGTCCATCTATCTGAGGGGGGTAAGCAGTACTGAAGTTCAATCTTGTTCCCATCTCTTCTTGAAGGTTCTTCCAAAAACGAGAGGTAAACTGACTTCCTCTATCAGACACTATCTTCTTGGGCACTCCATGAAGACACACGATGCGGGCCATATATAACTCTGTGAGCTTAGGGCCACTGAAGGTCGTCTTGACGGCTATGAAGTGCGCTACCTTTGTTAACCGGTCAATGATTACCCAAATAAAATCATATCCAAGTTGGGTCTTTGGTAGTCCGATAATGAAGTCCATACCGATCTCTTCCCATTTCCATTTAGGCACTTTAAGTGGCTGTAACAGTCCTGCAGGTCTCTGGTGTTCTGCTTTTACTCGTCTGCAGGTGTCACATTCTGCTATGAACTGGGCAATTTCTCTCTTCATGCTAACTCACCAATAGCGTTCCTTCAGGTCCTGGTACATCTTGGTACTACCGGGATTGATGAAGTATAGAGTATCATGGGCCTCCCTTAGGATAAGGGTTTTTATCTCTGGTTTATCTGGCACACATATGCGGGTCCCAAACCATATGGTGCCATTCTCGTCCTCGGAAAATCCTAGGGCTTTACCTTGCCTCATGTTCTTCTTAATGGCTGCTATATCCAGGTCTTCTAACTGAGCTTCTCGGATCTGCTCGAATAGAACTGGTTGGGTCTCCAAGGTGGCCAGGTATGCTCCTATGGTTAACCCAAGGTTTAGCTTTTCCAGCTCTTTATGGAGTAAGGGCGCGTGATCCTGAATCATGAGGGTGGTGCAATATCCCTTACGACTTAATGCATCAGCTACCACATTTGCTTTTCCGGGGTGGTAGTGAATACCTAGGTCGTAGTCCTTTATTAATTCCAACCATCGTCTTTGCCTCAAATTGAGGTCCGGTTGCGTGAAGATGTACTTCAAGCTCTTATGATCCGTAAAGATTTCGCAGCGGTTTCCGACCAAGTAATGTCTCCATATCTTAAGAGCGTGTACCACGGTGGCCAATTCCAAATCATGGGTCGGGTAATTCAACTCATGGGGTCTCAACTGTCGAGAGGCATATAAAATAACCTTCCCATCTTGCATAAGAACACATCCCAATCCTTGGTGAGATGCATCGCAATACACATGAAAGTCCTTTCGGACATCTGGTAGGGTCAGTATGGGTGTTGACACTAGCCGGGTCTTGAGGGTGCGAAAACTTTCCTCGCACTCGGGAGTCCATTCAAACTTCTCTCCTTTCTGCAATAGCTTAGTCATAGGCTTGGCTATCTTGGAAAAATTCTCGATAAATCTTCGATAATATCCGGCCAACCCAGAAAACTTCGTATCTCAGATACGTTTGTGGGTGGCAGCCAATCCGTAACTGCTTCTACGGTGGCAGGGTCCACAGCAATACCTTGTGCAGAAATGATGTGTCCAAGGAACTTTACTTCCGCCGTCCAAAATTTACACTTGCTGTACTTGGCGTATAGTTGGTGTTCTCTTAGCTTTCCTAAGGTTAACCGGAGGTGATTCTCGTGCTCCTTCTGATCCTTGGAATAGATGAGGATGTCATCTATAAAGACCACGATGAATTTGTCCAAATACTCCATGAACACTTTATTCATCATATTCATAAAGAAGGCAGGGGCTTTGGTCAGTCCAAAAGACATAACCGTGCACTCATATAATCCATAGCGTGTGGTAAAAGCCGTCTTGGGTACATCTTCCTCTCGAATCCTCAGCTGATGATATCCGGACCGCAGGTCGATCTTGGAAAATACCGTAGCTCCTTTCAGCTGGTCAAATAGGTCATCGATCCTGGGTAGCGGGTACTTGTTCTTGATGGTTACTTCATTCAAAGCGTGGTAATCCACACACATACGCTTAACCTTGTCTTCTTTCTTCTCAACGAAGATGACGGGGGCACCCCACGGAGATGTACTAGGTCTGATGTAGCCTTTTTTCTCGAGATCTTCCAACTGCTGCTTCATCTCAGCTAACTCATTGGTAGCCATCCAGTATGGTCGCTTGTAAATGGGGGTGGTTCCGGGTACTAAGTCAATTCGGAACTCGATGTCCCTCTTGGGTGGCATTCCTGGTAAATATTCTGGAAAAACGTCTAGGTACTCACAGACTACCGGTATCTCCTCCAAGGTAATCTGGTGCAGCCTTGGTCTTCCGAACTTCAGGCTCGGCATCTGAAATGTGACGGCAGTCCCTTCTTCACTGGTCACAGTCACTTGTCTCCGGGCACATCTTATCACTCCTTGGTGTTTATTTAGCCAGTCCATTCCTAGAATGAGGTCCAAGCCTTGGCATTCTATTAGGATGGGGTCGACCCAAAATTTTGTGCCTTGGATATCTACCCATACCCTTGGACTATAGGAATGGGCGAGAGTTTGTTTGCCGGGGGTGGCTATTAATACGGGTCTTGGTAGTTAACTTATGTCCAAATCATTCTTTTCCACAAAATCCATGGATATAAAAGAGTGTGTAGCTCCAGTGTCAAATAAAACCACTGCAAGGACTGAATGTACCATGAACTTACCCATGACGATCTCTGGTGCAGCCTGGGCTTCTTCCGCGGTGATGTGGTTAACGCGGGCGTGGATGGCGGGGTTCGTCGCGACTCCTTGTGTATGCTTAGGGTGGGGGCACTGGTGGGAGTAATGTCCCTCTTGGCGGCAGTTAAAACATACCACGGGCTTTCCGTGCTTGTCACGTAGAATCTCCGCCTTCTTGGCCGGGGCGGTTGGGGCAGCTGGTGCGGCGGGAGCGGGGCGAGACTGTCCGGCTCCGGCGCTGGCGGCGGGTGGTGCCGGACGATACACTGGGCGGGGGTGGTATTGTGGTGCTGGTGGAGGAGGTGTGAAGCAGGGTCTCTAGGCCATGCCCTGGTTCTGCTTGAAGGTAATCATTCTTTTCTTCTTCAGGTCGACCTTGTTCTGTTGGGTCTCCTGAATGATAGCTTTATTAACCAACTTTTGAAAGCTGGCATAATCTCCGGAGATGAGTTGAAGAGACAACTCATCCTTCAGTCCCCGGAGGAACTTTGACTACCTGGCCGCATCGGTACGGACCTCCTCACGTGCGTACCGGGCCAATCTGTTAAACTCGTGCAGGTACTCAGTGACGATCCTGCTCCCTTATTGCAGGTCCCGAAACTCCTGCTGCTTTTGTGTGATGATGCCGTCGGGGACATGAGCTGCTTGGAAGGCAGCCGAGAACTCCGCCCAAGTATGTACGTGTCCCTCGGGCAAGGTCTCTCGCAGATTGTCCCACCATTCTGTGGCGGGACCCTGGAGCTGGTGGGCGGCGAAAGCCACCCTCTCCTGCTCAGTGCAGGTCAAGAGGTCGAGCTTCTTCCCGATGGTTCTCAACCAATCCCCAGCCTCCATGGGGTTGGTGGTGCTTGAGAAGGTGGGTGGGCGGACTCAGAGGAACTCTGAGAGTTGAGAGGCGGGAGCGGGAGCTGGGGTGGCGGGGCAAGGCAGCTCGGGCTGTTGGTGGAGGCGGAAGAATTGAGCCTGCTACTCTTGCATCTGCTGCTGCTGCATCTGGTTTAGCAGTGTAGCTACCAACTGGTTCTAGTTGGCCATCATCTCGGCCAGAGTGGGGTGGTTGGTGACCGGGGCTTGCCTTTGCCCGGTTGCTCCCCATTGGGGCAAGTTGTCGTTGTCTCCTCCGTTTTGAGGAGCGTCGGAACCTTGAGTGTTAGACATCCTGGAGTTTCCAAAAATAAGTAACACTTTCTTAGAGGGAATGGTACTAAGCTTTATTTCAAAAGGTCGTTCTTGCGGTTACATTTGTTGTCTTTTATTTTAATCTTCACTCATGCCTTATATTCGACATGAGTGGCAATACAATTCAAAACAATTGAAAGAAAACAACCAATCGTTACTCCAGTGTCGCCTTGACTGGGTCGCTACTCCAGACCTTCATCTTCCTCGTAGTAGACGGGCTCTGGTGGTGTAAGTCAATGGGGGTGAGTACAAACGTACTCAGCAAGCCACCGAATGCAAATATAATGCAGAGTAATAACAAGGGAGATAGTGGCTAATTTTGCGGAAGAGCGTAATTTGTAAAACAATTAAATGTGAACAATTTATTAGTACTGAAACGTAAACATGTGTATGCATCATCATCTTCTAACTCGAGGGGTACAGTCAGCCCCACCTCGCTCAACAGTCCTTACATGCCATGAATAACTCAACCATTCACACAATAGTAAACTAACTGCGAGTAGTCACACAACCCGCCCTTGACCGTGGTCTCGGCTTTTTGAAAAGATTAAATACTCTGATCAGAGATGTACCACTGTACCCACAAGACACGCACTCATCACTTACACCAAAGTGTAACGAGATGACCCATACCACAGGAACTCGTGCCAAAACCTTCCATATGGTCCTCCTCGACCCGACAACACCCTCTTATGGGTTTCGTATCGTGTCTCGACGCGTCGAGCCTGACCATACCCCCCTTGAGCCACGTCGGTACAAGTCACCCGCGGGTTGCCCCTTGCCCCCTCCACTATGGTGCATCGAGTCGGATTGTTCCATACTTTCAGTTAGGACTTACCCATTAGACTTGTGGTTGGTACGGAAGTGCTTTGCAACAGATCCCGCAGACCGGTCCTTATAGTGCCCCGGGTGTGACTAACTAGTTCCCGAGCTTGCACCCGGAACCCACCATACTTATAACATAGCCAACTCCAACAGAGTTCAGAGACAAGAATAACGGGGAACTTCATATAACAGAATCCATCTATCTACGACTCATTATTTTTATCCTATAGCAGTTGTGCCGGTACATTGGGCACTAGCTAATAATTTTATAGTAGAGTGACAAGGATTTAAGGCTCAATAAGCATGGCTTGGGTTTGCACACCAGGACGGGGATCTAATAAATATAAGTGTAGGGCTTGATATTTGACTAATGCAATATTATCCTACGAGTTATAGCGATAATTTATTAAAACATGAGCTCAATGATGATCAACTATTTCCACAGGAGTGGTCGATGACTTGCCTTGATCAGCAAAGGGTGAAGGTGGAACCTCGGAATAGAACTCCGGCTCCTCGACGAACTCGTAGTCTTCTCGATACGGAAAAATAAACAATGCATTCAATAAACAGATAAAAATCCACCAAATAATAAACATACATGTTTATGGGTTTTATTATGTGAAATAAGGTTTTAATATTCTGAAGTTTGGTGAAAAACAGTAAAACTTATATTTTAAGGTTTTTCCTAATTTATTTTCTGAATTAATAATTTTAACCCTAAGGGGTTTTTATTCATTTAATCCATAAGATTGTTTTGTGCTAAAGTAACATACTATTTTTATGGCATTAATGTGTAGAGAATAAAATGCTGAATTTAATAAAATTTGAATAGTGAAATTTGGAGTTAAAATGAGCAAGTTTTAAATTTTCAAAGTTCAAATCAATTTCTAGAATTTTATTTAATCTGGAAAATGGGCTATGGTCCACGGTGAGCCAGGCCCACGGTGGACTAGCGACTGTGTGTGTGGACCCGAGTGATCTGGACTGTTGGATCTGGATCCAGCGGCTAGATGCGAGGCGGGTGGGTTTAGTGAGATTGAACGGCTGAGATTAAAACGGGTGAAGGGGTATGCGTGGACGCACGAGATCGATCCAGGGGTTTAAGTAGCGATCGACGGCTGTGATCGCCCCGTACCCCTTTGACCCGATCTACGACTGTGATTAAATCCCGAAGGGATTAAACCTGTGCGCTCCGATCGCGATCGTGCGGCCAGGGTTCAATCCGGCACGACACGCACGTAAGGGGCCACGTACCCTTCATCTCCGGCAACGACGGGGCTCGGTTGCGGTGGCGACGGCACCGGCGAACACCTACGGGCCTAGTTCTCGGCGAAAATGGATAGAGTAGGTCATGGCGGTCTCGACCATACCTTCGGCAGCGACGATGATCAACGGACGGTGACCGGCGGTGGGGTAGACGGCGGAGGCCTTCTCGGGTGCTTGACGGTGATGGCGTTCCGGCGGATCCTACGGCCAACCGAGGGGTGGCCGAGGACGGGTGGGCTCTGGCGATCACGACGGTGGCGACGGCTAGGACGGAGGGGGTCCGAGGCGGTGGTGATCGGCGGCCGTAGTTGAAGCGGAGGGTAAAACCCGAAAAGACGGCAGCGACGCTCTGGAGGGCTTAGGCTAAAGCTTAGGCGTTGTGGGCAGTGGGCGGCGACCTCAGGGGTATTTATAGGGGCACCGGCGGCGAGGATGGAAGGTTAAACCGAGGAAACCCGAAGGTTTATTTCCATCTCCGGCGAGGGATTCCTAACCCACGGCCAAGCTTTCCTAAACGGTAAAACGCGTCGGCTATAGATGGAAAGAGGGCGGTGGTGCTCGGGGAAGGTGATCCGGGGGAAATCCGAGCGAACGCGGCGGCCGGCGGCGAGGAATTTGGAAGGGGATCTCGCTGGAAAGGAAAGGGGGATCCCCTGCCCGGGAGGAAGACGAATCTGACAGGTGGGCTCCACCTGTCAGTGGGCGGACGGGGAAGAGAGCGCAGACAGGCGGGGCCGAGCGGTCAGAGGGAGAGGGCCGGGCTGGTGAGGCTGGCGGGTGGGACCGAGACGGGCGCCGACAGGTTGGCCCCACCTGTCAGTGACGCATGGCTGGGTTGGGCTGGGCTGGAGGCGAATTCGGGGTTGAGGCCCATTAAGATTTTAAATGCTTTTCTGATTTAAAATAATTCCAGTAATTCATTTATTTGATTAAGGGTTGAATTACTGTTGATAAAAATCTATAAAAATTCCTGAAATTATGTTTTGGCCTCTAGTTTATCTCATAAAATTTTCAAGTTCAGATTTTGCATATCTCTCACTGTTTGGCTTTAATAGGGCTCCTTTAGGATTTTCTTCAATAATAAAATTCAGAAATTTCTTTAATAATATTTTTCTTTTATTTCATTTCCTTTTAATTCTTGGGGTGTTACAGAGGTGGAGGAGTTTTTTTTAAAAAATTCTTTTATAGCATTAAAGTTCCATTAGGTTACTCGTCGAATATCAATAAACTTGTTAACTTGAAGGAGCTTAAGATGGTTAGTGGAATAAATACTCACGATTACCATATCATGCTGACTGTTGGAATAAGAAATATGCTACCAATTAAGGTAAGAGAGGCTATAATGAGTATGTGTTTTTCTTTAATGCACTTAGATAGAAGCTACTTGACCCAACAATGCTAGAAGAACTAGAGAAAAACAATTATTGACTCTCTCGTCTTGAGATGTACTGTACTCCATCATTCTTTGATATTATGATATATCTCACCTCACATCTTGTCGAATAAATTTACTATCTTGGGTTTATTTTCTTACATCAAATGTACCCGAACAAGAGATACATGGGTGTTCTAAAGAAGTATGTTAGAAATATTTTTTCACCCGAGGGTTACATAGCACAAGGTTACTCTAGCGAGGAAGTATTAGAGTGGTGTGTCAAGTACACAGACATGAATAACCCAATTTGTGTGCTCACCATGAGGGTAGACTAGCATGTCAAGGAATCTCAGGTAAGCAAACAATCACTTCTCCTCTAAATACACATGACCAAACTCATTTTCTCATGTTGCAACAGTAGAGCGAAGTGTCACCATACAACATTGAGCACAATCACATACTTTCTACAAAGAACTTATCTCGTATCGAAGCTTGGATCCAAAAACAACACATGAAAAGGTTCAATAGTTGGTTTCAAGATTGAATTGCACAATCGAGAACCCTAGTGAGCGAATCGATTAGCCAGCCTAGCAGTAGGCCCTATATACACAGTTACAAAACATCAAGGTTAACATATAAACTATTATACATTCTACATAGTTGATCAAGATAGTAAGAGCACAAACGAAAATAGTGATATTCATACAAATACATATGACAATAATGTAAATAGCACATATGTCAGTCAAATAGATGAGATTTAGGAACTTGACTACCTAGAGTTTAAGGTACCTCTATTTCGATGCTACTGGTCAATGGAACAAAAAACATTATGATCGACAAGTACAGATTCACTTGTGTCAATCTAACTTAGGTTAGCTATAAAGAATAACCTTTCAAGCTTACTAAAAAAGTTGCTCAAAATATTTTATATGGATGATACGATAAATAAGAAGTTTCATTTTGTCCTAGCTAGAAAAAGATGGATTGTGGGTGTTGAAAATATTTTTAATGAGGACGAGCATAATTAGTTTGATGAGATACCTTCTTTCGATGCCACAATTATCACTACTACAAAACGTCACTGTAGTGGCGTTGGGCAAAACAACTGTAGTGGCGGGCCATTAGATGCCCGCCACTACAATTGCTGGTACTGACGGCAGCACCAGCGCCCGCCACTATTATTGGTACATGGAGGTAAATTAGTGGCGGTCGGTGCTGACACCATCTCGGACCGCCACTATTGTACCAATAGCAGTGGCGGGCGCTGGTGCTCCCCGCCGCTGCTAATATTGCCGCCACTAAAGTATTGATGACATCACTTGCGACCGCCACTACTATTATAGCTATAAATGTGCAGCTTCTTCCTCCCCGAGCTCTACTGGAGTTCGCATTTAAGTTTGTCCGTACAATGGCGACAAAAATCTAGATAAAGAGGGGGAGGTTTTGTTTTCGTTTCTTTTGAAGGATTTCATTCTAGGAGGTAAATCCATTCCGAATCTCACATTTATTTTGTATTTAATCATGTATACAATGAGTTATTAGCGTTTTACTAATTTAGGGTTTGTGAATAGAAATTTTCAAATAATCTTCCATTTACAGTGTTTCCTTCTCCCAAATGAACAAATATGACCCTCCTCACAATTATTCATCACTTGTATATTGATTTACGTCATTTTAATCTCTTTTTTAATTTGATTTATGATTATAGATCTAGGGTTATGTTGTTTGGAGAGAGAGAGAAACCAATATAGTTAATTTATTTAATAATTTTTTTCTGCTTAATAAATAGTTTGAATTAATGCATTTTTAATTAATGTTGTTATGAGCCATAATAAATCAATATATTTCCAATTTGTAAATTACTAAAATTAACAATAATGAATTTATTAATATTTTTTCAAATAATATATGTTTAGATGGAGCATAGATCCTAGATGTACTCGTCCAACGACGGAGATGTGGTGGCATATTTTAACAGGGTTGTTGGACCGGAAACGGCGACCAGAGGGGGGGTGAATGAGAGCTTTTAAAATTTCAGGCTAAAAACAGCCTTCGGTTTAATCCTGTCTTCTGCGGAACAGGCTTCGAACACTACCTTCGAAGGTCTGGTTCGGAGGTACTTCGACAGCTCCGAACACAGGCTTCGCAGGGGCAAAAGTTCGAAGCCAAGAAGACTTCGCTCCACTAACAATCCTCGAAAATCTACTCTGCTAAGTCAGTGCAGGCTCCGCACATAGGGTGCTTCGAGCAGGCTTCGCACTTCACCCTTCGCAAGAGTGGACAGCCCTCTGAGGACTTTGACCAAGTACTTGGCAGCAGCAACTGGTGCTGTGCTTCGTACACGAAGGTCTGCACGCACGCAAACAGACTACGCTAAAGGCTTCGACACAAGAAGCAAAACGGGCCTCGATCAGGGCTTCGCTAGTAAGCTGTGAGGTCTGGCCTCAAGTTACACAGAGCGACAGCACACTGAAAAACACACTTCGCACAAAACACCCTTCGCCTAGACAGGCTTCGGTGCACTAAACTTAGCGAGGTATGTAACGCTAGCTCAAGCAAAAAGCACACAGAAGCAGGCTTCGCCGCTTGAACAAGGAACACAAAATGAATTGAACTCTGGATGAATACAACGAGGTATGTGGCTACAGGAGCTCAACAGTAAATGCTCAAAGTGTTAAATGTTACCTACCGAGCCTCCATATTTATAGCCCACAGTTCACCCAAAGGAAATGACTACACTACCCCTAGGGTTTACAAAGGATTTGACTCTACAGAACTAAGGGGTACAAAAGGTAGTCCACCTTTATTCTGGAGACTTCTCTGTCAGCTTTGCAGAGGGGACAGTGTCAGCCTTTTACAGAACAGACAGTGTCAGCCTTTGCAGTCTTTGACCTTCTGGAATCCTCCCTTCGCACGCGAGGGTGCGGTAGCTTCGGTGAGAAGCCTTGAGCCTGTTGGCCTTCGCTTCACCGAAGTCAGCCTCCGATACAGTGACGGTTTTGAGCCGAAGCCGTCAAAGCCCCTTGGGCCTTCGCACCAACACCTCCGGAGTGGACCATCATGACTTCGCAGCTACTCCCAGCTCGAACTTCGTCAGTCCGTGTACCGAAGCCATGCAGGCCGAAGCACCTCAAGTCAACCTCGCTCCGGAGCTAGCCTCGCTCTGAAGCCTTCCACACTCCGAAGCCCCACCTTCGGAGTACCACCCTTCGAAGTCCCTCCTTCGTCCAAGGCCTCCGCATGAAGCATTCCATGAGCACTTCGTCGCAGTGCCTCTCCCTGAGCACACTCCTCGATGAGCCTCACCCGGACCATGCCTTCTATGCGCCTCGACTTCTGAGACCTTCGTCGGGTACCTTCGAATGTCTCTCTCTGGAGCACACTTCGAATCCTTGCCTCCGCAGAGGACTTCTTCCAACCAACTCCGAAGTCACTCCATTCGGAGTATCTTCGAAGTGCCTCACCTCCGAGGACTTTGACTCGGAGCACCTTCAGCCGGAGCCACGCTCCGCACTCTCTGCCTTCACCTGGCACGCCTCGACCCGAGGACCAACCCGGACCACCTTCGCAGCCACCGTGACGGAGCTCCCCGCTCCCCTGGCATCAAGCCTCCCGCTTGACCCAGGTTCACCTGCTGCGAACCTTGTCCGTCGCCTCCGAAGTCCCTGCGCACCACAGACAAACAGACAAGTGTATCCAGTACTCCGGAGACCTCTCCGGGTTAGCAACCTCCGGTACACACTCCGGTGTACCGCCCAAAGTACCGAAGACTTCGGTACACACCCAGTCATCGTGTACTGTCGGACCCCTCCGACGAGCACACTCCGCTGCACAGCTGCAGCAACCATCCACCGAACACCCTTCGGTGAAACCACCTCCGAACACCCTTCGGAGGTACAACCTCCGAAGCCCCTCCGGAGGTACCCTTCGAACAGAGGGTAAAATTCTGTCAATCACTCATCACAAACCGAAACCAACACTTGGTTTCTCAATCTCCCCCTTGATGAGTGCATTGACAACCAAATCCAAGTTTCAAGAAAATTTAAAAATTTTCAGCACACAAGTGACCATAAAAACTCAGAAAAGAGCCAAATCATGTCACTTGATAAAAGAATTTTCCTCCCCTGTTTTCAAAAGAGTAAAAAGCCCCTTCGGCAATAAAAACTCCCCCTGAGTTAAGTTTTCCCTTTGGCAGCAAAGAATCTTCTCCCCCTTTATGTCAAATGTTCTCCCCCTTTTTAGGAATTTCTCCCCCTTTGGCAATGCAAGCATCAAGGAGCATGTAAAAGATGCAAAGCTTCAAAATGAGCAGAATTGCAAAGACATATGAAGCAAAAATATGCCAACATTAATACCAATGATCATGTGCTCAGCTCAAATTAATAGTCTCTAAAAACATGATGAAGCATGTGATTTGATCATTTTTTTGAAATAAAAGCATCACCACTTAGTCAAGGAAACTAGACAAGGAAAAGCAAGGACTGCGCAAAGCTCGTCAATTTCTACTCTAGACAGACAAGTCCAGTTCAAATGGAGCTTGAAAAGCAAACTTGATAATCAATGAATTTTGTTGTTCTTTTCTTAGTGCCAGGGGTTATTTGTTTGTCCACCTTATACTTTCCAATCCGGCCAAGCCTAGGCATGAAAGCCATAAGAAGCTTAAGGCATAGATTTTGGTATACACTAAGCTATTCCAGTTCAGACCAATGTGCAATGGTAAGCAGTATAGAATATGGTAGTGCGACAAACAAACCCACCTGGATCTTTTAACTTAAAGCATGCAAATCATGGATTTTTTTTTTGATTTTGACCAAGAGAACCAATTGTTTGGTACTTTATGAATATCCATGAAAATTGAGAACAATTTTTCAAGTTGCAATTTTTAGCATCCAAAGAAATGTGTCTTGCTATCAAGCAGATAAAAGATAGCTAAAGCAGTCCTGCCTAAACAAGCTAGATGCAAGACTAAGCAGAGAGCATGATTTGATTTTGAAAATAAAACACCATGCACATGAATGTTCCAGATGAATTAACAAGAGCTGAGCTGACATGATTTCATGAATTATAAGCAGGCATATAAGTGCAAAATATGTAAATGCAATTTCAACACAATTAGACAAAGGCACATCCATCTAAAACAGCTCCCCCTCACAAAATGCCGTAAGGGTGACAAATGCCAAGTTCCCCACGCAAGTAAGCAAATCGAGAAGCATCGAGGGGTTTTGTAAAAATGTCGGCAAGCTGGTGTTGGGTATCAACATATTGAAGTTCAATATCACCCTTCTCATTGTGATCTCTGAGAAAGTGATACCGTACATCAATGTGTTTGGTTCTGGATTGCTGAACTGGGTTGTTTGCAATACAAATAGCACTAGTGTTATCACAGAAAAGTGGAACACTCTTATAATCTAACCCGAAATCCCGCAAAGTGGAAACCATCCACAAAAACTGAGAGCAACAGCTAGCTGCAGCAACATATTTGGCCTCAGCCGTCGATTGTGCAACACTAGACTGTTTGCGGGAAGACCAGCAAACCAGTGAAGTACCCAGAAAATGACAAGTACCAGAGGTACTCTTCCTATCAATTCTACACCCAGCAAAATCCGCATCGGAATAACCTTGAAGACATAAAGACGAAGATGCTGAATACCATATGCCAAATTCAAGGGTGTGTTTGAGATACCTTAGAATGCGCTTTACCGCTTGGCGGTGCGAAGCTCGTGGTGAAGCCTGAAAACGAGCGCACAGACACACTGCGAAGTGTATGTCCGGCCTCGTGGCAGTCAAGTAGAGGAGGGAGCCGATCATGCTTCGGAACTCCTTCTGATCTACGGCTTCTCCATCTTCGTCAGGGTCCAATGCTACAGATGTAGCCATTGGAGTGGCGAGGGGCTTCGCATCGGACATGTCGAACTTCTTGAGCAGGTCCTTGGTGTACTTCGTCTGGTGAACGAAAGTACCTTGTTTGCTTTGCTTGATTTGCAAACCAAGGAAAAAGGTGAGTTCACCCATCATTGACATTTCAAACTCCCTGCTCATGGTATCTGCAAACTCGGCAACCAAAGCATGAGAAGAGCCACCAAAGATGATATCATCCACATAAATCTGAACTAGGAGGAAATCTTTGCCATGCTTGAGAGTAAACAAAGTTTTATCAACAGAGCCCATCAAATACCCTTGCTCAAGCAGAAAAGACTTTAGTCTATCATACCAAGCCCGAGGGGCCTGCTTGAGTCCATAAAGAGCCTTATGAAGTTTAAGGACTTTATGTGGGTACTTGGGGTTTTCAAAACCAGGGGGTTGTTTTACATAAACATCTTCACCTATGAAGCCATTAAGAAAATCACTTTTGACATCCATTTGATAGAGTTTGAAACCCCGGGATGTCGCAAAGGCAAGCAAAATCCTAATGGCCTCAAGGCGAGCAACAGGTGCAAAAGTTTCAGTAAAATCAATCCCTTCTAGTTGAGAAAAGCCCTGAGCTACAAGTCTAGCCTTGTTTCTAACTATAGTCCCATCCTCCCCTTGTTTATTTTTGAAAATCCATTTTGTTCCAATGAAATGAACATTTGGTGGAGGATCAACTAAAGTCCAGACTTGGTTTCTCTCAAAATTTTCAAGTTCCTCATGCATGGCATTGATCCAACTAGAATCAGAAAGTGCATGACTAACATCTAAGGGCTCGAAAGAAGCAACAAAAGCGGAATCAATGAAATGAGCATGAGAACGTGTTACCCTTTGATCAAGCTCACCAATGATCTGCTCGGGAGGATGCATCCTTTGAACATGATGTGGAGCCTCGCGGCGGGATGCAGTCTCCCCCTCAACTTGTGCGTTGGAGCGGTCCAAGATGACCGATGTTGAGGTAGTTGCTTCGATACCTCGTGCCGAAGTAGTTGAAGCGGGGTCAGCTTCAGGGGTTGACGTTGAGGGAAGTAGGGGTTCATCCTCGAATTCTCCGGGATCTTCTTCTTCAAATAAGGCCTGTTCCATGTCGTGTTCATTTGCCTGTTCAAAAGCAGAACTAACAGAGGGGGTTGATTCATCAAAAGTCACATCACATGACTCGATGACAGTGTTAGTTTCCAAGTTATAAATACGATAAGAATGACCATGAGTAGTATAACCTAAAAAGATCCCGTCAGAAGATCGCGATTCAAATTTATCCAAATTTCCACGTTTTAGGATAAAGCAGCGACAGCCAAAAACTCGAAGATGAGTAACCTTGGGCTGTCTCCCAAAACGCAGCTCATAAGATGTCAAATTTAAAAATGAGCGCAAGAAGATTCGGTTTGAGATGTAACATGCAGTGTTCATGGCCTCAGCCCAGAATTTTCTAGGAGTCCTATGCTCATCAAGCATCGTCCTAGCCATCTCAACCAAAGTGCGGTTCTTCCTCTCAACAACACCGTTCTGTTGAGGAACCCGCGGAGCAGAGAATTGATGTTCTATGCCATGCTCCATGCAAAAGTCAACAAAGAGACAATTTTTGAACTCGGTGCCATTATCACTTCGAATGAATTTCAATGCACCTGGGAGTTCAGTAAAAAGTCTCAAAGCCAAGCTCCGAAAGTGTGAAAACACGTCATCCTTGCTGGCAAGAAAGAAGACCCAAGAGTAACGAGAGAAATCGTCGACAATAACTAATACATACCACTTGCCGCCTAAAGAACTGACCCGAGAAGGACCTACAGTGTCCATGTGGAGAAGTTCTCCGGGCTGTTCAGTCATCACTGTGGTGACTGGCGAATGTGAAGCGGCGATCATTTTACCATGTCGACAAGGAGCGCAAACTAAATTCTTCTCAAACTTGAGCTTGGGCAATCCTCGGATCAGGCCTAGGGCGCTCAGACGAGCGAGCAACTCAAAGCTCATATGCCCTAGTCTCCTATGCCACTTCCAAAGCTCAGAAGTCGAATGTGCAACAAGGCAGTGAGAAGATCCAGACGACTCAGAAAAATCAGCTCCAAAAACTCTCCCAACTCTAAAGATCTTACACACCACAACGCCATCAGAATTGAGCACTTGCGAAGTATCGCGATGAAATCGCACTTCGAAGCCCTCATCAAGCAACTGAGATACAGACAACAAATTGTATCCCAGGTTTTTAACCAAAGCAACATCTTTGAGAGTGAAATTCGAATTAATTCTTACCACACCTTTACCTTTCACTCTACTCCTTCGATTGTTTCCGAAGGTTATATGTTCCCTTTGCTTGGTTGTGGTGAGGCTGGAGAACCATGCTGCATCTCCGGTCATGTGGCGCGAACAACCGGAGTCCATGATCCACGTGCCCTCCAAGCCTCGATCTGTCGCCTACACATGATAAGAATGTCTCGATCGCTCAGTGCTGGGGTGAGTGAAATAATGACGAGGCATCCAGCACTGAGTGACACGAGTAGTAGGAACAGTAAAAGCAGACGGTCTACGCACATAATAATCAGAATGACGCAAAGTGCGAGGTCTACCTACATGCTGTGAATGAACAACATGTCGAGGTCTCCTACTCTGACGAGGTACAAATCTGCTAGCCCGATGTCTACCACCATATGGAACATGGTGAAGAACTCGAGGAGCAAAACCTCTCCGAGAAGCACGAGGAGCCTCAAAATCAGGACTGTAACACCCCAAATTTTCAAAGCAATAAAAATATTATTAAATTCAAATTCTTGGAATTATTATTTCTGAAAATACTTTTAATACTCCTTTATACCCTTTTTAACTACAACATAGAGTAGATGGCCAAACTAGGAGGTGAAAATTTTTGTATATGATCCTAAAGCCAAGAAATGTTTTTGAGAATTTTTATAAATTTTTATCCACTCTGGAAATACCCCAAAATATTTAATCCATTTTCTGCAATTATTTTAAATCTGAAAACCTTAGTAACAGTACTGGGCTCCCCTCCCTCCCTTCTCTCTCTCCCGGCCGGCCCAGCCCGTTACCCCGCGCGCCTCTGGCTGACAAGCCGACCCCACCTGTCGGCACCGATTTCCTCCCCTCGCGCGCGCACCCGACAACCCGGCCCCACCCGTCAGCTGCCTCCCTCGCTCGCCCGCGCTCGCTGGCCAGTGGACCCCACTCGTCAGGCCCGTCGTCAACCTCGTGCCATCGCCCCCAAATCGCGCCGGCCGACGACCTCGCCTCGGATCCGCCTCGCCGGCCCGTCCCCCATTAAATTGCCGCCATTACTCGGTCCCCCGCGTCGCGCCGACCGTTTCCCCCCGTTAAAACACGCCTTTAAGCCGCAGGATCACCGCTGCCGTGCATGGCCGAGCCCTCGCCCGCGAATAAAACCTCCCCCTCGGCTTTCCTTGCATGCAACCCTCGCCGACGCCACTATTTATACCCCTGGCCTCCGCCGCGTTCGACCCCCACGCCCAATCGCCGCGAGAACGAACAGAGCGCCCTCCATTCGCCTTTTAGCGCTTTCCCCCTGCTTCACCTCTGGCCGCCCCTCGCCGTCGCCTCGGACCACCCCGGCCCGCGCCTCCGCCACCGTCGTCACCGCAAGGACGTCCCCTACCTCGGCCACGCCTCCGCTGGTCAAGGAGATCGCCGGAACACCGTCGCCGTCGAGTACCCGAGGAACCTTCCGCGTCTACCCTCGCCGCCGGCCACGCCCCGTCGACCCCACGCCTCGCCTAAGGTACCGTCGTGACCGCCGTAGTGCCCTCTTTCCATTTCCAGGCTTAGCTAGGGCCGCCGTCGCTCGCCGTGGCCGCTGGCCCGCTCGCCGTCGTCGGAGAAGACGACCGGCACGGGTCGAGTACCAGTGCCGTGTCGGATCTGATCCCGACCGTGCGATCGCGATCGGATGACACGCGTGAGCCCACGTACGCGATCTAATCCGCACCGTCGGATCTGGTCGAAGCGTTACGTTTTGATCTCACGTGTTCGTTTTCATTTAAAACCGGCGTGCGATCTCGTGCGTCCACGTGGTACCCCTTCGCACGTTTTAATCCTGACCGTCCATCGTAACTTACGCGCCCCGCCTCGCCCTCGCGCGTCGGATCTGGATCCGACGGTCCAGATCGACCCGGCGCACGCGCATAGTGCGCGGGTTCACCGTGGGCCTGGCTCACCGTGGACCCGAGGAGTTTAAAAATTGAAAATGAATTTCAGAAATACTTTTAAACTTGTAAAATTCATATCTAATGCATTTGAACTCTAAAAATTGCCATTCCAATTTCAGAAAATTCATAAAATTATTCTCTACATGTTTATGCAATAAAAACAGTAGGTTTACTTTGACATTTTCATGTTTATTCAAATAAATATTTAAATGCCTTTAGGATTAAAATATGAACTCAAATGTTTGAACTTCAGAAAAATTCATATTTATTCCCTTCTATTCATGTACTGCAAAACACTAAATTACCATGAACTTTTCATTTCAAAACTTATTAGGGAACTTAATATGGGACTATTCACATTTAAACATTTGTTTTCTAAAAAGGACAACCCTTCATTTTAGTCCCTTTAAAATTATTTATGAAATAGCTTTCAGAACCTTAACAATGGAGATTATTTTACTTTTAATCAAACCAACAGTAACTTATGTGCTATTAATGTAATGTTATATTGTTTGATTGAATGTGCTCTTTTTATTTTGCTTCATTATATTAAAAAGACTACGACGTCGCCGAGGAGCCGGAGTACTTCCCGGAAGTTCCTCCCTCCCCATTCGCTGAACAAGGCAAGTCACCAAACAATTCTTTTGAACATATTGAACCCATGTTTGAATTGACTATCGCTAAAACACATAGGTTATATATGCATTAGTCAAACGAACCCTTACATTATATTTATTTAGGATCCCCCGACCTTGATGTGCAACCCAAGCCATGCTATCTCGCCTAACCTCCTTGTCACCATATGATCAATGATATTAGCTAGTGTCCAATGTATTGACACGGCCGCTATAGGATAAAAATGAGTCGTAGCAAAATGGTTCTATTATATGATCCCCGTTACTTCTTATCCTTGGAAATTCTGTTGGTGATGAGTCATGGTTGTGAGTGTATGCATGGTGGGTTCCGGGTGCAAGCTATGGCATTGGTCAGTAGCACCCGGGGCACTATAAGGACCGGTCTGAGGGATCCGTTGCAATGCACTTACGTACTAACCACAAGTCTAGTGGGTAAGTCCTAACTAAGGTATGGGTTGTTCCAAACCGAGGCCACCATTTGGAGATGGGTCGAGTTGCACCTGCGGGTGACTTGTACCAATGTGGCGCAAAAGGGGGTGCGACGTTAGCCGGGATGCGGCCCGGTGCGCCGGCGAAACCTAGAGCGGGTGGTTATCGCTTGGAACATCTCATATTGGGGTTTTGGCACGAGTTCCCGTGAAATGGGTCATCTCGTTTGGGATGAGTGCGTGCCTTGTGGGTACAGTAGTACATCTCTGATCAGAGTCTTAAATCTTTTCGAAAAGCCGAGCCCACGGTCAAGGGCGGGTTGCGTGACATCCCCCAGTTAGTTTATTTTGAATATGCATGTGCATGATGGATTGACATGTAAGGACTGTTGAGCGAGGTGGGGCTGACTGTACCCCTCGAGTTAGTCGATGTTGATGATGCTCATGTTTACTTTCCGCACGATTAAAATATGATTACACTAAATGCCATAACTGCAACTGCATTATTCTGCAATGTTAGCCATTACCCTTCCTTGTTTATTATCCTGCATTATTATTTGCATTTGCGGTGGCTTGTTGAGTACTTTTTGTACTCATACCCGTTGGACCCCACAGAGGATGCTTACTTTGAAGACGGTCTGGAGTAGCAACCCAGTCGAGAAGAAAGATCCTGAAGAAGATGTTCGTCATGCCGTTTTCTAATTATTTCACTTTGCCGTTTTTATTAAAACAATGATGTAATAAATATGGTCTGCGTACCATGAACAATGTCGTATGTACGGTTGTCGCATGATGAACCTCTTGTATTATTGTTTTTCTTATGAAATTCAATAATGTCTCGATTTGTTAAATCGGGGCGCTACAAGGACGATAGTACATTTCAGACTCATGCATACCTAAAGAAGGGTAATGCATGTCCTGGTAACTCATCGCCTGAGAGCGTCGCTCATCCTTGATGCGACGAAAACAGAACCCAACCAAATGACCCGCCCGCTGACAATAAGAACAATGGAACACTCTCCTGGGGGCACTCTCATGGGTCACAGGAGCAATTCTCACAGGCTCCTTGGGTTTTCTCTGGGTGGTTTTCTTGGGAGGATTTTTCTTGGCAGGAGGAGTGGTTTTCTTTGGTGGATGGGTAGGCTTTTTGGCTGGTGAGGTGTCTAACAGAGCTCTCTCTTTCTCTAGGGTGGTGGGAGAGGTAAAAACAGTTTTGGACTTACTGTCTGAAGGTAACATCTCAAAACCCAAACCTAGAGCTACCCCTGCTCTGTCAGCACACAACTTGGTCTTGGCCAAGAGCAAATCCATCCTACCCTTTCCCTCAGTGCATTTATTCACCACAGAAAGAAGGTATTCATTTTCAGACATGAGGTTCTCAGCTCGCTCTCTAGCAGTGCTTAGCTGGTCCTTAAGGGTGATGCAAGTGTCACACACAGGCTGCACATCCTTAGAACTACCGGCCCTCTCCAATCTAGCCTCTAAATCATGAACATGCTTATCACGTAAATTAATGCTATCGCGTAATAAAGAGCAGTTCATGCAATCAATAACATCATGAGGTCTAGAATCCACCTCCAAAAGCTGCTTCTGTGCAGTCTCAAGCTCAGAAAGAGTTTGAGCATGTACAGAACGCAACTGAGCAAGCTCACCCATGACAACAGAACAGGACTCACATTCAGCATCATCAAATTTAGACTTAAGCATGGCATATTCAGTAGAAATAGTTTCTAGCCTAAGTCTAAGGTCTTTTCTTTCTCTAGCGGCTTGCACAAGTAATCTATCCTGACCAAGAACTACTTCATTCAGCTCATCTAATTTAATTAGAAGCTGGTCAGATGATAGGTTTACCTCAGATGAGTCAAGCTCATCGCCGCTGTGATCGCTGTCGGCCATGAAGCAAAGGCCAGTGAAGTCTCGTCCCTTTTTGTCCTTCTTGTCCTCCTTCCTTGGGGACTCCTCCTCCTCAGAGCTCGACTCCTCAGTTGAGGACGTGTCGATGTCGCTGAGAGCGGCAACAAAAGCTCTGGAAGCGGCCTTGGATACTTTCTTAGCCATCTTGCCGCGCTTGCCCTTCACAAAAGGCTTCCTCTCCTTTTTGTGGTATTTGAGGCGCTCACTCTCATCTCTCTTCTTGAGCTTAGGGCAATTAGCCTTGATGTGAGAAGTGTCGCCACATTCATAGCAACCACTAAAACCACTTCTCCTCTGATCCCGTCTCTCATGATGAAAGCGGGTGAACCTCCGGGCAATGAGAGCAAGCTCATCATCATCTAGAGTATCCACCTGCTCCTTTGTGACGGAGACCAGGGAGGACAAAGCAAAACCATCTGCAAGAACACAAGTGCCAGATGTGCTTGGTTCTGCAGTGGTGCCACGGCTAGTGCTAGAAACCAATGCCAATGGCTGTGGCAAAGAGCTTCTGTGCACAGCAAGAGATGCCTTGGCAATCTCTGTGGACTTCAGCTTGCTAAAAAGTTCATCACAGGTCAATGTGTCATAACCTGTGGACTCCTCAATGCTGGATATCTTCACTTCCCATATGCTACGGTCAAGAGCATAGAGAAGCTTGATAGCCCTATCATGATCACTGTAAGCAAGCGTCCCGTTGGATCGCAAGTTACTCACTATCGCATCAAAGCGAGAAAACATGGCATCTATAGATTCACCAGGTGCCTGCACAAACAGCTGATACTGTTGATTGTAGGTGCTTTGGCGCCTGGCCTTGATCTGAGTAGAGCCCTCATGAAAGACAGTGAGCGTTGTCCAAATTTCCCTAGCAGTCCTAAGGTGTTGCACCCTATCGAACTCACTTCTACTCAAACCGATAAGCAGTATATTTCTTGCCTTGGAATTGGCATTATACTGATCCTTCTCAGTCTGAGAGGTGCGAGTCTCAGGGATGGAGTGTTGTGACTCCACAATCTCCCAAATTGCATTTCCTTGGCTTAACAAGTAAGCCTCCATGCGCACCTTCCAGTATGTAAAGTCTGTCCCATCGAACAGAGGAATTTTACCGCCTCTATCCATGTCGCCAACAGATCACAAAACCGGTTAAGGTCAACTGGTGATCTTAACCTGCTCTGATACCAATTGTTGGACCGGAAACGGCGACCAGAGGGGGGGTGAATGGGAGCTTTTAAAATTTCAGGCTAAAAACACCCTTCGGTTTAATCCTGTCTTCTGCGGAACAGGCTTCGAACACTACCTTCGAAGGTCTGGTTCGGAGGTACTTCGACAGCTCCGAACACAGGCTTCGCAGGGGCAAAAGTTCGAAGCCAAGAAGACTTCACTCCACTAACAATCCTCGAAAATCTACTCTGCTAAGTCAGTGCAGGCTCCGCACATAGGGTGCTTCGAGCAGGCTTCGCACTTCACCCTTCGCAAGAGTGGACAGCCCTCTGAGGACTTTGACCAAGTACTTGGCAGCAGCAACTGGTGCTGTGCTTCGTACACGAAGGTCTGCACGCACGCAAACAGACTACGCTAAAGGCTTCGACACAAGAAGCAAAACGGGCCTCGATCAGGGCTTCGCTAGTAAGCTGTGAGGTCTGGCCTCAAGTTACACAGAGCGACAGCACACTGAAAAACACACTTCGCACAAAACACCCTTCGCCTAGACAGGCTTCGGTGCACTAAACTTAGCGAGGTATGTAACGCGAGCTCAAGCAAAAAGCACATAGAAGCAGGCTTCGCCGCTTGAACAAGGAACACAAAATGAATTGAACTCTGGATGAATACAGCGAGGTATGTGGCTACAGGAGCTCAACAGTAAATGCTCAAAGTGTTAAATGTTACCTACCGAGCCTCCATATTTATAGCCCACAGTTCACCCAAAGGAAATGACTACACTACCCCTAGGGTTTACAAAGGATTTGACTCTACAGAACTAAGGGGTACAAAAGGTAGTCCACCTTTATTCTGGAGGCTTCTCTGTCAGCTTTGCAGAGGGGACAGTGTCAGCCTTTTTACAGAACAGACAGTGTCAGCCTTTGCAGTCTTTGACCTTCTGGAATCCTCCCTTCGCACGCGAGGGTGCGGTAGCTTCGGTGAGAAGCCTTGAGCCTGTTGGCCTTCGCTTCACCGAAGTCAGCCTCCGATACAGTGACGGTTTTGAGCCGAAGCCGTCAAAGCCCCTTGGGCCTTCGCACCAACACCTCCGGAGTGGACCATCACGACTTCGCAGCTACTCCCAGCTCGAACTCCATCAGTCCGTGTACCGAAGCCATGCAGGCCGAAGCACCTCAAGTCAACCTCGCTCCGGAGCTAGCCTCGCTCCGAAGCCTTCCACACTCCGAAGCCCCACCTTCGGAGTACCACCCTTCGAAGTCCCTCCTTCGTCCAAGGCCTCCGCATGAAGCATTCCATGAGCACTTCGTCGCAGTGCCTCTCCCCGAGCACACTCCTCGACGAGCCTCACCCGGACCATGCCTTCTATGCGCCTCGACTTCTGAGACCTTCGTCGGGTACCTTCGAATGTCTCCCTCCGGAGCACACTTAGAATCCTTGCCTCCGCAGAGGACTTCTTCCAACCAACTCCGAAGTCACTCCATTCGGAGTATCTTCGAAGTGCCTCACCTCCGAGGACTTTGACTCGGAGCACCTTCAGCCGGAGCCACGCTCCGCACTCTCTGCCTTCACCTGGCACGCCTCGACCCGAGGACCAACCCGGACCACCTTCGCAGCCACCGTGACGGAGCTCCCCGCTCCCCTGGCATCAAGCCTCCCGCTTGACCCAGGTTCACCTGCTGCGAACCTTGTCCGTCGCCTCCGAAGTCCCTGCGCACCACAGACAAACAGACAAGTGTATCCAGTACTCCGGAGACCTCTCCGGGTTAGCAACCTCCGGTACACACTCCGGTGTACCGCCCAAAGTACCGAAGCCTTCGGTACACACCCAGTCATCGTGTACTGTCGGACCCCTCCGACGAGCACACTCCGCTGCACAGCTGCAGCAACCATCCCCTCCGAACACCCTTCGGAGGTACAACCTCCGAAGCCCCTCCGGAGGTACCCTTCGAACAGAGGGTAAAATTCTGTCAATCACTCATCACAAACCGAAACCAACACTTGGTTTCTCAAGGGTAACTGAATTTACTGAAGCTGCCGCACAATATGCTTCCCGTCAGAGTGAAGAGGCAATATATTGTCCTTGTAAAGTTTGTAAAAATGAAGTGATGTATCCGTGTTCAGATTGTGAAACCATACGATTTCACTTGTTGAAAAATGGTTTCGTGAAAAACTATTATATATGGACGAAACACGGTGAGATGGGCCAAAATCCTCTTGAAGATTCTGATGTGCCGTAAGATGCTCATCAACATAGAAGAGGTGGTGATCATACATCCGACATAACACATGATGATGTTGATCAACATGATGATGATGACGCCTTTGATGTGGAGGAACTGATGCAAAATATTGCGCCTGAGGTGTTGTTGCAGAGAACTACAACCAAAGGATACGATAACTTTGAAGCACTTGACAAAGCATCAAAATACCTTCTTTACGAGGAACGCCACGGATGCGATAAGCAGTATACTGTGTTGTACACGATTCTTGAGCTTATGAAACTGAATGCCAGCAATGGATGGTCTGACACTAGTTTTTCAGATCTTTTACAACTCCTAAAAAAGGTTTTGCCAAAACCCAATGGTTTACCATCTGATACGTACCAAGCAAAGAAGATGATTTGTCCGTTGACTTTGGGCGTTCAGAAGATTCATGCATGCCCAAACCACTGTATCCTATATCGAAAAGAGTATGGGTTGTTAGAGAGATGTCCGCAGTGCAACGCGAGTCGATACAAACATCCAAATGACTGTGTGGAGGACTACAATGACTACCAGAAGAAGAATAATAAGAGGTTGCAGAAGAGGAATAAAAATGTTATTGAAGACCATCCTAGAAAAAAGACGTAGAGGAAAGTTCCAGCCTTAGTAATGTGGTACCTACCGGTGATTGATCGCTTGAAACGTATGTTCTCTAATCCTAGAGATGCTGAACTATTAATCTGGTATTTCGCTGGGCGAAAGAAGGACGGAAAACTTCGGCACCCTGCGGATGCTAGGCAGTGGAAATCATTTGACCTGGCCCATCCAGATTTCTCGGACGATCCTATAAATATCAGGATGGGACTTAGCACGGATGGAATGAATCCCTTCGGTGAGATGAGGAACCCACATAGTACGTGGCCAGTCTTTCTATGCTTGTTCAACATTCCATCATGGTTGTGCCATAAAAGAAAATACCTTATGCTCACTACTCTAATTTCTTGTCCAAAACAACCTGGCAATGACATTGATATCTTTCTAGAACCTTTGATGGAGGATATGAAACGTCTATGGGAACATGGTGTCTGTGTGTGGGATGAGCACAAGAAAGAGCACTTCAATCTAAGAGCCATAATCTTTTGCACCATAGCTGACAACCCAGGACGCATGTCCCTAACAAGACAGGTTAAAGGAAAGACAGCATGTGTAGTGTGTGTGGATCAGACAGAATCTATGCATCTTCCATTATTCGTTAAGACGATATATATGTGACACCGCAGATTTTTACCAAAAAACCACAAATATCGAAGAAATAGGAACCATTTCGACGGTACAATCGAGCTTGGACAGCCTCCACGAAATCGAGATGGCAAATTTCTATTCGAAATTGTAAAGAATATCAAAGTTGTTTTCGGAAAGAAGAGGAAGAAATCTGAAAAAATTTCAAAGGATGCTCCATTTAAAAAGCAGTCGATCTTCTTTAGATATTTGCCCTATTGGAAGGAGTTGGAGATTGGTCATGCTATCGATACAATGCACGTTGAGAAGAATGTCTTCGAAAGCACTATCGGTATTTTGTTAGACATACCGGGCAAATCAAAAGATGGACTAAAAGTACGAAGGGACCTTCAAACTCTCGGAATTAGACCTGAGCTTCACCCACAGGAAAGGGCCAATGGAAAATTTTTCCTTCCGGCTGCTAGCTATAACCTCACAATTGACGAGAAAAGATCAATCTGCAGGTGTCTACATGGAATTAGAGTTCCAACAGGATTCTCAACGAATATAAAGAATATTGTCTCCGTAGCAGATTTGAGGATGAGCGGCTACAACACTCATGATTGTCATGTTATGCTTGGGCTATTCCTCGCCATCGCAGTAAGAGGAGTCAAACATTCATTTCTGAAGATGGTGATAACACGCATGTGTCACTTCTTCAATGTCATATCAAAGAAGGTGATCGACACTGAAGAGTTAAATGAATTACGTAAACAAATGAGGGAGACTATGTGTCAGCTTGAGATGTGCTTTCCTCCTTCATATTTTGATATTATGGAGCACTATATGATACATATAGCAGACCAAATCTTTGTTCTCGGTCCAACGTACCTGCACAATATGTATGCGTATGAGCGTCTAATGGTTATCTTCAAGGGTTACGTACGAAATCGTGCTTATCCAGAGGGTTCCATGATAGAGGGCTACACAACTGAGGAAGTCATTGAGTGCTACGCAGATTACATAAGAGATGGAAGACCAATAGGAGTTCCCGTGTCCCGGCACCATGGAAGACTCACCGGTAAAGGAACTAAAGGCAGGAAAATCATACGAGACAATAGTTACCAAACAATAAGAGAATCACATTACAGTGTAATGCATCAGTTGGCGATTATGAGACCATATGTTGAACAACACCTGCAAGAGCTTCGTGAAAAGAATGAAGATCGCGATGAGCAATGGATTATGAAAGAACACAAAATTTATTTCACATCATGGCTGACGGATCTAAACCTTTCGATTGGAGAAACCGACGAAGAGATGATGATAAATAAATTGTCTTACGGTCCATTGAGCATGGTTAAAACATGGCAAGTGTATGACATCAATGGTTTCACATTCTATACCAAAGCAAAGGATCAAAAGAGTCAGCGCCAAAATAGTGGTGTCAGAGGAGAAGCAGAAGATAGCACTGGACAAAAGAATGCTTACTATGGATACATCAAAGAAATATGGGAACTTAACTACGGGAACTCTATAGAAATCCCTGTATTTAAGTGCCAGTGGGTCAGAAATCCAGAAGGTGTGGAGGTGGATGATTACGGGTTTACAATAGTTGACCTTAATAAGGTGGCTTATAAAGATGACCCTTGGATACTCGCTCAATCCGTGGCACAAGTATTTTACATACTTGATCCTAAAGATGAGAAAAAATACATCGTTGCTCCAGGAAAACAAAGAATTGTTGGAGTTGATGGAGTCGAAGACGAAGAAGAATACAATCAGTTTGATGAGGTGCCGTTTTTCGTTGACATATCAAGGATCAATGTGGTTGAAGCAAAACTGTCATTTGGCAGTGTGATTCCTTATCTAGGCACCAATGGCGATGGAAAATTAGTGCAAGGCTAGATCATTTATGTTTAGCGTGCGTATTTGTAAAATCAATTATGTCATTTATTGTTAAAACATTTTCAAGATCAAATGAGGATTTAATTAATCATCAATAGAAAATTTATTAAACATCAATAGAAATTTTTTAAAAAAATTAATTTTTGGGGCCAACAGCAAGGTTGAAACCTCAAACCACCTGACGGCAGCGAGGTTCGAACCTCGAACCGCATGGCCCCAAGTAAGCCCCCCGCACCACTGCGCTACAATTTGTTTCTCGAAATGTATAGCAACGTATGCTAGATAACCCCACCAGCGACGAGCGGATTAGTAGTGGCGGGCATGATGACATCACCAGCCCGCCACTGCTATCCTTTTAGTAGTGGCGGTCGCATGATGTCATCGGCCCGCCACCACTAAGTCGAGTGACGTACACTGAGGCAGAAAAATACCAACTTTTTAAATTTGATAAATTATGATGTATTTTTATTGTTAAAAAAATCAAGTTCAACGAGGATTTAAACATCAATAAAAAAGTGCTGAAAATTTAAAAAAGTACAAGACAGGAAAAAAATGTTGATTTGACGCCAGCGGCAAGGTTCGAACCTCAAACCGCCTGTCGGCAGCAAGGTTCGAACCTCAAACTGCATGGCACCAAAGAACCCCCCGCACCACTGCGCTACAAAGTATTTCTCGGCTATTTGTGCAGTGTATGCTAGATAATCCCTACCTCTACGTGGACTTTTTTGCATTTAAATACCAATTTCTGTTAATGAAAAATACCAATTTTTGCAATTAGAATATTGGTGTTGTATTTTTATTGTACAAAAAGTTTCAAGTTCAAAGGAAGAATCAACTATAGGTTTTGCTTTCAAACCTGAGTCATTTCATCTCTAAACCCTAATTCATCCCCGCAGAATCTTAGGTTTCTTAACGCCCTACATGATTATTTTCTCGAAACAATTTTATTTTTTATGACAACATCTATGGATCGATCATATCATAACAACATGACAAGTCTCATCTTTTTAGACTTTATTTTATTTTTTGAGGATTAAAAAACTATAAAAATACAAGTTGTCGATCGAGTGTTGTGGAAACCTACATTTTTTATGATGGTTTTAAATTTACTGGATAATAATAACTAATTATAGAGTCAAAACATGAATATGGTTTTTCTATAAATTTTGGTGAATTATTTCATGTCTTGTAGTTCAAAGGAAGAATCAACTATAGGTTTTGCTTTCAAACCCGAGTCATTTCATCTCTAAACCCTAATTTATCCCCGCAGAATCTTAGGTTTCTTAACGCCCTACATGATTATTTTCTCGAAACAATTTTATTTTTTATGACAACATCTATGGATCGATCATATCATAACAACATGACAAGTCTCATCTTTTTTAGACTTTATTTTATTTTTTGAGGATTAAAAAACTATAAAATTACAAGTTGTCGATCGAGTGTTGTGGAAACCTACATTTTTTATGATGGTTTTAAATTTACTGGATAATAATAACTAATTATAGAGTCAAAACATGAATATGGTTTTTCTATAAATTTTGGTGAATTATTTCATGTCTTGTAGTTCAAATTGAACTTATTTTGACTTTGATCATAAAAACACACTTAATGAAATAAAAACAGTAAACTAAGGGAGAAAAAGTAAAGTGAGGTAGAAAAATACCAATTTTTTAAATTTGATAAGTTATGATGTATTTTTATTGTTAAAAAAATCAAGTTCAAACTAGAATTTAAACATGAATAAAAAAGTCATGAAAATTAGAATAGAAATGTAAAAAAAGTTTGGATGCTAGCAGCAAGGTTAGAACCTCAAACCGCTTGCAGGCAGCAAGGTTCGAACCTCGAACCGCACGGCACCAAAGCAACCCCCGCACCACTGCGCTACAAAGTGTTTCTCGACATTAGAGGCAACGTATGCTAGATAACCCCCACCTCTCATAGTAGTGGCGGTCGGGTATGCTGACGTCACCAACCCGCCACTGCTATTCCTTTTAGTAGTAGCATCGAGCACCAGCGGCGGGCGGATTAGTAGTAGCGGGCTGGTGACGTCAGCATGCCCGCCACTACTATGAGAAAATAGCAGTGGCGGGCGGATGACGTCATCATGCCCGCCACTGCTAATACAACTATATAAAAGTTTTTGCTCCCGCTGCCCGAAAACCTAGTTTCATTTCTAACTCCCGTGCGCCGAACTCTGCCCATTGCTGCCGCTCCCGAAGCCCACGCCGCCCTCGGAGCCCGTCGTCGTCGTCCCCGAAGGCCGTCGCCGCCAAACTCCGCACGTCGCTCCCAAAGCCCACGCCACCCTCGGAGCCCGTCGCCACCGAACTCCGCCCGTCGCTCCTGGAGCCGTCGCCGCCATCCCTGAAGCCCGTCGCCGTCGTCCCGGAGCACGCGCCGCCACCGTCCCTGGAGCCCGTGTTGCCACCCTCCACTCGTCACCACCGTGCTGAAAAAAAGGTCAGCTAGTGCCCTTTTTACTGTTATGGCAGTGTTTACTGTTATCTGCTCGCCGCCAGCCACGGGCTCTTGTTCCCCTTGCGCCGCCGGCCGCGGGCTCCGCTTGACCGCTTCCCCTTGCGCCGCCCGACCGCCGGCCGCCCGGCCGCCTCGGCTTCCCCTCAGTGGCGAATCCAAGAAAAAATGAAGGGTGGGCTAAAATTAAAGTTCAATTCAAAATCTATAAAATTAAAATAAGTTCAGGATAAACAATATTGTTTTCTTCTCCATTGAAAATCTATCAGTAAATTAAACTAAGCATACTAACATTAGCATATATTCACATTATCATATATATATATATTATAAAAAATTAATACATCTCGTGTACGGATCAACGGATGCAACAATGTACCTGATACTATACTTACTGCCTGCACCCTAGCCGTGTTGCGCGTCTGCGCCTGTCGCTGGTTGTGCTCACCGTCACAAGCCACATGTGGCCTGCCTGAATGTGCCAAGTGCCCTAGCCGGCTAACCCTAGCATCCACCGGCCGATGCGGTGGCCACCGCCCACCTGCACAGTGCGCTCTACTATGGGCTATGGCCGTGTGGTGCGCGCACTCACACTTGATGCGCCAAGGCGTGCCTGCTGGCTGCTGCGGAGTGCCGCCTGCGCAGACCACCGAGGTGCCGAGCTGTCGGCTAGTGCAGAACAGGTGAACAACGAAACCGTGGAAGGAACTACAGAATCCCTAGCTTGCACTTCACATTTGGGCTGCCACTTGCCGGCTGGGCCAAATGGGCCAATGTCACCGCAAGTAATGACCTAATGACCCAAGTAACGATTTAATACAGCAGCTTCGTCTCATCTTCCTATCGCCGCTGCCGCAGCCAACAGTTCTTCACGCCAATGCTGAGAATGAAAAAGATACATATACTTGAAGTTTTTTTTGCAAAAATTGGAGGGTAGGCTAGAGCCTGTTGAAGCCTAGCCCTTGGATCCGCCCCTGCTTCCCCTGATCCCCTCCGTTGTCTGCTTCCCCCTCCCCTGTGCTCCCTCACGACAGCAGGCAGCAGAAGGCACGGGCCACGGGCGCACGGCAGCTCGTTCTCTGCTTCCCCCTCTGCTCCCGCGCCGCAGCAGGCAGCAGCAGCAGGCAGAAGGGCGCCATGACAACCATGATTACATTTTTATTTGTATGGTGCTAAACACATAAGTTTGTTTAAATTCTGATTTCTTGATCAGACATAAAGATTAAATAGCAAGTTTGTGATATAGTCTTTAATTTGACTCATTGGAGCGAAATCTGTGATTAAGTTTGGAGGAGTGTTGGGTGTTTTGAAAGGGTCATCTAATTCGAATGAATTTTGTCGAGGCGCCTATTCACCCCCCCTCTAGTTCTTGAGTGAAGTCTTCTATATCTAAGTTATGCCATGAGAAATATTGCATACCACATTACCACTTTTTTAGAACAACTTTTAGAGGCCTGTGATGCAAATAGTAATTGAGTTATCTCATGTATGTCATCAAGCCGTGCGACATATCCATTCCTGTCAACAACTTCTTCTTTCTCGTGTTGCTGACAGGGAATGGATGTGCTCACGGTTCCATGGCAGCCATGAACATATTTGAAAAACAACACAAAATATGTTGAGGCCTCAACAACACAAGAGAGAGAACAACACAATCTCCTAACTTGAGGATTAATATAGTAGCTTCAGAAGTAATAGCTGACTACTGTAGCCAAAAAGAGTTTTCATACATTTTCCACCTTTGACACTGTGATTAGTTTACTACTGCTATTACTTCTGAGGCTACAGTAGTAAACTGATCACAGTGTCAAAGGTGGGAAATGTATGAAAACTCTTCTTGGCTACAGTAGTCAGCTATTACTTCCGAAGCCACTATATTAATTCTCAAGTTAGGAGATTGTGTTGTTCTCTCTCTCTAGTGTTGTTGAGACCTCAACATATTTTCTGTTGTTTTTCCCTCTAATGTTCCATGGCAACAAAATATGTTGAGGCCTCAACAACACTGTGATCAGTTTACTACTGCTATTATTTCTAAGGCTACTATATACTAATCCTCAACAATTCCTTTTAGAGGCCTATGATGCAAATTGTTATTGAGTTATCTCATGTATGTCATCAAGCCATGAGACACATCCATTCCCGTCAACAGCTTCTTCTTTCTCGTGTTGCTGACAGGGAATGGATGTGCTCACGGTTCCATGGCAGCCATGAACATTTTGAAAAACAACACAAAATATGCTGAGACCTAAACAACACTGTGATCAGTTTACTACTGTTATTACTTCTAAGGCTACTATACTAATCCTCAAGTTCATCCGGCTGAAGGCCAACATTAGATTCTGCATATCCTTTTAGAGGCCTATGATGCAAATTGTTATTGAGTTATCTCATGTATGTCATCAAGCCATGGGACACATCCATTCCTGTCAACAGCTTCTTCTTTCTCGTGTTGCTGACAGGGAATGGATGTGCACATGGTTCCATGGCAGCCATGAACATTTTGAAAAACAACACAAAATATGCTGAGGCCTCAACAACACTGTGATCAGTTTACTACTGTTATTACTTCTAAGGCTACTATACTAATCCTCAAGTTCATCCGGCTGAAGGCCAACATTAATTAGATTCCGCAATTCCTTTTAGAGGCCTATGATGCAAATTGTTATTGAGTTATCTCATGTATGTCATCAAACCATGTGACACGTCCATTCCCGTCAACAGCTTCTTCTTTCTCGTGTTGCTGACAGGGAATGGATGTGCACATGGTTCCATGGCAGCCATGAACATTTTGAAAAACAACACAAATTATGCTGAGGCCTCAACAACACTAGAGAGAGAGAACAACACAATATCCTAACTTTAGGATTAATATGACATCAAACCTTTTTTGCATAACCAAAATTCTTATACATTAGCCTCTTAACTATGAATAGTTTATCTATGGCGGAAGAAGGACGTTCCATCGAGGAGCTCATCTACGAGTCTCCCGCAAAAACAAATAAAGAGGGTTCATCTGAAGGATCCTCCGATAGCGAATCTTCGTACCACTCTCCGGAGAATGAACATCCAATGGAGCCTAGGAAGAAGAGAACGAGAGAAGACGCCGATGAGGATTACATTCCTGAAGCTCAAGCGGAGGTAATTATTACGTTAGTAACAAGTCAGAGCAGCTTCTAACCGAGGATTACATTCCTGAAGCTCACATTGTCTATCATCGTAGGATCGTCCAAAGCGAGGAAGCAAGCGTCGATTATTCCAAGTCGAGAAAAGGACAACTATTGTCCCAGCTATTGAGTCAGCTGAGCGAACAGATATTGAGCCCGTTGCCACAACATCGTCTGCAAATGCGAAGAGGAGAGGGAAACGGGAGAAGAACAAGCTGCATACAGCTATCTATGAGGTTGAAGAAGTGCATGTTGATGGGGCTCCAAAGAAGCCAAAAGAAATCACAGCGAATTGGCGTAACGACTGTGGATGTCTCGCCAGGGAGCGATGTAAGATAGTTTGGAAAAATTGGAAGACTGTCCCTGAAGCTACAAAGAACGAATTGTGGCAGCATATATAAGCGCATTATAAATTTCCGGAAGATCGCTTAGAAGACACTAAAGCTGCCACATTGAAGACTATCGGGAAGGCTCTCCGTACATTTAGGACTAAACTGAACACACAATACCTTCAGAAAGATGAGTCACCACTCAACGACTACGGCTTTATAACGCCAAATGAATGGAACGAATTCAAAATGCAGCATTGCTCGGAAGAAGCCAAACAAGAGAGCACCATGTTCAAAGAACTTAATAAGAAGAATAAGTTCCCACATAAACTTGGGCCAGGTGGATATAAGGCCAAGGAGGATGAGTGGAGTAGAAAGGAGGAGGAGGACCGTGCGGCTGGGTTACCTGAACAGTTTTCAGGTGCTGATCAGCGCACTAAGAGATGGCTCCTAGGTCGAGCTAAAAAAACACCCGAGGGCCAATATATGCTCTCCGACTCACGGACTAGTCAAGTATTCCAGAAAGCACAGGAAATCGCTGAGTTGGAGAAGACTGGAAAGTTCAAGCCCGAGGGATGTAATGACCAGCTTACATCTGCTCTCGGAAACGAGGAACATCGAGGGCGCACCCGAGGTGTCTCTTCTATAGCACCTTGGAAAAATACTTTCAAGAAACAGGAGGGTGCCACATACAAGAAGCGTCAAGCACGCATAGACGACGCCGCAGAGCACCGTGCAGAGTGGGAGCGATACTTTTTTGAATTTATTAACGAGAATCCAAACATAATGCAGGCTGCAGCGGGACAAATAATTGTGCCAGAGGTACGACTCGACGTACCAAGCAGTGTTGGCTCAGTACAAGACAAATTTCCTGTAAATTATATTAAAGAGGACACACCATGCAGCCTGCATATACCGATAGGGCGCAAAGGGCATTCCCAAGAGGCTGCACGAGGCATTGCTATGCCTGGGGATTTATTTCACAATCGGCCTATTCCAGCTGACTATACCAAGGTTCAGGTCAATGAGATCACCAACGACAGATTTATTAATGACCACTTGGATCTTCCAATGCCTGATGAGGGGATTGAGACAATTGGAGATGCTCTAAATAACTTTGTCCTATGGGCGAGCCGAGATATCAAATTACTGCAGACAAGTTCTCAGAGTAAATCACCTATTGTCTCATCACAATCCCCCACATATCTTTCATCTCAGGATGTGCAAAATATAGGATCTTTATCACCTGTTGATGAGCATGAGATAGAGGAAGAGGCAGAGGAAGAGCCAGTGCCCGATAAAGTGGCAGAAGTGATAGAATCAAAAGTGACTGAGCCTGATCCTCAAGTGACAGAGCCAGTGCTAGTGCTTGAGCCCACTAATGAGCCCAACATAAAAGTGTCAGAGCCAGATCAAATTCTAGTGCCAGTTCTGGCTGAGCCTCAAGTGCCAGTTCTGGCTGAGCCTCAAGTGCCAGTTCCGGCTGAGCCTAAAGTGCCAGTTTCGGCTGAGCCTCAAGTGCCAGTTCCGACTGATCCTCAAGTGCCAGTGGCCAAGCCCATAACAAAAGTGCCAGTGCTAGTTGCCGAGCCTGAAAAACAAGATGCATGCCCAAAGCCAGCAATGCACAAGATAACTGTTCAAGCTGGGCAGTGTTCTGCACTGAAATCTGAGATGCATAAATTTTTTACTACTATGGGGCAAACACATTCTATGCCCGAAGCGGATCCCACAAAGGCTCCAGTACAAAAGCATGCGGGCTCACTTTCTGTTGATAAGTAGACCTACGGAGACGAGGATTATATCGAATACGAACCAGGCAAACCATTATTACCCCAAGGAGTACTTAAGAGTATGCCTTGGATGATGAAAACATTTCATGACTGGTACCTCGAAGCGTCTTCGTTAGGAGTAACACAAATAGAACTGAAGGTTCCACAAGAAATATTCAACTGCCCAGAGTTTAAGCTTGCACTATTTTTCGACGACTTCCATCGGATGTTTCGTCTGAAGCGAACCGACATCACAAGCATGATGCTCTGGTGCATGTAAGTACTTTATACTTTGTCCATACAAAGCAAAAATAAATAATGTCTTATATTGACTATTGTTTCATAACATATGCAGTTGTAATTCATGCGGTGACAAGTCTAATATGTATGGGTACTTAAACCCATCATTAATAAGCCAAAGTGCACTGAACCCGACACTAAACCAGAACGATAGCAAGTACTGGACTGCGGGTAAGAAAAAAATTTCAAAGAAAGATGTTCAATAAAGACAAAGACACACTTAAGAAGAAGAAAAGGAGTTGTGCCGCGTTGTATATTGCGCGGTGCATGGATCAATGGAAGGACAGAGAAATGATAAGTGGGGCATATAACTTTAAGTAAGTATACCCACTATATCCACTTAATCACGTTTTATCGATTATGAAACTAACATAATCATATATTACTTCTTTCGATAGTGATCATTGGATTGCACTTCTGATATACCCAAAGAGCTCAAGGGTTTATGTGCTCGACTCGCTCGACAAACCCAAAAAAGAATATCAAGATATATTAAATGTTATTCAGAGTGCATATAGATACTACGTGGAAAAGTTAGGTGGCCCACATGATCCACAAAGGCCGAAAGATATGCTTATCAGAACCAACTATCCGGTAATATTATATTTTTAAATTTGTTAATTCAATTGATAAAGCCAAACTATATATCGTTCTAACTTTGTCTATTTTGAAGTGTCACAAACAATCTCTTGGTTCCGTGCATTGTGGCTATTATACTTGTGATTTCATGAGCAATAACTTAGGAAAGTTTGGGCGGACAGTATCTGATGATACTAAAGAAGTAAGTTGATTTCTTGTGTGTTAATCTAATATAACTTGCAGCGTATGTAGTTATATTTTACGTATGCAGGCGTCAGGTCCATCAACCGTTGCCCAGAAGAGCCAACTTTCAGAATCACAAATGTACGAAATCGTATCAAGGATGTGCCGCTTCACGATGCATGAGATTCTTCATGAGCTTGGAGCATTTTTCGATCCTGAGAGTGAAGTGGCCAAGCATCCAACTCTGTATGATTGGGCCGGAAGAATGAAAAGGCGAACCAATTAAGATATGAGTTGGCCTTCCAAGAAAACATAAACCGCATGAGCATGTATTTGTGAAACAATGGTTAATTTTGAAATTTTGATAGATGTAAACTTTTTAGACTTGATGTGTTGAAATGTAAATTTGTAAATTGATGAGATGTGTTGTTGTTGTGCTGTGTATGTAGATGGCTGTGTGAAGCATATAATGTAAACTTTGTAAATTTTTGAAAATTGATGAGATGGATGGTTGTTGTGTTGATGTGTTGTTGTTGTGGATGTGTATGTGGATATGTGGATGTTTTGCTGCTATGTATGTGGATGGTTGTGTGAAGCATATAATTTCTGTGTTTTGGTTTGTGGGATCACAGCATTCTGTGTTATGGGTTATACACAGCAGTGGCGGGCAGATGAGGTAGCTTGCCCGTTACTGCTGTTGACACAGTGGTGGTGGGCGCGCTGACCTCATCTGCCCGCCACTGCTATTGATAACAGCAGTGGCGGGCAGATGAGGTCAGCGCGCCCGTTACTGCTGTTTACATAGTGGTGGCGGGCGAGATGACCTCATCTGCCCGCCACTGCTGTTATCAATAGTAGTGGCGGGCAGATGAGGTCAGCGCGCCCGCCACTGCTAACCAGCGATAGTAGTGGCGTTAGAGCAGTGGCGGACTTGATGCCCGTCACTATAGGTCGTTTTTGCCCGCCGCTACAGTGTCGCTTTGTAGTAGTGTATGCTATAGGTTAAACCATATGAGAAGATTTCATACCTACATTCTGACCATTCTGAATGATTGCATGTTAAGAAAGTAAGAAAAGAGAAGGTGTAAAAGTTAAATTGTATATATATAAGTGTGGTGTTGTGATGATCAATCTTCATTGTAATTTAATTCATGAATATTTGTCTTTTAAGTGTAATATGTACTTATACCGATTTGTATAATATATGTAGAATGAAAGTTCAAATACTGAGATGTGAATGATTTCTATAAGTCATACTGATTTGGGTAATATATATGTAATGAAATTTTGTGTCAAGTCATATATGTGACAATAAGTTGAAATCTAGACAAGTCACATTGGAGGGGACTAGAGCCCTTAGTTTTGGTTCTCTACTCAAATTGATTTTAGACCTCCGGGTTCAACGGTGAGCCAAGCTTCAACGTCTCAAGATGGTTTTAGGATCCTGAAGTCTAGCCCAAGGCTAGATACCAATTTGGAGGGTGCTTCAAACGCAACCTTTGTTTGGGATAATTTATTTTATACAGTGGGAGTAATTTCCCTCAACAAAAACAAATTTAATAGTTTATTTAATGAAATTAATTTATATTATAATTATTAACATATTATTATAAAACTAGTTAGAATTAAATATTTTGAATATGTAAGTATATAGCTAGCATAATAGAAATATGGCAAATACTCATCGTTTTTTCTAGATAAATCTTTTTCGTATGCACTTGGAATCTTCAATCAAAAGTTCCAAATTATAACTTCAGATAAGGATTCACATAATTGAATGGTTACTATGTTAAGTACCGAGCAAGATTTTAATCGAAATTTTAAAAATCTTTTAAAATGACTATAAGTACTAGGTGATATATAATGGTTTATGGTAATTTTTTAAAAAAATATTAAAATTTTGCAAAGTTAAGAGTAAAATAATTTTTTTACCCAACCCAAAAATATTTGAGATTTTTTTAGCTCAACCCAAAAGAATGCTTCAAGTTAGAACCATTACTTCACTTGTTCTCCCCCAATATCACATATCAATACTCAACTTCAATTAAACAAGATAAAAATATCACTAGTGGAGAGAACACTTTGGATTTAAGTACCGAGCCTAACTCTTTATATTGAATTTGTGATGATCGGAGAGTGTTGAATGTATCCAATATAGAACCTCTTTTTATAGCACAGGTTGTGCGTTTATTTGCTCTTCAGATAGTTGTGGTTCTACAAGAAGGAAAAACGTGAGACATGCATATAACAATGGTGGTTGAATCATGCATGCATGCAAAAGACATGAGAACAATTTGTATGGTTGATCACAACATTTGAGGATAAACTTTGAGGGTTAGAAATGAAATCTTTTTAGAACATGACAAGTGTCTTTTGCACTGTAGTGATCTGTTGTAGCAATACTTCATGTATTTATATTATTAATATTCAGGTGTACCTATGTTTTGGAGGCCCTAGAAACTTCAGAAAGAAAACAAAACATGTGATTGGCCTGAAAATCTATGCATCTAAAATTGTTAAACTTGATGAAGTTGATCAGAGTTGAAATATATTTTCTATGAATTTTATCGAAACCGGTACCTTTGGTTAATTCTAAAATGTCTTATCCGTTGTGCTACCAAGTGTGCAACATTTCAATTTTGGAGGTCCTAAATTTTGTTCTTTGAACAGCCACGCTGAATATTCCCCCAATATAAGGCCCTAGTTAATGCCAAACTAGTTTTTATAAATGTATAATTTGAAAAGATAAAATAGAATCGCACATTGAAAACGGATGTTCAAACCATGGTTGTGGTTTGTAGATCATCCCACAAAAATGCAAGAGAACCTGGCTTCTTGTCACAAAGAGAGCTGTGCAATATGCAATTTGAGGAGAACCCAACTGTAAATAATGAAAGGTTGTCACATCTTGGGTTTTCTAATCTGGTTAGAATGAAAAACATGATGATTATTGGCTAATAATTACCGACGCTAGCTGCCACCGTTGATGTGGTCGTCGCTTTCATGCGCTCGGCCGCTGACGGAGCCGTCGCCTGCATTCGTCCACCATTCGTCACCCTTGGCACCTCCAACCGTACCACGTCATTCCCTCGAGGTCCTAGGTGCCACACCACTGACCTCAGGTACCGGTGCGTCGCAGCCTGCAAGCGTTGTCGGATCGATCTACCGCCACATGTGTCGTCGAACCGATCTACCACCAGGAGCGCTGTTGGCCAAATCTACGATTTCAGGTGACCACCACAGCTCCTTCGCCACCGCCAGCCGCCCCCTGCTTCTACCTGTTAGGATAAGATCTCGGGGAGAGAGATTCGGATCTCTCTCCCCACATGCGCACTCAGCCATTCCCTTAACAAACCCCCCTGTTCTCTCTGCGCCCTGATCGGGGGCGCCCCAACCGAACCATGGTTGAGGGGCCCCTGCCGCTAGCGCTATATTAAGGGGGAAGGGCTCAGACGTCAAGGTGACTGATACCTTGCACGCCCAAACACCTTCCCCACATCCCTACAGACCCGATCTACTCTTGCGCTAAGCGGCGGGAAGCCTCCCTCGCCGCACCGACGCCATGGCGTCGTCTTCATCGACTCCGGCCCCCTCCGGTGAAGGTACACAACCCTAATCCTCTCTGTTTTTGTACCTAAGACCTATGACATCTTTATTAGACCTAAGAGAACCCTTTCTAGACCTAGGCTAGAGATCAACCTAGGATCTATCAATGGTATCAGAGCCTTCTAACCTAGGCTAGTTAGGGTTAGGCGTCGGAACCCTTGATCCGACGCCATTGATGCGTTTCTAAGTACAATAAGCCCCTGTATGTACTGCATAAGACTCTAAGAAAGCCCCTAAGAACCCCCTGGTTTTGTTCGGCTTCACCATGAAACCTTGGACAAAACTACTGTAAGGAACCATAAAGTACCCGCATAAGACACTAAGCAGATCCCTAAGAAAGCCTTGGATCAGAATACAAATGATTAAGAAACAGAACAAAAAAAAATTCAGATCTGAGAGTTAGGGTTAGGGTTTTGAACCCTAACCCTAACCCTAGCTAAGAGGAGAGGCGGCCGGCCACCCACCGCGCCGTGCCTTGGGCCGCCACGCGCTGCGCTTTGCGTCGTCGTGCGCCGCGCCATGGCCCGCCGCTGCTCCGCAGCGCCTCGGGCTGCTGGGCGGCCGCCGCGCCCGCGCGCTCGGGCCGCCGCCGCGAGCAGTCCCTCTGGCCGCCGTGCGCCGCCGGCCGGCCCGCCGCCGCGCGCCATGCCGTGGCGAGCCTCGGGACGCCGCCGCGAGCTGCGCCTCGGGCGGCCGCCGTGCTACGCCGCGCGCCATGCCGTGGCTAGCCGCGGGCCGCCGCCCTCCCGCCGGTCCGCTCCCGCCGCGCCGCGGGCCGCCGCCCCTCGCGCCGCCGCGCCGCCTTGCCCTCGGGCCGGGTGGAGGGGAGGGAAAGGAGAGAATTAGGTTTAGGGTTTTGAGGCTGAGGGCTGGGCATTTTTATTCTGCCGAAAATGATGTCTGGCCATCGGATCAGATCCGACGGCCAGGATTAAATGGATCAGATTCAGCCCACGCGGGAAGACAAAATTTTGGCCCAGGCCCACGTTGGCAGCGCGCGCGCAAGGGAGAAAGATGGCCCAGGCCCAGGAAGTTTTCAGCCTCATGAATTGTTCGGTTGGGCCAAATTTTCGGCCAGGCCGTGCACTGTGTGGGCCAAATTCAGTTTTCTTTTATTTCAGAATTAAATAATTAATTTCCTGATTTAATTATTCTCTGGAAAATGATAAAATTGCCCAAAAATAAGATAAAAATAAGTTTGATGTAAGAATAATTTTGTAAATTTCAGTAGAGTTATTCTGAATTTTATGAGTATTTTTAATACATTTCTTTGATATTTTCTGATTTTTATAAGACCAACGTCTTATTTAAATTAGAGGATAAATTTTTATAAGTTATTAAAAACTCAGAATAATTTTTCTACTGATATCTTTGTACTGATTAAACATTTGCTATATTTTTTAAGTCTTCCGCTGTGCTACCACATGTTTAATCAAATTTATGTTCATCCACTACATTAAGCTTATATTTTTTGTCGATTAAATTTGAACCAACGGGATAATTTAATTGACGAAATAAAAGTTTATTTTTAGTTATTTTGCATAGTAATTTTATCTCCTGACCAACGTTGGTGATAAAATCACTGTGTTTGAGATGAATTGATTCTATTTCTGCCCAACGGTGATGTAGAATTAATTCCAAATTATTTATTGAGTTTCCACATGCTGATTTGACCAACGTTAAATTAGCATGTCTCATTTATGCCTGTAATTAATCCCTTTTGACTATTATTTTATCAGAAAGTTTACTCGCTCAAATGAATCATATTGAGAAACTTAGAGGGGACAATTATGGATCTTGGCGAGAGGGTCTGCTGATCGCTCTCGCCATCCTAGATGTGGACTATTCTTTGCAAGAAGCATGTCCAGTTCAGCCTACTGAGCCAGTGATACGCACTGGTGAGGCAGCTGACGCATTTGCTACGCGTCAGCTGGATTTTGCCCCCATAAGAATGAAATATGACATTGCGTATGAAAAATGGAAGCACTCAAACAGAAAGTGCCTGATGATTATTAAGAATTCTCTCTTAGAGCCAATCAGGAGCTCTATCCCTGATTGTGAGACAGCAACTCAGTATCTGAAGAAGATCGATGCTCAGTTTGCTGGATCATCCAAGGCAGCTTGCGCCTCAACAATTAAGAGGTTCATTAATGAGAAATACCGCGGTGGAGGCGTAAGAGACCACATTTTAAGAATGAGTAACTGGGCTGCTAGCCTAAAGACTATGGAGTGCGCACTGACAGAAACTTTTATAGTTCATGTCATAATGAGCTCACTTAGTAAGGATTTTGAGCATTTTGTAATCAACTACAATTCTCTGCCAGAAGTGTGGACATTTGAAAAGTTAGTGTCCAACTGCGTTCAGGAGGAAGAACGCATTAAGGAGGCTAGAGGTGGTGATTCAGTTCACCAAATTCAAGATAAAGGCAAAAAGCAATTTACGCCTAAGAAAAATACTAAGACCTTTAAGAAGAAAGGAAAGGCACCTAAGGACAATGATGTCCCTCAAGGCGTCTGCAGGCATTGTAAGAAGGAAGGACACCACATGAAGGACTGTGTGGAATTCCTCAAGTGGATGCACAAACACGGTAACGATGAAATTACTTGTATAGATGAATCCTTGTATTTAGATTATTCTACCAACACTTGGTGGATTGACTCAGGTGCAACTGTTCATGTTGCCAATTCTTTACAGGGATTCGCTACGACGAGAATTTTGGAAAGAAACGAAAGAACAATTAGAGTTGCAAATGGCATCGAAGCAGAAGTTGAAGCCATTGGAGATCTCCCATTAGAATTTAAGAATGGCTTTGTAATTCTTTTGCGCGATGTTCTTTATGTTCCTTCGATGCGCAGAAACTTGATTTCTGTTTCATGTTTAGTTAATAATGGGTACGATTGTCATTTTGGCGACAGACTATGTTCTATTATTTATGATAATAAAGTTGTGGGTCTTGCCTTCGAGCATGACAAACTTTATCTTTTGTCCTTAAGTGATTCAGCAAATACTATTAGTGAGACAGTCTCGTCTAGCAAAACAAATAAGCGTAAGAGAATTAGCGACATTTCTTCGAAATTATGGCACTGTCGCTTAGGCCATATTTCGAGGGGGAGGATTGAACGTCTAGTTAAGGAGTCAATTCTACTACCTTTAGAGTTCGCAGACTTAGATCAATGCATAGATTGCATTAAAGGCAAATACGTCAAACAAATTAAGAAAGGCGCGAAGCGAAGCACAGGAGTTTTAGAAATTATTCATACGGACATTTGTGGTCCATTTCCTGTGACATCTGTAGATGGTTATGATTCATTCATAACATTTACAGATGATTATTCGCGCTATGGTTATATTTATCCAATTAAAGAACGATCAGAAGCATTGGATAAATTTAAGATATTTAAGGCTGAAGTAGAAAATCAGCATGATCTAAAGATTAAGATAGTAAGATCTGACCGTGGAGGGGAGTACTACGGTCGTCATACCCCGAATGGCCAAATTCCTGGACCTTTTGCAAGGTTTCTACAGGAAAATGGTATAGTCGCCCAGTATTCTACACCGGGCGAACCACAGCAAAATGGAGTGGCAGAAAGGCGCAATCGCACCTTAATGGACATGGTAAGAAGTATGTTGAGTTATTCCACTCTACCGGTTGGTTTATGGATGGAGGCATTAAAAACCGCCATTCATATTCTTAATCGGGTTCCGAGTAAGTCGGTGCCCAAGACACCGTATGAATTATGGACTGGACGAGAACCCTCTCTAAATTATTTTAGAGTATGGGGATGTCCAGCTGAAGCTAAAGTATTTAACCCAAATATTGGTAAGTTAGATCCTAAGACAGTGAGTTGTCATTTTATTGGCTACCCAGATAAGTCTAAGGGTTTCCGTTTCTATTGTCCTGGTAGACATACCAAGTTTGTAGAAACGAGACACGCAGTCTTTTTAGAAGACGCTATGATCAGGGGGAGCACGGTATTAAGAGAAATTATCCTTGAAGAGAAGCGGGTCTGTGCACCTACTCCTATGATTCAAGAGCCAATTCTCCATATACCTGTGATAGCACCTATTAGTCCAGCTCCAGAAGTTGGACCTTCATTAGCGACACCTGTTGTTCATGAGGAACCTGTTATTCAGGAGCCTGTAGTTCCAGTTGTTGCTAATGAAGAACAAGAAGAACAACCCCCTGTGTTAGAAAATAATGTGCCTGTTGAGGAGGACATCATAGAAAATGATGTACCAATTCAAGAAGACATTAGAAATGATGATATCCAAGTTCAAGAGAACGTTAGGAGATCACAAAGAGTAAGAAGATCAGCTATTCCTGATGACTATGAGGTTTATATGAGTGAAGAAATTCAAATGGAGGGCGATCCCGCCTCTTTTGAAGAAGCTATGAGAAGCCCTCACTCTTCTAAGTGGCTTGAGGCCATGAAGGATGAGATGAGGTCTATGAGTACCAACAATGTCTGGAAATTAGAAGAAATTCCTAAAGGAGCCAAAACAGTAGGCTGCAAATGGGTCTACAAGGTCAAACGTGACTCCCAAGGGAATATTGAAAGATTTAAGGCCAGACTTGTTGCTAAAGGCTTCACTCAAAGAGAAGGAATAGATTATAATGAGACATTTTCTCCTGTCTCATCTAAGGATTCATTTAGAATCATTATGGCTTTAGTGGCACATTATGACTTAGAGTTACATCAGATGGATGTAAAGACGGCATTTCTCAACGGGGATCTAAATGAGAATGTCTATATGGCACAACCCAAGGGTTTTGTCATAAAAGGGAAAGAAAATTTGGGATGCCATTTAACTAAGTCCATTTATGGTCTTAAACAGGCCTCTAGGCAGTGGTATCTCAAATTTGATGAGACAATTAGAAAGTTTGGGTTTAAAGAGAATGAAGAGGACAATTGCATTTATGCTAAGTTCAAGAATGGGAAATTTATTTTCCTAGTCTTGTATGTGGATGACATCCTACTAGCAAGTAGCGATGTTAATCTACTATTAGAGACTAAGAAGTTTTTGTCTTCTCATTTTGATATGAAGGATCTTGGAGAAGCTTCATATGTATTAGGCATAGAGATTCTTCGAGATAGAACTAAGGGGGTATTAGGTTTATCACAGAAGGCATACTTAGAGAAAATACTAAGAAAATATAGTATGCACTACTGTAAGCCTTCGCCTGCTCCGATAGTCAAGGGTGATAAGTTTGGGAACTTTCAGTGTCCCAGGAACCAATATGAGATCGATCAAATGAAGTCGGTTCCATATGCTTCTGCTGTCGGAAGCCTAATGTATGCTCAAGTATGTACACGCCCTGACTTAGCTTTTGCCACCGGGATGCTTGGCAGATATCAGAAAAATCCAGGCATAGATCACTGGAAAGGCGTTAAGAAAGCTTTGCGATATGTGCAAGGCACAAAAGGCCTCATGTTAACATATGAGAGAACAAATAACCTTGAAATAGTAGGTTATTCAGACTCAGATTTTGCGGGATGTGTGGATACTGAGAAGTCCACATCAGGTTATATATTCACACTCGCAAAAGGAGCTGTGTCGTGGAAAAGCTCCAAACAAACTGTGACGGTATCCTCCACGATGTATGCCGAGTTTGTAGCATGTTATGAGGCCACCGGACAGGCACTATGGTTTAAAAAGTTTATTCCCGGTTTAAGAGTGGTCGACAGTATTGAAAAGCCACTTAAGCTATACTGCGACAATGAGCCAGCAGTATTGTACTCCCATAACAACAAGAAGAGTGGTGCTGCCAAACACATCAATATTAAGTACTATGTTGTTAAGGAGAAAATCCAAGATCACACTATAAGTCTAGAGCATATAAGTACCAAGCGTATGCTTGCGGATCCGCTCACAAAAGGCTTACCACCCAATGTGTTCAGAGAACACTTAACCGGTATGGGTTTAAAGGAAAGCCTATGATCATTGGATTTATAAGGGCCCAAAATAAGTTTAGAAACTATTTCAAAGTAGTGAAATGTGTTGTAGCTGTTGAGTCACGTAGTACGTAACTGACTATTGTGATGCATCATGCTCTATGCATTGATCTATAATGAGATAGAGGTAACGTTAAGTAAGTTGAGAACTAAGTCGAGATCTAGGGGGAGAATGTTAGGATAAGATCTCGGGGAGAGAGATTCGGATCTCTCTCCCCACATGCGCACTCAGCCATTCCCTCAACAAACCCCCCTATTCTCCCTGCGCCCTGATCGGGGGCGCCCCAACCGAACCATGGTTGAGGGGCCCCTGCCGCTAGCGCTATATTAAGGGGGAAGGGCTCAGACGTCAAGGTGACTGATACCTTGCACGCCCAAACACCTTCCCCACATCCCTACAGACCCGATCTACTCTTGCGCTAAGCGGCGGGAAGCCTCCCTCGCCGCACCGACGCCATGGCGTCGTCTTCGTCGACTCCGGCCCCCTCCGGTGAAGGTACACAACCCTAATCCTCTCTGTTTTTGTACCTAAGACCTATGACATCTTTATTAGACCTAAGAGAACTCTTTCTAGACCTAGGCTAGAGATCAACCTAGGATCTATCACTACCGCCTCGGCCACCGACAGAGCTATCGCTTGCACTCATCCATCTCCTGTCATCCCGGGTGCCTCTAGCCATGCCATGACATGCCCTTGGCTGCACCGTTGACCCTAGGCACCAGCATGCCACAGTCTTCAAGCACCATCAGACCAACCTACCACCATGAGCGTCGTCGACCGAATCCATAGCTATAAGTATTTGTTGTATACAACAGCATCAACCACAAGCAACTATCCTAATTTTTATTATGATCATATTATATTCATTGTGAAATATCAAGTAAACACAGAATAATCGGGACATATTGTAACACCAAGTCCCGTATGGACTTTTGCTGAGACGAGTCGCTACGAAACTGAATCAAAACAAATATCATACTTGACATTCATGTAATTCGACGGTAGCTCATCACAAAACCTGCTTATTACAATATTATATCTTTACAAAGATGCTAATGAGGCATAACTCGTAGCGAACAATCATTACAAAAGAACAACAGAAACAAACATACACTTTCATCATCAACTAACTCCTAGATCTACTTGGTTGACTAGGCCCGAAACCTTACTCTTCTTAAAACTTGACTTCATCGAAAACCTTCGTAGCACATGCAAGTGAGGCGGTCTCATAGGTCCGAAGCGCTGCACAAATTAACGCCTGGGACCCAGGTGACAGTGAGGCAGAACAGAGGAAACTAAGAGCGGTGGGAGGTTGAAGATGATCTTCAATGGTTGAAACTTCCCGGAGCTCGTTCTCCCTCGTTTTAACTCACATTGACACCATATTTTAACAGTAGATACATAATGACCTAAAGAATCTAACCAACAGTCGGATTTGAGAACGGAGCTTCGGACAGCTCTACACATGGCTATGCACGACGTTGTCTCGGGCCACCGTTACGGAGGAAAAAGAGGCTACACCGGAGACTAATGGGGCCCTATTTCACAGGATAAAAACTAGCAGGAAGCTATTCACACTATCTGATCTATCTAGAGGGCTCTACAGCGGCCTGGCGATGCTGATCTAAAATGGTGGTTGCGGGAGCACGATGCTGGCAAACTATGGACAAGATTAACTCAAGAAAACTATAGGAACATGACTGATACTGCACATTCATGCTATCATTACAAGGAATCGGAGAATGGCGTTACCTCGGGTCGATGGAGCAGATAGAGGTCATGGTGACGACGATTTGGGGGTTTTGCGAGGTGGCACGATCTGATGAAATTGGCTACAAAAATGGAGATGTGCTCAACACGTTCCCATGATTAGATTTCATAATGATGCCATGAGAAGGAAGAAATCACAACATACCTATGTGGGTGGCGATGGTGATTTCGACGTTTTCCGGTGGAACTCATGACAGAAGCTCTAGGCGCTGGACACTCAGGGTGGATTGAGGCTTTGAATGGGGGTGGTGGAACTCATGACGAAGCTCTAGGCGCTGGACACTCAGGGTGGATTGAGGCTTTGAATGGGGGTGGTGGAACTCATGACGAAGCTCTAGGCGCTGGACACTCAGGGTGGATTGAGGCTTTGAATGGGGGTGGTGGAACTCATGACGAAGCTCTAGGCGCTGGACACTCAGGGTGGATTGAGGCTTTGAATGGGGGTGGTGGAACTCATGACGAAGCTCTAGGCGCTGGACACTCAGGGTGGATTGAGGCTTTGAATGGGGGTGGTGGAACTCATGACGAAGCTCTAGGCGCTGGACACTCAGGGTGGATTGAGGCTTTGAATGGGGGTGGTGGAACTCATGACGAAGCTCTAGGCGCTGGACACTCAGGGTGGATTGAGGCTTTGAATGGGGGTGGTGGAACTCATGACGAAGCTCTAGGCGCTGGACACTCAGGGTGGATTGAGGCTTTGAATGGGGGTGGTGGAACTCATGACGAAGCTCTAGGCGCTGGACACTCAGGGTGGATTGAGGCTTTGAATGGGGGTGGTGGAACTCATGACGAAGCTCTAGGCGCTGGACACTCAGGGTGGATTGAGGCTTTGAATGGGGGTGGTGGAACTCATGACGAAGCTCTAGGCGCTGGACACTCAGGGTGGATTGAGGCTTTGAATGGGGGTGGTGGAACTCATGACGAAGCTCTAGGCGCTGGACACTCAGGGTGGATTGAGGCTTTGAATGGGGGTGGTGGAACTCATGACGAAGCTCTAGGCGCTGGACACTCAGGGTGGATTGAGGCTTTGAATGGGGGTGGTGGAACTCCTAGCCAAGGCTTGGGAAGGGGTCTTATCCACGGGAAGGCATAGGCGGCGACATGTAGTGTTATTGCGACAAGACCGGCACACAATGGGGCATGACGAGTGAATACTGGAGCTGGGTATGGGCGTACGCGAGAGAAGCGATGGACAGACAGTGGATGGATACGACATCACACAGGTTGAGGAAGGAATGGCTTACGACAGTATGGTGCAGTTCGAGCAGGCCGCTGGAGTTTGATATGGATGTAAGGCTGGTCGACTAGCTCTGTGTAGGGATCAAAGCTGCATGCATGGTCGGGTGTTGCAGCTCTGACGAGCAACAAGACGAGATGTCACACATATTGAACAAATGATATCATATTTATCAAATTGCTCTTCACAGTTACATGTGCGTGTGCCTTTGTATTTATAACATGTTATTGGAACAGTCATTATTTTTTTTCTAAACTTAAACCTACACAATTAAGAAATCACTCAACTCAAAATAATAAATCTTACCAAATGAACTACTAATGATCCACTAAACATTGTTGCAAATTAGGTAATTAGGTGTAATGAAGTACCACAATACTATCCATTGATTGTAAATAGTGCTAGATTGTATATTTCAAGCTTGAGAATTGATGTAAATGAAGAATATAATCATCTCAGCTACTGTTTACGAAACAGATAAAATATTTTTGTCTTCTATATAACAATACAGACAACTGTAGAAACAATTCTTAAAAGAAATCGATAAACTATTTTAGTTGGCGTGCTTAAAATTAGAACCATAACTTTACTTGTTCTCTACCAATATCACATATCAAAACTCAACTTCAGTTAAATAAGATAAAAAACATCACTAGTGGAGAGAAAGCAACTTCCATTTGTACGAGGGGCATAATAGCCTTGGGACACTTTAGATTTAAATATTATACCTGCTAGCTCTTTCTATTGAATTTGAGATAATGGGCTATATGCATATAGAGATGATGGAAGCCCATTTTATATCACAGACTCGTATTTCCTCTTCAGAAAGTTGTGGTTCCACAAGAAGAAAAATAACGTGACACATGCATGTAACAAAGGCGACTGAATCAAGGCATGCAAAATACATTACAACAATTTTTCTGATCCATCACAACATTTGTGGATAAAGTTTGGTAGCGAACCGGCCACTCGTTGAGTCGTTGTGCTAGCTGCTACTGATGATCTGTACCCCCCATGAAGTCGCCCAAAAGCAGGGCACCCTGTGGCACCATCATTGGTGGCACCGCCGTGAGCCGGTGAAGAAGATCTGATGACGCTGCTCGATGTGTGTGAGGTGGAGTTCGTCTGGAGTAGGGGTAAAAATGGTTCAGATAGTTACCGACCGTATCCAGAAAAACAGATTTGGATTCGGAACTTTTTGATTCGGATACGGATTCGGAATCAGATATCTTTTGGATACGGAAACGAATATAATTTGCCTGATATCCGTCGGATTTAGATACGGATTTGAATAATCCGAATAGTTCTTATCTGGATATCCGACCCATTAAAAATATAGGACCAATGGCCACACTGCCAAAGCCCACAGGTCGTGCATGCACAAGTGCTGACAGGCCTAGGAGGAGATTAGAAATAAAAAATATTTTTTTAAAAAAACGTTTTTTAAAAAAAATAAAGAAGATTTTTATAAAATATATATATTTTTATAAATGGGATAAATTTCTATAATTTTAAACAGAGAAAAAATTTTAACAGATAAAATAAAAAAGAATTTTTTTAGTTCTTTCAATTTAAATTTTAGAAACATAATGAATTAACTAAAAATAGCAAATTGACATATAACAAAATTGAAATTTTTCATAAAATAATATGTGTTGTATTTTAATTATAAAAAAAGTTTAAATGAAGATTTAACTATTAATTTGCTTTTAAACCTAACACATTCCTTCTTAACATTCTAATTCGTTACTCTCAAATCTCCATCTTTCTTAACATCGTACTTGAAAACTTTGTCAAAATAATTTTAAATTTTTATCACATCATTTATGTATCATATGAAGATATCATGAGATGTCTCGTATTTTTTAGACTTCATTTGAATTTTTTAGAATTAAAATTTTATTAAGCTCTAGGTTGTCCATCGAGTGTCGTAACATTTTTAAAAAATAAATCTTTCAATTTAGTGGATACTGACTTAAAATAGACTCAAATGCATGAATATGATTTTTCTAGAATTTTTAGTTTATTATTTCATGCACTTCTAGTTCAAATTTGACAAATTTCAATATAAATCAAAGAAACATACATAATGAATTAAAAATAGATAATTTGTGTATAAAAATGTGAATTTTTTTATAAGACTATATATGTTGTATTTTGATCATAGAAAAAAAATCAAGTTTAAACGAAGATTTAACTATTGATTTGCTTTTAAACTTAACACATTCCTTCTTAATATTCTAATTCGTTACTCTCAAATCTCCATCTTTCTTAACATCGTACATGAAAACTTTGTTAAAATAATTTTAAATTTTTATCACTACATATATGTATCATATGATGATACCATGAGACGTCTCATATTTTTCAAATTTTATTTGAATTTTTAGAATTAAAAATTCATTAAGCTCTATGTTTTGTGTCCATCGAGTGTCGTAACATTTTTTTAAAATATCTTTCAATTTGGTGGATACTGACTTAAAATAGACTAAAATGCATGGATATGATTTTTTTAGAATTTTTGGTTCATTACTTCATGCACTTGTAGTTCAAATTTGACAAATTTCAATATAAATCAAAGAAACATACATAATGAATTAAAAATAGCAAACTTATGCATAAAAATGTGATTTTTTTTATGAGATTAGATATTTTATATTTTGATCATGTAAAAAAATTCAACTTTAAACGAACATTTACAATTCAAATTTATAATTTTAAATCTTATCTCTCTCACTCCAAAAATAAGTCAATAGTCAACTTTGACTAACACCCTACCAACCCATTTTTTTCTTTCTCTCTCCCAGTCTCTCCTCCTCATGCCGCCTCTCCCTCCCCGTTCGTGATGAATTATGTGATGTTAACTATTATTTGTCATTTGTGTATTGTGATCGTGAATAAATAAATACATTATTGATATTCAGTAAGTATTCGTAATCGTATTCGTATCCGCTCCGTATTCGTATACGATGATATCTGACTCCGTATTCATATGCGGATTATCCGAATCCGGAAAAATATATGAAAAATTATATGATATTAGTGATATTCGTCCGTATCCGATCCGTTTTCACCCCTAGTCTGGAGGGAGCTCGGAAGGATCATCATCGACCGGAAGTGTCGTCATGTATTCTTCTAAAATGAGTTAGCATTTAAAAAAGTAATAAGTTGTGTTTAAAAATAAATCAACAGATAAATATTCGTTTGAACTTAAAACTTTTTCTATGATCAAAATACAACATAAGTTATCTCATATAAACATTCAGTATTTTTCTGGATAAGTTTATTATTTTTAACTCATTAAGTGTGTTTCTAAGATTTATATTGAAATAATTCAAATTTGAACTACAAATGCTTGAAATGATGAACCAAAATTTATAGAAAAATCATATTCATTTTTCATTCTATTTTTAGTTCTTATCCACTCGATTGACGACGTAGAGCTTAATAATTTTTTATTCTAAAAAATCAAATTAAATCTGAAAAACATGAGCTTATAGTGTTATGATATGATATATAGATGCTATGAAAAAATTAAAAAATATTTAAATAAAATTGTCATGTATAATATTAAGAAAGGATGAATTAGGATTTAGATAAAGAATAGTTTGAGTTTGAAAGCAAATCATTGTTTGAATTTGAAACGTTTTCTACGATCAAAATACAATGTATCTTATACCATAAAAATTGTCATTTTTTCTAATTCATTTATCTATTTTTAGTTAATTTATTATGTTTTTAGGATTTAAATTGAAAAATATTTATATTGGTTGAATGCGCTTTTTAATCCAGATATTTGAAGAGGATTTATATGAGTTATCCATATCTGAAACCGTATCCATCAAATATCATCGATGTCATATCCGTTTCTGTATCCAAAAAAATCTATATTTGAATCCATATCTAAAAAATTCTTATTCAGATAAAAAATCAGGATTTGAATCTATTTTTTCGAATTTGATCATATCTGAAACACTTTCACTACTACTCGCATGTCACAACCTACTCACATGTCACAACAAATAGGTAGTCGCACAACGATAAGAGAGTGAGTTAGATTCCATTTGGAAACTAGTACACAAGTAGAGTACGCTCCGAACTGTTTTATGGAATTCTTTCCTTTCAATCTTGTTAGACTTGAAACACCCGGATAATAAGAAACAACATCTATAGTGAAAAGGATTTTACATAAAAAATAATATAAGATTTTCACTTTTTTCATTTGCATTTGAAAGCTGACACTTATCTTAAAAATAATAGAAACATGTACGAGAGATTATTTAAGAAATATAAAGATGCTATAATTATTTATTGTATATAACACCATCAAACACAACCAACCAATGTAACTTTTTTATTATGATCATGTCATATTGATAGTAAAATATCAACTAAACAATAGAGAATCAAGGACATATTGAACAAATGTGATACCATCTTTATCGATTTGTTCTCTATAATTACATTTCTTGTGACTTTGTATTTATAATATGTTATTAGAATATTCACTAATTTCTTATTCTAAAATTAAACATTCATAATTAAAAAAACCATGATAAAATTATTCAACTCAAAATACTATAACTTACTAAATGAACCGGTAATAATTACTGTAAATTAGATAATTAGGTGTAAAGGAATACCACAATACTATTCATTGATTATAAATATTGCTAGACGGTATAATCCAATATTGACAATTGATACAAATGAATAATATAATCATATCAACTACTATTTACGAAAATAAATAAATAACATTGTATTCTATATGATAATATAGGCAACTGTAGAAATAATTTTTACATAGAATTGGCAAATTATTTTAGTTGGCGTGCTTAAAACTAGAAACATAACTTGTTCTCCCCCAATATCACATATCAAAACTCAACTTCAATTAAACAAGATAAAATATCACTACTGGAAAGAAAACAACTTTTATTTGTATAAGGGACATAATAAACATCACTAGTGGACACTTTGGATTTGAGATAATGAGTTGTATGCATCTAGAGATCATGGAAGCCCTTTTTATATCACAAACTAGGCATTTGCTCTTGAGAAAGTTGTGTTTCTGCAAGAAGGAAAATAACGTGACACATGCATATAACAAAGGCAATTGAATCAAAACATGTAAAAGACATTTCATCAAATTGTACGATCCATCACAACATTTGAGGATAAAGTTTAGTGGCGAACCAGCCACTCTTCGTGCTAGCCCAGCTGCTACTAATGATCCGTACCCCGCCATGGAGTCGCCTAAAAGCTGTGAACAAGATCTGACGACGCTGCTCGATCGATGCGTACGAGGTGGAGTTCATCTGGCAGGAGATCATCATCAAACAGAACTGCCGCCGCGGATAAGAAATTAAGAGAGTGCCGCCTACGCCGTCGATGACGTCTACAAGAAAAGTGAACGCCGCCGCCGCCGCCGCCAGCATCACCACAACAACACCACCGCAGCAGCAACAAGATGACGAGCGCCAAGAATGCGAAACCCCAAGCCGACGGCATCAGCATAGAAGCTAGGCGTCGTTTGGTTTAGCGACCAAGAACACTTGGTGGCGAGAACACGAGCTAGAACAGTGTGTGCAGTGCTTATGTGTTGACAGAACTAGAAGAACACGCGAGGAGCAATTTTGTGCTGAGAACAAGCTATACTTTCTCTTGTTCTTTTCTTCTCCATTTATTGTGCAAAAAGGGAACATGCAATATGCAGAACATAAAAGCTTTGATGGCCATTAAATGCACGATGTCCACTACATGAAGCTCATGCACATGCATAATAAACAGGAAATAAAACATCATCCGGGGCTTTTCATGGTGTGCACCTGTGTTTGGGCCAGGATCGATAGATTCGATTTTTTTTCAAAATAACATATTTTTAAAACAAATTTCAAATTTAGAATATGTTTATAAAAAAATACAAAATTAGTCTTCTGTCGGTATTTATGACGTCCAATCTAGATCAGCTGATGAATTGCCAATCTAGAACCAATTGGTTGAACTGCTAGTTTTGTAATTTTTCAAAAGTGTATACCAGATTTAAAATTTATTTTAAAAATGTATTATTTAAAAAATCAATAGATTCGTCGTTCTTGAATTTGAGCGCCTCAAATGACTGTCACAACTTCTGTGCCTTAGCCTCGCTCACGAATGCGTTCAGCGCCCAAGCTAACATTGCCGGCAATGGACCGGAACATCTCCAGCGGAACCGCCGGCACCATTGCGAAAAGCGCCTGACGGTCAGCGCAGAACAACACATCGTCATTCGAGTTTTTACTCGCATCACCGTAGCCCAGCCTAGTGGCCTGCCAGCCTCGCGGTGCTGCGGACGACTTGTTAGGTTTTCCGACCAAGAAAGCGGCGGGAACACGAGCAATTTTGTGCTGAGAACAAGCTACAACTTTTCTGAATTGGGCCGTGGACACTCCTGGCTCACAGTCACAGGTCACAGCAAGGAGGCGGTCGCACGACGATAAGAGGGTGAGTTGGGCTCCATTTGGAAACTGGGACCCGAGTAGAGTACGCTCTGAATTGTATCATGGAATTATTTCATTTGAAGCTTGTTGAACTTGAAATCTGAAAGGTGACGATGACTTTGCGTAAACAACTCAATTCTCACGTGAACTAGAGAAATTTTCTGCGCCCCAACCGATCTTAGGCGTGTGCAAAACAGATCTTGCAGGATTGCCCGCGTGACAAGATCAGTACTGCCAACTGCCAAGTCCCAACTGATCAGCCACAAGGCCATCATCAGGAACATCATAAAAGTCGAGAAAATATATGGTGACATGCAAAATTTGAGAAAAGAAGGAATCTGAACAAAAGCAAACAATCTTGACAGGGCTTCCTGATGCCTCATTCACAAGCTTCTTCCCAATCATCCACTTCAACTTCTGGCTGCATCTTATTCACTGGCTGCGCCACACTTGGTCCTGATATGGATCCAGCATCAGTCCGAGGAGCAGGTTTATTATCGTCCAGTGTCCCGGAGCTTGTGGCAGCATCAGACTCCAGAGGGTTCCAGCGGTTTGTTGTCCCCATAACTTGGGCAACAGTATCGCCACCACGTCTCCACGCTGATGCTGGAGCATGGCCAATAACACCTGTCCAATCTCCTGAGGATGAATCAGGCTCCGAGGCAGTGGTCTTCTTCCATGGATTAGCACTGTTCTTAGTAGCCAACACTCCATCTTTCTGCCCTGCAACCCATACATTGCCAGACTGAGTGTTGCTGTTCGGCAAAAGCACTGCAGCCCCCTGGTAAGCAGACCCATAATCCAGTCGCCTCAACGCTGTCGCTGCTCTAGCTGGATCATTGAAGACAGCCACAGCATTCTTGTCATTGAGCCAAACCAATTCACACTCTCCTCCAAACCTTAAAACAAGAGCACTAACATCAGCATCCCGGGGCAGGTCCATCATGGCAACAACAAGCCTTGGATCCATGTCCACTAAGGGATCAAAGTAGGGATGGGAAGCAGTAACAGGAACACCAGGCTTGGAGCCCAGGATGCGAGCAGGTGGCTTCGATTTTGGTGTGACATGGATAGTAATGAAATGCTTGGGCTCCCAGCCAGCAGCCTGAACAGAAAGCTTCCACCGTTCTGCAATGACCCTGATGGCATCTCTTTTATCCTTCATCATGTGACAGAAGACATGGACCTTGAGGTTGCCTGAAGAATTGCCTCTTGTCTTCCCAAGTACAAGGAACTTGCACCTCTCCTCTATGGCCAACACCCACTTCGGCTCACGGCGAAAAAGGTCAGAAAGCAAATCGGATGCATTTGAGTTCTCACCAAAATGCAATGCATCCAAATTGGGTGGGGTGATGTCAAATGCTTCAGCAAGGACTCTCTTCCTCTCCATCTTTGCACAATCTTCATCACAAAAGAGCTTCCTCTGCCCAAGTGGCACCCTCCTCCCATCTGATTCCACTGGCTGGAGTGGCATTGGCAGCTTCTGTATGATGGATACTTCAAACATATTGTCACCATTGGAAGCTCCCCCAGCACCACATGGTACAGTTGCAGTGATACGGCCACAAGAACAGGAAATAGTAACAGGGAATTCACACCTCAAATCTGGGCAAGTTGATGAAGGGTGGCATGGAGCTGTACAAGTGTGCTTACATTCCCTCCTTGGGGCACCACATACCTGCCCACATGAAGCTCTTCCACCAGTGCTTGAACTAGCATCTCCATTTGCAGGTGGTGGATCACAGGGCGAAGGATGGCAAGTCCTGGTGCAAGCATGTATTCCACATTGCCGGTTCTTTCCACATGGTTGGTTGCATCTGATATCCTTGGAACCACACGGGATGTTCCTCAACATCACATGTCCACCGATGCATTCTCTCACTACTGGAACAACACAAGGCGGGCAATCCCCAAAATGACATTGATGTGAGGCTGGATGCCCACATGATTGGAGGACCAAGCATTGGTGTGTGCATGATGGAGTTGGTGTACCGCAAGGAAGAGGTGGCGGGATGGATGTCCTACCACAGGCACAAGTGAGATCATTGAATATGGTCTCAAGGCAGGGCGGGCAATGACCACTATGGCAAAGAAGCTGGCATCCATGCTGTCCACACCGGAGCTTCTTGCCACATGGTATCTGGCAGAGATGGGGATCCCAATTACCACCTTCAAGCTGTGCAAACGGCTTTGAAAGTGGGCAACAACACTCACTACACCTGTGCCTTCCGCAGTTCTTCTTTTGCCCACAAGACTTGTTGCAACGAAATTCTTCCTTAAAGACCTTGTTGCACTCCACCATCTGGCCTGATGAGCCACAACGGCACCTCTGTTCCACACGAACCACACAAGGTGGGCACTCTCCCTCATGGCATGTCACCTTGCACCTATGCACACCACACGGAAGCTTCTTGTCGCACACCTTGTCACAGGTTGGGATCGGGTCCAGGCAGCTTGCTCTCTTCTCTGGCAGCCTTGTCTTCCCACAATGGCATGTGGTGACCTTCCCTGGCATAAGTTCACAATCCCCGCATGGCCCTGGGTGGCAAACATCTCGGCAGGCATGATTCCCACAAGCCAGCTTCTGGTTGCAGACTTCATTGCATGAGAATACCCCATCTTTCTCAGATAAATTCCCTTTCAGCTCCATCTCTCCGCACAGCAATGTCTCTGTCTTAATCCCACAGAAACATCTGGCAGAAATGAGAACTGTACAGTCCCCACATGGTCCAGTGTGGCAGACCTTCTCACACCGGTGCCTCCGGCAGGGGAGCAACCGATCACACTGCTGCCCACACGTCACAGGTGTAGTCCGGTCCGCACACCGCCGCACAATTGTCTGCTTGCCGCACGGGCACAGCCGGTCCGGCGCAAACGATTTGCAGGGCGGGCAAGGCCCTGGGTGGCACTGCAGGACGCACACATGCGGGCATCTAGTGGCTGCAGCGTCGTCAGGGGAGGCACCCTTCACAGCAGGTTCCACCCTCTCGAGGGGCTTGGAGCAGGGCTCACCACAGGAGTGCGGCGTGAGAAAGAGATCGTTCGGGGGCTCGCGACGGCGCCCGCAGAAGCAAGTGTAGGCGAGCTCGCGCGCGGGGACGGTGTGCACGGACTGGCATCCGGGGCAGCGCCAGGAGGAGTCCGGATCGAAGGCATCCGCCGCGGACGCCGGCGAACGCGCCCACTTGCGGATGCAGGGGAGGTGGAAGATGGAGAAGCAACTGCCGCAAGACCACACAGCCGCTGACCGCCGCACCATGTCGTAACAGATCATGCACTCCACCGCCCCCCGCGCCAGCTTATCCTGGATCTCCTGGACAAGCTGCGGCACCGACCCATCGCTCCCTGCCGCCGTCGCCTCATACGCAGGCGCGGTACTGGGCGGCGCCGGAGCCGGCGTCGCCAGGACGTCGGAAGGCCTCTCCCTCTCCCGCGGCGGGGCCCGGTGGCGGCCGCCATCCCCGTGATTCGTGCGGCGCGTGCGGCGTCGGGGAGGTCGGTCTTCCGGGCCCGGAGAGGGGAACGGCAGAATCGGGGCGGCGTGGTCGTGGGAGGGGGCGGGTGGACCAACAGGCGCGGCAGAGCGAGGGCGCCATACTGTGCGAGATGACGGCGTAGAGACGGGGCCTCCGCCACCGCCGTCGCGGCGGCGCCGCCGATCGGAGGATGACTGCATATGACGGCGGGGTGGAGGGGGTAATAAACCTAGGGTTGCCGAGTCCTCCGTTTGCCGCGACGCGGTGGGGGGCTAGTGGCGGCGGCGGCGGGGGCGGGGAAGGCGGCGGCGATAGGAGGGGACGGGAAGGGAGGGGTATTTGAGGGGGAGGAGAGCCTTGGAGACGACGGCAAATCGGCGATTTGGACTTGGGGACGGGGTGATTGAGGAGGGGAACAGACGGTTGCGGCTCGACCGGGTCGGTCGGGTCGGGTCGGGTCGAGTGGGTCGGTTTGAGATATGACGTCATCGCAATTGTACTTCGTGGTGTACAAGCGTTGAAGACTTGAGGTGGCTTCATGTGTGAACGTGTTCCGCCGGCCAAGAATACAGCTCGAGCCTCGTTGATTTCACCCAGGTCATTTTCAGGATACGTTCGAAACACAATTTTTTGAACTATTTCACTTCAATTTCCCGTAGAAGTTTAGAACATTCAACAGTTTAATCCCGTTCGAAGGAATAAACGGTGGATTATCGGTCTAAATTACGATGTGATGTGACGTGTATTTCAAACTTCTAAACTATACAATATTTCTAGAAAGATTTGTATATAAAATTATCAAAAAAAAGTTGTTTTAAAGCGATTAATCAACTTTTAGTATTAAATTCTTTTGTTTGAACCTCCAATTATTTATCTGTAAGCTCTTAGTATTGAATTTGTCACCATCTCTACAACTCCTTGCAGCAAACTAAAACTCATCATTAGTTTCAGTTTTATTTATCTCTATTTGCATTGGTATTCTTTCAATGTTACAATTTTTTCCATTATAATGTAGACACTCAACTACTATTATCTTATATTAGATAACAAGTACATAACGCATGTCAACAAAGTAAAACATAATTTATATCATTATTTATACAAGACTACCGTAGCACCATTTTGTAACGTTAGTTACAGTGATAATCGATTGACTTGTAAGAGCCTCTCCAAGAAAAACCCTAAAGAACTCACTTCTCTAATTTTTTGGATTAAAATTAAAAAATCAATTTCAACAAATACTCTAAATAGCTCTCAAAAATAAAGGATTCTAAAATTAATCTTTTCGCTCTCTATATTTAGAGAGCATATTCAAAGACTCCAATTTAAAGATACTATTAGAGAGAAACATATTTAAAGCGATTTACGTATTAAAAATGAATCATTGCGGTTTTAGCTATAGCCGGTTAGCAGTCCCCTTGTACTAGTTACTGTGCCATCGGCCGGCCGGTTACTGCACTGGTCCGATCGATTTAGCAAACCTGGTTGACTCGAGATAAGTCGTTGTAGACACATGTACACTCACCATTTGTGCGATGCGGACAGGGCACGTCGGTTCGGCTGAACACGTGGGAAGGCCGGAAACTTGGTCGCCACGGAGTAGAGACCTTTCACGAGATTATTAGAAATTCTGGCCGCAACCACGAGCTGCCTAACGCGTGGCTAGACTACACGCACGGCATGAATGCGATAGATGCACCTACGGACGGAGAGAGATATCACAATTTGAGTTTTTCAGGCAGTACAACTACGACTGAGAGTTTTTCAGGGGGAAATGATTCGATAGCCAGCATAATTTGAGCATCGAGCTCAGCACGTACAGCATGCTTCCATGAGTGCGTATGTTAATCAAAACATATTAACTTCTGTAGATTCTTACAAAATGGATATTAGAGATCAGCTGGATGCTAAGAATCTCAGATTGGGCAGTTTGGGTTTTCAGCTTCCACAATCCTGCAGTAATAGTCGAGCGCCGGATGTTACGTACGTAGTGAAGCTTCTCAATCAAACAATTGTTGGGCTAATTCAGAATTGTTCAGAGCAGCAGCATATCATGTATGACTTCGAATTTAACAACCTGTGACTTATAAGCTAGGCTTTGCTACTGTTATCAGAAGCACGACTATGTGCCTTTTATTAGCCTATAAGTTAATCAGAATTGTAACAAAGGAATATTAGGTCACACCACACTAAATGAACTCCCGTAACTCCGTAATCCAGATGAGAATCATACTTCCTCGCACATGTAAAGCAGGCAAAACCATGACCGTATATAACAAGTATCTCGTTAGGACGCTATTAGAGATAAAGTAAGAGTTACTGTTGTAATCGGAAAACACTACCTAACCTATCTATAAGAACTTGAACCTCTCTCTCCACAACATATATACACTCACTCCCACACAGGCGTGCGAGCGCACATATATATACATACATATACATATACATATATATATATATATATATATATACATATGAAAACGCTATTCTACACTACAGGTGTAGAATGTTATTCTACACCAATCAACCCAACTATGTCCACCTCATCTAGCGTGCCCCCACGCCCCACCCAATCCCGACCCTTCATTCCACGTCGGTGTAGGATAACATTCTACACCCGTGGTGTAGAATAGCATTTGTATATATACATATACATATATGTTATTCTACATCACGGGTGTAGAATAGCTATTCTACTGAGAAAAAATATTACTCAATTACAATTATACTGAGAAAATCTACTACTAAAAGTAATACTCCCGTGATCAGTGCAGAATAGCTATTCTACACACGTGGTGTAGAATAGTGCTCCCGTACACACACACATGAGCATCATTGGTTCAATAGGAGCATCAAGAGCTTATTCGCATCTATTAGCCACAACTCAGATTAGAGACTGCAAAGGGAGAGAAGCTGAAGCTCCTTGCTGCTGCATACTATTCATCATCCGACAATACTCAAAACAGAGAAAGAGATGGCTGCAACTAATGCTGGTATGTTACTTATTTACCAATTCCGCAATTATGTTAATCAATCATGTACTAACCAATTAGATCTTAGGTGATGTGCTTCTTATGTTTAAGTTTCGGAAAAAACTAACAAAAAAACACTCCAAACCATATAGGTTGACGTTGAAGAAAAATGAGTAATATCCGGTGAAGAAAATGTTCCAAAATTGAAAAGTCATTTATTCAGAAGTGACAAAAATGAACTGAAATACTGATCTATAACATACCACATTGGCTCCTCCCACACTCTTTTGAGTGAAATGCAGAAAATTATACATAGCATACGCATCAACGAAAATACTAGTAAAAAAATTGCCCGCTCAGCAAATAACCTAGAACGGCAGATGCAAGCATAGAACAACCCATCGAAATTGATATTACTAGATTATGCCATGTTTGGCCAAAATTTGGTAAATGGTTCGTTTGGGAAGCAAACCAAACAATGTCTTAGGTCCTGTTTAGATCCCATCAACTAATAATTAGCAACTAAAAATTAGTTTTAGCTCATTCAAACAGTACGACTAATTGGTGAACTAACTATTAGCTCATTGACTAATTAATGTTAGTCCATTAGTCTATAAAAATAAAATAATTTGAGCTAATTTGAACCCTTAAATTATTTTGTCTTCTACACCGGTAGCACGATTATTGTAGCATGAGTAAAATCGACTCTAGTCACCTATTAGTTCAAAGTATTGAAACATGTATGACTAATTTTTAGCTACCTAACTATTAGGTAACTAACAATTAGCTCTAATTATTATTAGTTAGCTAATGATTTATTTTAATTCATCAAAATCAAACAAGGTCTTAGGGGGTGTTTGGTTTGGGGTTGCTAAAGTTTAGAGACTAAACTTTAGTCTCTTTTAGTCCCTAAATTGCCAAACATGGGGACTAAAAGGGACTAAAGTTTAGTCCCTAAACTTTAGCCCTTTAGTCCCCAAAACCTTGCTAAAAGGGACTAAAAGTACTACTTACCTCTCATCTCTCACTCTCTTTTAGTCTTTTAGTCCTTAGAACCAAACAGCAAGAGACTAAAGTTTAGTCCTATAAAAAAGAGAAGACTAAAGTTTAGTTTAGTTTTTAAAGAAACCAAACATGCCCTCAGTCACCGAGATGCCCTGCGCCTGTGACTGTATCCAAGGTGGACTTGCAGTCACAAACTCACCGCCATGGTCAGTCACTCGGTAGTCGGTCTCCTCATTGGGCTCGGACAACCGCCGTAAGTCTCCCCACCATAATGGCATTCCATGCAAGCAAATGCAGAATTTTTTTAAAAAATAATAATTTTTTAAAAAATTCAAATCTATGCTGATTTTAAAAAATTACAAAAGTAACGGGCGGAAAGTGCCGACTGGATGCCTCTGTCACGTCAGCACCAGTCGGCACTTGAAGTGCCGACTGGTGTTGACATGGCGTATTCAGCACTTGAAGTGTCGTCCAAGTGCCGACCGGTGCTGACGTGACAGAGGCATCCAGTCGGCTTTCCGCCAGTTACTTTTCCAATTTTTTAAAATTGGCAGATTTGATTTTAAAAAAAATCGTAGATGCACTCCTATTGGCCATTCCATCGAACAATTTGGGTTCTTCAGTACAGTGCTGCCATTTTTTCGGAACAAACAATCATCGTCGTGGACGCGAAGCACGGGAGGTGCGGTCTAGCATTTCGTCGAACAGTTCTCGCGCAGCTATGGCGCCCAAACCATGAAGCGCCGCGTCGATGCAGGGAGTCGTCCGAGTAGACCATCTTGAAGCTACCTAGGATACATGATGGAGACCGTTGAAGAGAGGCATGGAACGTGAATAACCCGATGGGGGGCGGGTGGGTTCGCATACGATTTGGAGGATGGTGAAGGCGATGTCGTAGTGGCGGCCTATGCGTGATGGACGCGCAATTAGGACTATGGGGGTCGCCGTCGCCGCGGACAATGGATGCGCCGTGCGCGGCGAGCAGCGCTGGCCGGCGACGAGCATCCGAAGCCATTTCCCGGGTGCAATGAGCCAATGAGCAAATATCCATTTTCATATCCTTTTCTTTCTCGAATCTGTGCCGTTGTTTCTAGATCGCACGATGAGCTCATCTATTTCTAACGGCCTCCGGTCTGCCCGTCTCGTAAAGAGGAAGAAACCCAGCGCTCGTCATCATGGACCACGTCGACGGCGATGGCGTGCTCGCCGCTGGGTCCGCGTACGCTAATACCAGCGACAGAGAGGGATCCTCCAAGCTCTCCTCCTCCTAAGATGACGACGCTGTCGGCGGAGGGGACCGTCTCAGTTCGCTCCCCAACAACGTGCTCATCCTCATCCTCCTCTGCCTCCCCGCCGCCGTAGCCCGGACCATCCTTCTCTCTCGACGCTTGAGAAGTCTCTGGGACAAAATTCCGGAGCTCTCACTCTTCCTCGCCGCTAACAACGACCCCGCCCGTGGACGAGCCGCGAGTCGCCGCACGCGCCTCCACAGCACTCCGCCTCCACGCCACCATGCAGGTTAACCCCGCGCCCGACGCCACCGCCACCGCCACCAGACTCCTTGCCGCTGATCTCCACCATGTCCATCTCTGCCGAGCTCTTCTTGGACAACGCGAAGACACATAGGTTTGAGTTGAGAACACATCACGCATGTCTAAAAACTCTGATCGATCGTTGTGTTGCTTAATCCGATCATGCCGGATTAATCCCGAAATCTGGCACCTAGATGAAGTGTTCCTGATCTAGTATCGCATGAAAAACTGAAACTAAAATCTGCAAAGAAGCTAATGGATCGTGATTTCTCTATCAATTGCAGTGTTACTTCAATTAAATTAACTGTGAAAAGTCCCGAATCACCAACTCAATCTATGCATCTTCGTTGAACACAGTTAGTATTCCGGAGCTATTTGTTCAATTCTTTTCTGATGTTCCGATATTGCAGAACACGTTTGATTACTATTCTATGCATTGGATTTCAGATTCCAACAAGTAGTTCAATTCCATTTTAGATTAGAACAAGCAATCGAAACAAACAATTTCATAGGCTTCTGCTACACCTTTTAAAATCTCTTGGTCCTTTTTTAATGGCAGAAATCTTGGTCTTGTTGCATCTGTAAATGAAACGAGACAAAAATTTAAGTAAATTTAATGAGACAATTGTACATGGGACACGGAATTTGATAGAATTCAAGCAAGATTGAATAGATTTTTTGTCAGTTTCCCCCAATTTTTAATCTGAGATTTGAATGTATTGTCTGTATCAAAACAGAGAAGGATGGCGTCACGTGTAATGCGTGCCGGCACGCTCCTCTTCTGCATGATCCTGAACGACAAATACATGCGCAGCTGCACACGTACTTCTGTCGATTCTTCCATGCCGACCGGCACACCAAGTGCTCGACTTGGACCCGTCCCGTCCGAGGACGTCGACGGCAAGGTGGCCGCCGCGCTCCAAGAGCGACCGCCGGAAGGGCTCGGCGACCTCGCCGGCCTTGTCACGTCCCTCCTGAGCAAGATGGAGGTCAACCTGACGGTAAGACTCCGTCTCTACCAGGGGTATATGGCTGCCGGATATCTCACTCCCGGTGGCCGTCGCCCTGCAGCGCCGCTTCATGCCCCGCCCCGACGACGTCATCATTCGTGGCCAGTCTTCCAAACGTGGTTCAACTTAACACCTTGGTGTTCGTCACCATGGCGCGCCGCGCGAACCCTCCGACCGCCGCCTCAACTCGCACCAGTGCCTCCCTGCCTCTTCGTCGGTGACCGAGAGGCCATGATCGACGCGCTCCCGTCCCCGCGCCCCATGAACACGCACATGCCGCTCTCCATGCGACCATGCGGCCGAGCACCGCGCCCGCCGCCGTCGGGTGTTACGCGAAAATTTTCTCCAGTCCAACATAGAACGGCCGTACGTGAAACACAATCCCATCCCGCCCCAGCTGAAACGAGTCTCACGTAGACTACAATCCCATTCCAGCCAACTTAAATGGTTTGAGGGATCAATCACGTGATTTTTTTGAAATGATATTTAAAAAAAATTCTTGGTACACGGTTTTAAAAAATTACAAAAATAATCATCTATGGGCTCATCATTGGTCGAACTAGGCCTTCAGCCAATCATGGATCGATCTAGGGGCCTTGGCTACTTCGGCAAGTGGGCTGACAAATTTCGGCCAAGGGTCACATGGCCTAGATCGGCCGACCATATGACGACTTGCCTAGACCGACACATGATCTACCGATCTAGGTCAAAACAAATATAATGTTCTTTGCAACATAGTATAATAAGTCAATCTAGTTTAGTTGGTAGAGTGCAAGGCTCTAAACTCTCCGGTCGTAGATTTGAGCCCCATAGGGGACATGTAGCGCCCCGATTTAACAAATCGAGACATTATTGAATTTCATAAGAAAAACAATAATACAAGAGGTTCATCATGCGACAACGTACATACGACAGTATTCATGGTACGCAGACCATATTTATTACATCAAAGTTTTGGTAAAACAGTAATAAAGATAATTAAAATTCTGCATGACGAACGTCTTCTTCAGGATCTTTCTTCTCGACTGGGTCGCTACTCCAGACCGTCTTCGAAGTAGGCATCCTCTTAGGTGTTCAATGGGTATGTTTCAGTTATTGCATTTAATGTAATCATATTTTAATCATGCGGAAAAGTAAATATGGATATCAACAACATCAACTAACTCAAGGGGTACAGTCAGCCCCACCTCGCTCAACAGTCCTTACATGTCAATCCATCATGCACATACATGTTCAAAGTAAACTAACTGGGGGATGTCACGCAACCCGCCCTTGACCGTGGGCTCGGTTTTTCGAAAAGATTTAAGACTCTGATCAGAGGTGTACTACTGTACCCACAAGGCACGCACTCATCCCAAACGAGATGACCCATACCACGGGAACTCGTGCCAAAACCTCGGCATGAAATGTTCCAAGCGATAACCACCCGCTCTAGGTTTCGCCGGCGCGCCGGGCCGCATCCCGGCTAACGTCGCACCCCCTTTTGCGCCACATTGGTACAAGTCACCCGCAGGTGCAACTTGACCCATCTCCAAATGGTGGCCTCGGTTTGGAACAACCCATACCTTAGTTAGGACTTACCCACTAGACTTGTAGTTAGTACGTAAGTGTATTGCAACGGATCCCTCAGACCGGTCCTTATAGTGCCCCGGGTGCTACCGACCAATGCCCTAGCTTGCACCCGGAACCCACCATGCATTCACTCACAACCACAACTCCAACACCGACAGAATTCCATAGATAAGAAACAATGGGGATCATATAGTAGAACCATGTACTACGACTCATTTTTATCCTATAGCGATCGTGTCGATACATTGGACACTAGCTAATAACATTTATCATATGGTGACAAGGAGTTTAGGCTAGAGAGCATGTCTTGGGTTGCACATCAAGGTAGGGGGATCCTAAATAAATATATTGTAAGGGTTCATTTGACTAATGCATATATAACCTATGTGTTTTAGCGATAGTTTAATCAAACATTGGTTCAATATGCTCAAAAGATTGGTTTGGTGACTTGCCTTGTTCAGCAAAGGGAGAGGGAGGAACTTCGGGGAAGTACTCCGGCTCCTCGACGGCGTCGTAGTCTTTTCAATATAATAAAGTAAAATAAAATAAATACAACATTCAACCAAACAATATAACATCACATAATAATCACATAGGGTTAAGTTGGTTTGATTAAAAATAAATCAAGTTGTTAGGGTTCTGAAATTCAGTTCATAGATAATTTTAAAAGAAATTAAAATGAAGTGTTGTCCTTTGAAAAAGGGTTTTAAAAGTGGTTATTCTCATTTTTAAGTTCTCTAATAAATTTAAAATGAAAGTTCCATAGAAAACTTAGTGGTTTGTTCATATCAACAGGAAATAAATAAATACAAACTTTACTGGATTTTAAATAATTTAAATTTACACTTTTAACCTAAGGGTATTTGAATGTTCATTTAAATAAACATGAAATGTATAAAGTAAACCTACTGTTTTTATTGCATAAACATGTAGAGAATAATATTATGAATTTTCTGAAATTGGAATGGCAATTTTTAGAGTTCAAATGCGCCAGATATGAATTTTACAAGTTTTAAACCTTTTCTGGAATTTATTTTCAAATTTTAAATCCCTCGGGTCCACGGTGAGCCAGGCCCACGGTGAACCCACGCACTGTGCACGTGCACCGGGTCGATCTGGACCGTTGGATCCAGATCCAACGTGCGCAGGCGAGGCGGGGCGCTTAAGTTATAATGGACGGCCAGGATTAAAACGTGCGAAAGGGTACTACGTGGACGCACGAGATCGATCGCGGGTTTTAAATGAAAATGGACGCGCGAGATTAAAACGTAACGCTTTGACCAGATCCGACGGTGCGGATTAGATCGCGTACGTGGGCTCACACGCGCCACCCGATCGCGATCGCACGGTCGGGATCAGATCCGACACGGCACGGGTACTCGACCCGTGCCGGTCGTCTTCTCCGGCGACGGCAAGCGGGCCAGGGGCCACGGTGAGCGACTAGGGTCCTATCTAAGCCTAGAAATGGAAAGAGGGGACTACGGCGGTCACGACGGTACCTTAGGCGAGGCGAGGGGTCGACGGGAAGCGGTCGGCGGCGATGGTAGACGACGAAGCTGCTCGGGCTCCTCGTCGGCGATGGTGTTCCGGCCGGGTTCAACGTCGGCGTAGGGGTGGCCGAGGTCGAGGTCGTCCTTGCGGTCACGACGGTGGCGAGGGCGTGGACGGAGGTGGTTTGAGGCGAGGGCGAACGGCGGCCGGAGACGAAGCAGAAGGGGAGCACTAAAATGCGAATAGGGCTTTAAGTTGCCGGCGAGGGCTCGGCTATGCACGGCGCTGCGTCCCCGGGGGCTTAAACGCGTGCCTTTATGTGTTTAAATGGTCGGTGGGCCTGAGGGAGTTAATTGCCGGCGTCGGTTTAACGGGAGGGGGAGCCGGCGAGGGGATCCGAGGCGAAGTTCTCGCCGGCGGGATTAGGGGGGCCTGGCGCGAGGTTGATGACGAAGCTGATAGGCGGGGGCCACTGGTCGGCGAGCGCGGGCGAGCGAGGGTGGCCACTGACGGGTAGGGCCGAGCTCGGGCGCGAGAGGGAACGGTTGGCGCCGACAGGTGGGACCGGGGTGTTGGTTGCACGCGTGAGAGTAGAGGGGGTCACTGACGGGTGGGCTCCACTGGTCAGAAGGCGCGCACGGGAGGGAGTGGGCTGGGCCGGCCGAGAGAGAGAGAGGGGAGGGGAGGAGCCCATTACTGTTTTAAAACATTTCTGAATAAAAATAATTCCAGAAAATAGATTAAAATCTTAGGGCTACTTCCAAGGTTGATAAAAATTTATAAAAATTCTCAAAAATATATTTTGGTCTTAGGATCATATACAAAAAGTTTCACCTCCTAGTTTGGCCATCTACTCTATGTTGTAGTTCAAAAGGGTATAAAAGAGAATTAAAAGTATTTTCGGAAATATAAATTCCAAGAAATTGAATTTAATGATATTTTTATTGTTTTGGAAATTTGGGGTGTTACAAACCTATCCCCCTTACAAGAATCTCGTCCTCGAGATTGGAACGCTACTCAAATAACCCGGGGTATTGGGTTCTCAGTTCGTCTTCCTTTTCCCAAGTGGCTTCTTCGGCGGGATGGTTTTTCCATTGAACCTTGCAGAAGCGAACTACACGACTCCTGGTTACTCTTTCTTTGGTTTCCAAGATCTTGATGGGTTTCTCTATGTAGGTCAAGTCTTCTTGGACGTTGAGCTGCTGAAGGTCAGCTTGCTCGGTGGGTACACGGAGGCACTTCTTCAACTGCGAGACGTGGAACACATCATGAACTCCTGCCAAGGATGGAGGCAGTTCGAGTTGATATGCCACTTCTCCTTGCCGTCGGAGGATCTGGAAAGGTCCGACGTAGCGGGGCGCTAGTTTGCCTTTCATGTTGAACCTTTGAGTGCCACGGAGGGGAGTGACTCGGAGATAGACATAATCGCCCTCCTCAAAGGCTAGGTCTCTTCGACGGTTGTCGGCATAGCTCTTTTGACGGGATTGGGCTGCCTTCAATCGGTCTCTTATGATCTTAACCTTCTCTTCAGCTTCTCTTAATAAATCAGTCCCAAACAGTTGCGACTCTCCGGTTTGATCCCAGAGCAACGGCGTTCTGCACTTACGTCCATAGAGTGCTTCGAACGGGGACATTTGCAGGCTGGCTTGATAGCTGTTGTTGTAGGAGAACTCTGCATACGGTAAGTTCTTGTCCCACATTCCGCCAAAGTCTAGAGCACAAGCTCTAAGCATATCCTCCAATATCTGGTTGACCCTTTCGGTTTGACCGTCAGTCTGTGGATGATAGGCGGTGCTAAAGTTCAGCCGGGTGCCGAGTTCCTCTTGAAGGTTCTTCCAAAACTTGGAGGTAAACTGACTCCCAGGGTCAGATACAATCTTTTTAGGAACTCCGTGAAGGCACACGATCCGGGTCATATACAATTCAGCCAACTTGGCAACGGTGTAAGTTGTCTTGACCGGAACGAAGTGAGCTACCTTGGTGAGTCGGTCGACGATCACCTAGATAGAATCGTGACCAGCTTGGGTCTTGGGCAGTCCCGTGATGAAGTCCATTCCTATCTCTTCCCACTTCCATTTAGGGACCTTGAGAGGTTGAAGAAGTCCGGCAGGTCTCTGATGCTCTGCCTTGACTCGATGGTATGTGTCGCACTTGGCCACATACTCAGCTATTTCCCTCTTCATGCTGACCCACCAATATTTTTCCTTCAGGTCTTGGTACATTTTTGTACTCCCGGGATGGATGGAGTATAGAGTATCGTGGGCTTCTTGAAGGATGAGGGTCTTCAATTCAGGTAGGTTGGGTACGCATATCCGGTTTCCGAACCAGATGGTACCATGCTCATCCTCGGAAAATCCGGGGGCTTTACCCTTTCTCATGTTCTGCTGGATCTCCAGGATGTCTGGGTCTTCCTTCTGCTTTTCTCGGATCTGGTCTATTAAGACAGGCCGAGACTCCAAGGCAGCGAGGTACGCTCGAGTGGTGATCCCTAGGTTTATCCTTTCCATCTCCTTGTAAAGTAAAGGAGCTTGGTCCTGAACCATGATGGCATTGCAGTACCCTTTTCGACTGAGGGCGTCTGCCACCACATTAGCCTTGCCTGGATGATAATGGATGCCCAAGTCATAATCCTTGATCAGTTCCAACCATCTCCTTTGCCTGAGATTCAGATCTGGTTGGGTGAATATGTACTTGAGGCTCTTGTGGTCGGTGAAGACCTCACATCGATTCCCCACAAGGTAATGTCTCCATATCTTCAAGGCATGAACCACGTCTGCTAGTTCCAATTCGTGGGTGGGGTAGTTCAGCTCATGCGGTCTCAGTTGCCGGGAGGCGTAGGATATCACCTTCCCTTCTTGTATTAAGACGCATCCCAACCCTTGACGAGAGGCATCACAGTAAACGTGGAAGTCTTTTCGGATGTCTGGCAGCGTCAGAATAGGAGCTGATACCAACTTCTTCTTGAGGGTCTGGAAGCTTTCTTCGCAGTCGGGGGTCCATTCAAACTTCACTTCCTTTTGCAACAGTCTGGTCATAGGCTTGGCGATCTTAGAAAAATTCTCGATGAACCGGCGGTAGTATTCGGCCAATCCGAGAAAACTCCGGATCTCGGTCACGGTCGTGGGCTGCAGCCAGTTGGTTACCGCTTCAACGGTGGTTGGGTCCACTGCTATTCCTCCGGCAGATATAACATGGCCGAGGAACTTCACCTCTGACGACCAAAATTCGCATTTGCTGTATTTGGCGTATAGTTGCTGCTCCCTTAGCTTTCCGAGGGTCAGACGGAGGTGAGTCTCGTGTTCTTCCTTGGTCTTGGAGTTAACGAGGATATCGTCGATGAATACCATGATGAACTTGTCCAAGAACTCCATGAATACATTGTTCATCATGTTCATGAAAAAGGTCGGGGCATTCGTGAGTCCGAACGACATCACGATGTACTCGTAGAGTCCATAGCGGGAGGTGAAGGCAGTCTTGGGTATGTCTTCTTCCCTAATCCTCAATTGGTGATAACCTGACCTGAGGTCAATCTTGGAAAACACCGAGGATCCTTTCAATTGATCGAACAGGTCGTCGATCCGAGGCAATGGGTACTTGTTCTTGATGGTTACGTCGTTCAAGGCTCTATAGTCCACGCACATCCTCTTGGTCTTGTCCTTCTTCATGGCAAATATAACCGGTGCACCCCAGGGTGAGGTACTCGGTCGAATATACCCTTTTTGCTCTAGGTCTTCGATGTTGCTCTTGACTTCAGCTAGTTCATTAGCGGCCATCCGGTACGGACGCTTAGAGATTGGAGTGGTCCCGGTGACAAGTTCGATTCTGAATTCGATGTCCCGCTTGGGAGGCATTCCGGGTAGGTCTTCACAGAAGACATCCGCAAACTCCTTGACTATAGGTACCTCTTCAAGAGCTATCGAGCGAAGGGATGCTCCGAGTGGTTTGCGACTGGTCATCCGAAAGGTGATGGCTGCGCCTTCAGGGTTGGTTACCGTGACGGACTTGCCGGCACAGTCGATCACTCCCTTGTGCTTCATCAGCCAATCCATCCCTAGTATAAGGTCGAGTCCGGTGCACTGGATGAGGACTGGCTCGGCTCGAAACAGTACTCCTTGGATCTCAATCTGAACCTTAGGGCTGTATAAGCAAGCTAAGGTCCTATTGCCGGGAGTGGCAATCACCATGGGGGTGGGTAGAGGGAGCACGTCCAGTTCGTTTGTTTTCACAAAATCTTCCGAGACGAAGGAGTGGGTTGCTCCAGAGTCAAATAATATTACGGCCGGTACGGAATTCGCAGTAAACGTACCGAGCACGACTTTAGGAGCCTCCTGAGCTTCCTCTGCGCTGATGTGGTTGACGCGGGCGCGAACTGCCTGGTTGGGTGCCGCGCCTTGAGTCTGCTTGGGGTGGGGACACTGGTGTGCGTAGTGCCCTTCCTTGCGGCAGTTGAAGCAGACGACCGGCCTCCCTTGGCGATCCTTCAAGATCGGAGCCTTGGCGGCTGGTGTCAGCTGAGCGGCCGGAGCTGGTGGAGCGGGGCGAGGATGCCCGGCGTTGGATCCACCGGCGGCGTGAGGTGGCCTGTAGGCGGGCCGAGGATGGTAGGCGGGCGCTGGTGGCGGAGGGACGAAGCGGGGCCTCTGAGAGTTTGCCTGCTGATGCTTGAAGGCGATCATCTTCCTTTTCTTGAGGTCCAACTTGTTCTGCTCAGTCTCTTGGATGAGCGCTTTGTTGACTAGCCACTGGAAGTCGGCGTAGTCGGTGGCGACGAGCTGGATGGACAGCTCATCCTTGAGTCCCCGGAGGAACTTGGCTTGGCGAAGGGCGTCGGTGCGCACTTCCTCCGGTGCGTAGCGGGCGAGGCGGTTGAACTCATGGAGGTACTCCATGACGGTCCGGTTGCCTTGTTGCAAGTCGCGGAACTCCTGCTGTTTCACCGCGATGACACCGGCGGGGACGTGGGCGGCACGAAAGGCGATGGTGAACTCCGCCCAAGTCACCACGTGGTCCTCTGGCTGGGACTCACGATAGTTGTCCCACCATTCAGCGGCGGGACCCTGGAGCTGGTGAGTGGCGAAGGCCACTCGCTCTCGGTCGGTGCAGGGGAGGAGGTCGAGCTTCTTTCCGATGGTACGAAGCCAATCTCCGGCCTCCATCGGGTTGGTGGTGCTTGAGAAGATGGGCGGGCGCACGCGCAGAAACTCGGAGAGTTACGGAGCGGGCGCGGGTGCTGGTGCGCGAGGGGCAGGTTCTCCGTTCTGCAGACGGTCCAACTGAGCCTGTTGGTTCTGCATTTGGGTGAGGAGGGCGGTGATCAGTTGGTTCTGATTCGCCATCATCTCCGCCAAGGTGGGGTGGTTGGCGGAGGGCGACCCAGACTGACGCGGGCCCGTTGCACCCCAGTTGGGTACAACACCCTCGGGCGCATCACGGCGTCCTCCTGCTCCGTTGTTGGAGCCGGTGTTCTGGTGGTCGGCCATCTTCTGAATTCATAAGGTTATAAGGCAAAAAGTTGACAACACAATTATCAAGAATAGTTCATGCATATTAAGTGGTAAAATGTTCATTACAATCAAGATCTTATTCTACCCGCAACACACTCGTCGTGGGTAGCACCACATACAAAATCATGCTTGTTATTTAAATAGCGGCTCCTAACGCCTACTCGCCATCGGAGGCGGTCTCCGTGCTCTCGGAACCACGAGTACGCGGCTCCAGAGGGATGGTGGGTTCGAGAAAATTCTCGATGATGGAGTCGGAGACGAGGCCGGGGCGTGGTGTAGGGCGCTGGTGGAGGGTCTGGCGGGGGAGGGTCGTGGCGGGATCCTCTTGGGGCGAGGGAGGGGCTCACGGATGGGCTTCTTCTTCCTTGGAAGAAGAGGAACCATCTCCGCAATATCCTTCTGCAGTTGCATGATCTTGCGCTGCAACTCGCCGTTCTGTTGGATCAAGTTCTTCGTTTCTTCACGAAGGAACTCAACCGCCTCATGGTGCTCGTCGGCGTCGAGCACCGCCTCGGTATGGAGATCGTCCATAGCCTGTAGAAGACGCGACTATCGGGCCATGACCGGATCACGCACGGAGTGAACTCCGAGGTAGATGCTACGGTGGGCTCCGGGAGTACGCTTCGGCACAAGCCGGAAGGACGAGTTCTGAAGACGATCGTCGTAGATCATCCTCAGCTCCATGAGGGCCTAGAGGGCGACTCGTTGGCACGCGACGTCGAAAGTCGGGCCTCCAAGTGTTGTGGTGTAGGGCGGCAGGTGTTCTCCGGAGCCGTGGACGGTGAGGGAGACGTCGCAAGGCCCGACGAACTCGTCGGGGTACACTCCTTGGAATTCGGGTTCGAAGAGGAACCCGAGGAAGGTGAGCATCATACGGAGCTCCCGGACGAAGCCCTCGTAGTGGCGGCAGTAGCTGTGGACTTGGTAGACCGGCATCTACAAAACAGCAAGTTGAATAAAGTGAGGAGAGGAACAAAGTTTATAAAGTAGATTTTCGAGAAATAATTTCTTGTGGCTAACGACTAGGTGGGTTTGTTTGGCTTCCTACAGTCGAGTCGGCTCTGATACCATCTTGTAGCGCCCCAATTTAACAAATCGAGACATTATTGAATTTCATAAGAAAAACAATAATACAAGAGGTTCATCATGCGACAGCGTACATACGACAGTATTCATGGTACGCAGACCATATTTATTACATCAAAGTTTTGGTAAAACAGTAATAAAGATAATTAAAATTCTGCATGACGAACGTCTTCTTCAGGATCTTTCTTCTCGACTGGGTCGCTACTCCAGACCGTCTTCGAAGTAGGCATCCTCTGAGGTGTTCAACGGGTATGAGTACAAAAAGTACTCAACAAGCCACCACAAATGCAAGTAATAATGCAGGATAGTAAACAAGGAAGGGTAATGGCTAACATTGCAGAAAAGTGCAGTTTCAGTTATTGCATTTAATGTAATCATATTTTAATCATGCGGAAAAGTAAATATGGATATCAACAACATCAACTAACTCGAGGGGTACAGTCAGCCCCACCTCGCTCAACAGTTGTCGCGCCCCGATTTAATAAATCAGGACTTTATTGAAATTCCATAGAAAATCAATAACACAAGACGTTCATCATGCGACCACGTACAATACGGGCAATCATTCACGGTTCGTAGACCGCATTAATACAAAAGTGAATACAGATGAAGAGAAACTAATAAAACAAGGGTCCTAGATGAACGCCTCCGTCCAGTCTCGCCTTGACTGGGTCGCTACTCCAGACCTTCATCCTCCTCGTAGTAGACGGGCTCTGATGTTGTAAGTCAACGGGGTGAGTACAGATGTACTCAGCAAGCCACCGAATGCAAATATAATGCAAGGTAATAACAAGGGAGATAGTGGCTAATTTTGCGGAAGCAGCATAATTGTAAAGCTTTAAATGAGAGCAATTTATTAGTACGGAAAAGTAAACATGTGCATGTGTATCATCATCTTCTAACTCGAGGGGTACAGTCACCCCACCTCGCTCAACAGTCCTTACGTGCCATGAATAATCCGATCATTCACACAATTGTAAACTAACTGCGAGTAGTCACACAACCCGCCCTTGACCGTGGGCTCGGCTTTTCGAAAAGATTGATTTTACTCTGATCAGAGATGTACCACTGTACCCACAAGGCACGCACTCATCACTTACACCGAAGTGTAACGAGATGACCCATTTCACGGGAACTCGTGCCAAAACCTTCCATATGGTTCCCTCTGACTCCACAACACCCTCTTATGGGTTTCGTATCGTGTCTCGACTTGTCGAGTGCTCACCATACCCCCCCTTGAGCCTTCTTTGGTACAAGTCGCCCGCAGGCTAGCCCCTTGTACCCCTCCACTATGGTGCATAGAGCCGAAGAGTTCCACACTTCCAGTTAGGACTTACCCATTAGACTTGTGGTTGGTACGGAAGTGCTTTGCAACGGATCCCGCAGACCGGTCCTTATAGTGCCCCGGGTGCGACAAACCAGTGCCCGAGCTTGCACCCGGAACCCACCATACTTATAACCTAGCCAACTCCAACAGAGTCCAGAGACGAGAATAACAGGGAAATACTTATACAGAATCCAGCTATCTACGACTCATTCTTTTTACCCTATAGCAGTTGTGCCGGTACATTGGGCACTAGCTAATATAGTATTTGTAGAGTGACAAGGAGTTAAGGCTCAATAAGCATGGCTTGGGTTTGCACACAAGGATGGGGATCTAATAAATATAAGTGTACGGCTTGATCTTTGACTAATGCAATATTAACCTATGTGTTATAGCGATAATTTATTAAAATCATGGGCTCAATGATGATCAACTGTTTCCACAGAGGTGGTCGATGACTTGCCTTGCTCAGCAAATGGGGATGGAGGAACCTCGGGGTAGAATTCCTGCTCCTCGACGAACTCGTAGTCTTCTCGATACGGAAAATAAACAATACATTCAATAAACAGATAAAATTCACCAAATATTCAACATACACATTTGTAGGCTTTATTATGTGAAGTAATATTTAATATTTCAAGGTTTTTGTACAAAACAGTAAAGTTTATTATTTTGGAATTTTTCCAATTTATTTTCTGTATTATTCATTTTAATCATAAGGGATTTTTATTCATTTATTTATTAATAATATTTTGGGAAACAGAAACATACTGTTTTTATGGCATCAATGTGTGGAGAATAATATTCTGGTTCTAACAAAATTTGAATGGTGAAATTTGGAGTTAAAATGAGCAAGATATGAATTTTTGAAGTTTAAACTATTTTCTGGAATTTTATTTAAACTAAAAACCGTCTCGGGTCCATGGTGAACTGGGTTCACCGTGAACCGTTGACCGCGCGCGTGGACCAGGGTGATCAGGACCGCAGGGTCTAGATCCAACGGCCAGGGCGCGTGCGGGGCGTTTAAGTGGCGATCGACGGCCAGGATGCGTTGATACCGGTCAACCGTGGTCAAACGCATCTGGACGCTTGATCTCAGGATCTAATCCTGGCCGTTCGCTGCAGATCAAGCGGCTACGGCTTCGTCCGGCACGGCACGCAGCGAAGGGGGTACGCACCCTTCTTCTCCGGCGACGGTGGCGCACGGGAGCGAGCGTGGCGTCGACGGTGAGGGCCCTAAGCACTATCTGACTGCTAAAATGGATAGAGAATAGGATGGGGAGTCTGATCATACCCGAAATAGGGGTTGGTGGCGAGAGGGTGGCACCGGCGGCGAGCAGAGGCGATGAAGGGCTTCGGCTCGACGGTGGCGACGGCGATCCGGCGGCGATCCGACCCAACGGATGTGGGGCCGAGGAAGGGTGAGCGCTGGTGGTTCCGATGGTGCCGTGGGCGAGGGCGGTGGCGGACTGAGGCGCCGACAAAGGCTCGCCGGAGAGCGATCAGAGGAAAACCCTAGAAAAGGGTGGCAGCGGCTCGGGACTGCGATGTTTAGGACTCTGGAGGTGTAAGCGAAGAGCGGTGAGGCCGAGGGCTTTTATAGGGGCTACCGGCGGCGAGGAACGGCAGGAGATCGGAGGGGATCCGAGGGAATTCCAAGCATGCTCCGGTGAGCTTTCCTTGTGCTCGGGTTCTTCCCAAATATGGCGAAAACGCGTCGGCAAAGAGGGAAAGGGGGTCGCCGGCGATGAAGGAAAGAGATCCGGGGCCGGGTTCTGCGTGATTTGGCGCCCGGCGACGAAAACGGCAGGGGGGGGTCGACGGGGATGGAAGGGGATCCCTCCCTTCCTTCGGGGAAGAAGATCCCGACAGGGGGCCCCCACCTGTCGGTGGGTGAACGAGAAAGGGAAGCCTGACAGGCGGGCTCCGCAGGTCAGAAAGAGGGGTAGGAAAAGAGCGGCTGCCAGGTGGGCCAGGCGGAGTCGGGCGCGGGGTGGAGAGAGGGGGTGTGAGTGCCGACAGGTTGGCCCCACCTGTCGGTGGCTGGTGGCCTGGGCTGGGCTGGGCTGAGGCAAATAGAGGGTTAAGGCCCAGTTTGAATTAAAATGCTTTTTCGATTTAAAATAATTCCAGAAATTCATATATTTGCTTAAGGCTTGAATCACTGTGGATAAAAATTTGTAAAAATTCCTAAAATTATATTTTGGCCTCTAGTTTATCTCCTAAAATGTTCAGGTCCAAATTTGGAGTATTTCTCCCTGTTTGGCTTTATTTGGGTTCTTTTGTGATTTTCCTTTAATAATAAATCCAGAAATGATTTAAATAATATTTTTCTTTTATTTTATTTCTGTTTAATTTCTGGGGTGTTACAATCCTATCCCCCTTACAGAGAATCTCGTCCTCGAGATTCGGACTAATCCTCGAATAGCTCAGGATGCTGTGCCTTGAGTTCATCTTCTTTTTCCCATGTAGCTTCTTCTACCGGATGATTGCTCCACTGCACTTTGCAGAAGCGGATGACTCGACTCCTGGTGGTTCTTTCTTTGACTTCCAATATCTTGACCGGTTTTTCCACATAGGTCAGATCCTCTTGGACATCCAACTGCTGAAGATCCACTTGCTCCGTGGGGACGCGAAGACACTTCTTGAGTTGAGATACATGGAACACATCATGCACTCCAGTCAACGAAGGTGGTAGTTCCAACTGATAAGCTACTTCGCCTTGGCGTCGAACAACGGGAAATGGTCCAACATATCGAGGGGCCAACTTTCCTCTCATGTTAAATCGTTGAGTCCCACGAAGAGGTGTAACCCGAAGGTAGACATGATCTCCTTCTTCAAAGGCTAGGTCTCGACGGCGATTATCGGCGTAACTCTTCTGTCGCGATTGGGCTGTCTTGAGTCGGTCTCTGATGATCCGTACCTTCTCTTCAGCTTCACGAAGTATGTCGGTTCCGAATACTTGGGATTCACCCGTTTGGTCCCAAAGTAGTGGCGTTCTGCACTTACGTCCATATAGGGCCTCAAAAGGAGACATCTGAAGGCTAGCTTGATAGCTGTTGTTGTATGAAAACTCAGCATACGGCAGACTCTTGTCCCAAGTGGCTCCAAAATCCAAAACACATGCTCGAAGCATATCCTCTAGTATCTGATTTACCCTTTCTGTTTGCCCATCTGTCTGAGGATGGTAGGCGGTACTGAAATTTAATCTCGTGCCCATCTCCTCTTGGAGGTTCTTCCAAAAACGAGAGGTAAACTGACTTCCTCGGTCAGATACTATCTTCTTGGGTACTCCATGAAGGCATACTATCCGGGCCATGTATAGCTCTGCTAGCTTAGGGCCACTAGAGGTCGTCTTAACGGCTATGAAATGAGCTACCTTTGTAAGCCGATCAATGATCACCCAAATAGAATCATACCCAAGTTGGGTCTTTGGTAATCCGGTGATGAAATCCATACCGATCTCTTCCCACTTCCATTCAGGCACCTTAAGTGGCTGTAACAATCCTGCAGGTCTCTGATGTTCAGCTTTTACTCTTCTGCAGGTGTCACATTCGGCGACGAACTGTGCAATCTCCCTCTTCATACTAACCCACCAATAACGTTCCTTTAGGTCTTGGTACATTTTGGTACTGCCGGGATGAATGGAGTACATTGTCTCATGGGCTTCTCTTAGGATCAGGGTCTTTATCTCAGGTTTATCCGGCACACATATCCGAGTTCCAAACCATATGGTGCCATTCTCGTCCTCTGAAAATCCGGGGGCTTTTCCTTGTCTCATGTTCTTCTTAATGGCAGCTATATCCGGGTCCTCTGACTGAGCTTCACGGATCTGCTCAAACAAGACAGGTTGGGTCTCCAAGGTGGCTAGATATGCTTTGGTGGTTAATCCAAGATTTAGTTTTTCCATCTCCCTACATAACAAGGGTGCGTGTTCTTGAATCATCATGGCGGTGCAATATCCCTTGCGACTTAATGCATCAGCTACCACATTTGCTTTTCCGGGGTGGTAGTGAATACCTAAGTCATAGTCCTTGATTAGTTCCAACCAGCGTCTTTGCCTCAGATTAAGGTCAGGCTGTGTGAAGATATACTTCAAACTTTTGTGATCCGTAAAGATCTCACAGCGATTTCCAACCAAATAGTGCCTCCAAATCTTAAGGGCGTGCACTACGACGGCTAATTCCAAATCATGGGTCGGATAATTCAACTCATGGGGTCTCAACTGTCTGGAGGCATAAGAGATAACTTTTCCATCTTGCATAAGAACACATCCCAATCCTTGGCGAGATGCGTCGCAATAGACATGGAAGTCTTTGCGGATATCTGGTAGGGTCAGTATAGGTGCAGACACCAAACGGGTCTTGAGAGTGCAGAAACTTTCCTCACATTCAGGAGTCCATTCAAACTTCTCTCCTTTCTGCAATAACTTGGTCATAGGCTTGGCTATCTTAGAAAAATTCTCGATGAATCTTCGGTAATATCCGGCCAATCCCAGAAAACTTCGTATCTCAGATACATTCGTGGGTGGCAACCAATCCGTAACTGCTTCTACGGTGGCAGGGTCTACTGCGATTCCTTGTGCAGAGATGATGTGTCCGAGGAACTTTACTTCTGCCGTCTAGAACTTGCATTTGCTGTACTTGGCATACAACTGGTGTTCCCTTAACTTTCCTAAGGTTAACCGGAGGTGAGTCTCGTGCTCCTTCTGGTCCTTGGAATAAATGAGGATGTCGTCTATGAAGACCACGATGAACTTGTCCAAATATTCCATGAATACTTTATTCATCATATTCATGAAGAATGCAGGGGCGTTGGTCAATCCAAAGGACATAACCGTGCACTCATACAATCCATAACGGGTGGTGAAGGCAGTCTTGGGTATATCCTCTTCTCGAATCCTCAACTGATGGTAACCAGACCGCAGGTCGATCTTCGAGAATACCGTAGCTCCCTTAAGCTGGTCGAAGAGATCGTCGATCCGAGGCAACGGGTACTTATTCTTGATGGTTACCTCATTCAAGGCGCGATAATCCACACACATACGCTTTGCCTTGTCTTCTTTCTTCTCGACGAAGATGACGGGAGCACCCCATGGCGACGTACTTGGTCTGATATAACCTTTCCTTTCAAGATCCTCCAATTGCTGCTTCATCTCAGCTAATTCGTTGGCGGCCATCCGGTATGGTCGCTTGTAGATAGGGGTGGTTCCTGGCACCAAGTCAATCCTGAACTCGATGTCCCTCTTGGGTGGCATCCCTGGTAGATCTTCTGGAAACACGTCCGGGTATTCACTGACTACTGGTATCTCTTCCAGAGTAATCTGATGTAGTCTTGGTCTTCTGATCTTCAATCTTGGCATCTGAAATGTGATGGCAATACCTTCTCCGCTGGTCACAGTCACTTTTCTTTGGGCACATTCTATCACTCCTTGGTTTTTATTTAACCAATCCATTCCTAGAATGAGATCCAGGCCTTGGCATTCTATTAGGATGGGGTCGGCCCAAAATACGGTGCCGTGGATATCTATCCATACCTTTGGGCTATATGTTAGGGCTAGAGTTTGTTTACCCGGGGTGACTATTTGTACGGCTCTGGGTAGTTCTTCTGTGCTTAGATTGTTCTTTTCCACAAATTCAGTTGAGATGAAGGAGTGCGTAGCTCCGGTGTCAAACAAAACTATTGCAATTGCTGAATTTACCATGAACTTACCCATCACGATCTCGGGCGCAGCCTGGGCTTCCTCGGCGGTGACATGGTTGACGCGAGCACGGATGGCGGGGTTCGTCGTGACTCCCTGTGCGCGCTTGGGATGGGGGCACTGATAGGCGAAATGCCCCTCCTGGCGGCAGTTAAAACATACCACGGGCTTGCCGTGCTTGTCGCGCAGAATCTCTGCCTTCTTTGCCGGGGCGGATGGTGCAGCTGGCGCGGCAGGAGCGGGGCGAGGCTGTCCGGCTCCGGTGTTGGCGGCCGGTGGTGCCGGACGATGTACTGGGCGGGGGTGGTACTGTGGCGTTGGAGGAGGAGGGGTGAAGCGAGGCCTCTGTGCCATGCCTTGATTCTGTCTGAAGGCAATCATTCTTTTCCTCTTCAGGTCGACCTTATTTTGCTGAGTCTCCTGAATAATAGCCTTATTAACCAACTTTTGGAAGTTGGCATAATCTCCGGAAACGAGTTGAAGGGACAACTCATCCTTAAGACCTCGAAGGAACTTAGACTGCCTGGCCGCGTCAGTACGGACTTCTTCGGGCGCGTATCGAGCCAGCCGGTTGAACTCGTGTAAATACTCCGTGACGGACCTGCTCCCCTGCTGTAGGTCCCTAAACTCCTGCTGCTTCTGTGCGATGATGCCCTCTAGGATATGAGCGGCACGGAAAGCGGCCGAGAATTCTGCCCAAGTGGGGGCGTGGCCCTCGGGGCTCGGGCAGAGTCTCGCGGTGGTTGTCCCACCACTCAGCGGCGGGACCATGAAGTTGGTGGGTGGCGAAGGCCACCCTCTCCTGCTCAGTGCAGGTCAGCAGATCTAGCTTCTTCTCAATGGTCCTTAACCAATCCCCAGCCTCCATGGGGTTGGTGGTGCTTGAGAAGGTTGGTGGGCGAACTCGGAGGAACTCCGAGAGCTGGGACGCGGGAGCGGGAGCTGGGGCGGCGTGATGATGCAGCTCGGGCTGTTGGTGATGGCGGAAAAACTGAGCCTGCTGCTCTTGCATCTGCTGCTGCTGTTGTTGCATCTGGTTTAATAGGGCAGCAACCAGCTGGTTCTGAGTAGCCATCATCTCAGCCAGTGTGGGGTGGTTGGCGACTGGGGCTTGCCTTTGCCCGGTCGCTCCCCACTGTGGCAAGTTGCCGTTCTCTCCTCCGTTCTGGGGAGCGTCGGAGCCTTGGTTGTTCGACATCCTGAGGTTTCCAAAATTTAGACAACATTCTTTTAGCGGATACTTTTATTAAATGTTATTCCATAAATGCCGTTCTTGCGGTTACATTTATTTATTACTTCATTCATGCCTTATGTTTTGACATGAATGCTAATACAATCAAGCAAAATGAAAAACACTCAACCGAAAAACTACGTCTACGGTAGCTCGGGGGACGGCTCGATCTCGGGCTCGTGGGAGATGGTCGGGGTCGAGGAGCTGGACGGTCCGGCGGGTGGTGCGCTGCGGGAGATCCTCTTGGGCCTCACTGTGGGAGTCGGAATGGGTTTCTTCCGTCGAGGCGGAAGAGGTGCGATCTCCTCGATGTCCTTCTTCAGCTCCTCTATCTGGTAGCGGAGATGGGGGTTGGTGGCGACACGCTGACGAAGGAGCTCATTCTGACGCCGCAACTCCTCTGCCTCGGCAGCCAAGCGGTGTCCCTGCTGGATGCGGCGGCGAAGCTCTCCGTTCTCGCGGTTCAGATCCTCAGAAGAGTGTCGGTAGAAGCTGATGGTGTCGCGCTGTCCATTGGCGTCCTGCAGCGCCTCGTAGTGGAGATCATCCATGGCCTCCAACAAGCGCATGGTATGACCAATCGCCGAATGGCGCTGGGAGAGGGTGCTGACGAAGACACTGTGTGGGCTCCCTGGGGTGCGAAGAGGAACGAAGCGGAAGTCTGTGTCGTAGAGCTCGCTGTCGTAGATCATCCGGAGCTCCGTGAGTGCCTGGAGGGCGGTGCGCTGACTGGCAACCAAGAAGGTAGGTCCTCCTCCGCGATAGGTGTGAGCTGTCTGAGGGGAGGGCTGGACGACGATGGTGACCTCGCAAAAGCTTTCTTCCTCGTCGGGGAAGACTCCATGGTACATCGGCTCATGCTCAAATCCGAGAAAACTGACGAGCATGCGTAGCTCGCGGATGAATCCGGCCTCATCACGAAGGTTCCCGCTCATGGTACGGGCTGGCATCTACAAAAGAGAGAAATTTTTGTGAAAACTTCAGAAGATGAGAAGGTAAGCATTTTGTAAGAAAATATGTTTAATATAAGTCCTAGGGTCAGGTCTGTTTGGCTTCCTACAGTCAAGTCGGCTCTGATACCATCTTGTCGCGCCCCGATTTAATAAATCAGGACTTTATTGAAATTCCATAGAAAATCAATAACACAAGACGTTCATCATGCGACCACGTACAATACGGGCAATCATTCACGGTTCGTAGACCGCATTAATACAAAAGTGAATACAGATGAAGAGAAACTAATAAAACAAGGGTCCTAGATGAACGCCTCCGTCCAGTCTCGCCTTGACTGGGTCGCTACTCCAGACCTTCATCCTCCTCGTAGTAGACGGGCTCTGATGTTGTAAGTCAACGGGGTGAGTACAGATGTACTCAGCAAGCCACCGAATGCAAATATAATGCAAGGTAATAACAAGGGAGATAGTGGCTAATTTTGCGGAAGCAGCATAATTGTAAAGCTTTAAATGAGAGCAATTTATTAGTACGGAAAAGTAAACATGTGCATGTGTATCATCATCTTCTAACTCGAGGGGTACAGTCACCCCACCTCGCTCAACAGTCCTTACGTGCCATGAATAATCCGATCATTCACACAATTGTAAACTAACTGCGAGTAGTCACACAACCCGCCCTTGACCGTGGGCTCGGCTTTTCGAAAAGATTGATTTTACTCTGATCAGAGATGTACCATTGTACCCACAAGGCACGCACTCATCACTTACACCGAAGTGTAACGAGATGACCCATTTCACGGGAACTCGTGCCAAAACCTTCCATATGGTTCCCTCTGACTCCACAACACCCTCTTATGGGTTTCGTATCGTGTCTCGACTTGTCGAGTGCTCACCATACCCCCCCTTGAGCCTTCTTTGGTACAAGTCGCCCGCAGGCTAGCCCCTTGTACCCCTCCACTATGGTGCATAGAGCCGAAGAGTTCCACACTTCCAGTTAGGACTTACCCATTAGACTTGTGGTTGGTACGGAAGTGCTTTGCAACGGATCCCGCAGACCGGTCCTTATAGTGCCCCGGGTGCGACAAACCAGTGCCCGAGCTTGCACCCGGAACCCACCATACTTATAACCTAGCCAACTCCAACAGAGTCCAGAGACGAGAATAACAGGGAAATACTTATACAGAATCCAGCTATCTACGACTCATTCTTTTTACCCTATAGCAGTTGTGCCGGTACATTGGGCACTAGCTAATATAGTATTTGTAGAGTTACAAGGAGTTAAGGCTCAATAAGCATGGCTTGGGTTTGCACACAAGGATGGGGATCTAATAAATATAAGTGTACGGCTTGATCTTTGACTAATGCAATATTAACCTATGTGTTATAGCGATAATTTATTAAAATCATGGGCTCAATGATGATCAACTGTTTCCACAGAGGTGGTCGATGACTTGCCTTGCTCAGCAAATGGGGATGGAGGAACCTCGGGGTAGAATTCCTGCTCCTCGACGAACTCGTAGTCTTCTCGATACGGAAAATAAACAATACATTCAATAAACAGATAAAATTCACCAAATATTCAACATACACATTTGTAGGCTTTATTATGTGAAGTAATATTTAATATTTCAAGGTTTTTGTACAAAACAGTAAAGTTTATTATTTTGGAATTTTTCCAATTTATTTTCTGTATTATTCATTTTAATCATAAGGGATTTTTATTCATTTATTTATTAATAATATTTTGGGAAACAGAAACATACTGTTTTTATGGCATCAATGTGTGGAGAATAATATTCTGGTTCTAACAAAATTTGAATGGTGAAATTTGGAGTTAAAATGAGCAAGATATGAATTTTTGAAGTTTAAACTATTTTCTGGAATTTTATTTAAACTAAAAACCGTCTCGGGTCCATGGTGAACTGGGTTCACCGTGAACCGTTGACCGCGCGCGTGGACCAGGGTGATCAGGACCGCAGGATCTAGATCCAACGGCCAGGGCGCGTGCGGGGCGTTTAAGTGGCGATCGACGGCCAGGATGCGTTGATACCGGTCAACCGTGGTCAAACGCATCTGGACGCTTGATCTCAGGATCTAATCCTGGCCGTTCGCTGCAGATCAAGCGGCTACGGCTTCGTCCGGCACGGCACGCAGCGAAGGGGGTACGCACCCTTCTTCTCCGGCGACGGTGGCGCACGGGAGCGAGCGTGGCGTCGACGGTGAGGGCCCTAAGCACTATCTGACTGCTAAAATGGATAGAGAATAGGATGGGGAGTCTGATCATACCCGAAATAGGGGTTGGTGGCGAGAGGGTGGCACCGGCGGCGAGCAGAGGCGATGAAGGGCTTCGGCTCGACGGTGGCGACGGCGATCCGGCGGCGATCCGACCCAACGGATGTGGGGCCGAGGAAGGGTGAGCGCTGGTGGTTCCGATGGTGCCGTGGGCGAGGGCGGTGGCGGACTGAGGCGCCGACAAAGGCTCGCCGGAGAGCGATCAGAGGAAAACCCTAGAAAAGGGTGGCAGCGGCTCGGGACTGCGATGTTTAGGACTCTGGAGGTGTAAGCGAAGAGCGGTGAGGCCGAGGGCTTTTATAGGGGCTACCGGCGGCGAGGAACGGCAGGAGATCGGAGGGGATCCGAGGGAATTCCAAGCATGCTCCGGTGAGCTTTCCTTGTGCTCGGGTTCTTCCCAAATATGGCGAAAACGCGTCGGCAAAGAGGGAAAGGGGGTCGCCGGCGATGAAGGAAAGAGATCCGGGGCCGGGTTCTGCGTGATTTGGCGCCCGGCGACGAAAACGGCAGGGGGGGGGTCGACGGGGATGGAAGGGGATCCCTCCCTTCCTTCGGGGAAGAAGATCCCGACAGGGGGCCCCCACCTGTCGGTGGGTGAACGAGAAAGGGAAGCCTGACAGGCAGGCTCCGCAGGTCAGAAAGAGGGGTAGGAAAAGAGCGGCTGCCAGGTGGGCCAGGCGGAGTCGGGCGCGGGGTGGAGAGAGGGGGTGTGAGTGCCGACAGGTTGGCCCCACATGTCGGTGGCTGGTGGCCTGGGCTGGGCTTGGCTGAGGCAAATAGAGGGTTAAGGCCCAGTTTGAATTAAAATGCTTTTTCGATTTAAAATAATTCCAGAAATTCATATATTTGCTTAAGGCTTGAATCACTGTGGATAAAAATTTGTAAAAATTCCTAAAATTATATTTTGGCCTCTAGTTTATCTCCTAAAATTTTCAGGTCCAAATTTGGAGTATTTCTCCTTGTTTGGCTTTATTTGGGTTCTTTTGTGATTTTCCTTTAATAATAAATCCAGAAATGATTTAAATAATATTTTTCTTTTATTTTATTTCTGTTTAATTTCTGGGGTGTTACAACAGTCCTTACATGTCAATCCATCATGCACATACATGTTCAAAGTAAACTAACTGGGGGATGTCACGCAACCCGCCCTTGACCGTGGGCTCGGCTTTTCGAAAAGATTTAAGACTCTGATCAGAGGTGTACTACTGTACCCACAAGGCACGCACTCATCCCAAACGAGATGACCCATACCACGGGAACTCGTGCCAAAACCTCGGCATGAAATGTTCCAAGCGATAACCACCCGCTCTAGGTTTCGCCGGCGCGCCGGGCCGCATCCCGGCTAACGTCGCACCCCCTTTTGCGCCACATTGGTACAAGTCACCCGCAGGTGCAACTTGACCCATCTCCAAATGGTGGCCTCGGTTTGGAACAACCCATACCTTAGTTAGGACTTACCCACTAGACTTGTGGTTAGTACGTAAGTGTATTGCAACGGATCCCTCAGACCGGTCCTTATAGTGCCCCGGGTGCTACCGACCAATGCCCTAGCTTGCACCCGGAACCCACCATGCATTCACTCACAACCACAACTCCAACACCGACAGAATTCCATAGATAAGAAACAATGGGGATCATATAGTAGAACCATGTACTACGACTCATTTTTATCCTATAGCGATCGTGTTGATACATTGGACACTAGCTAATAACATTTATCATATGGTGACAAGGAGTTTAGGCTAGAGAGCATGGCTTGGGTTGCACATCAAGGTTGGGGGATCCTAAATAAATATATTGTAAGGGTTCATTTGACTAATGCATATATAACCTATGTGTTTTAGCGATAGTTTAATCAAACATTGGTTCAATATGCTCAAAAGATTGGTTTGGTGACTTGCCTTGTTCAGCAAAGGGAGAGGGAGGAACTTCGGGGAAGTACTCCGGCTCCTCGATGGCGTCGTAGTCTTTTTAATATAATAAAGTAAAATAAAATAAATACAACATTCAACCAAACAATATAACATCACATAATAATCACATAGGGTTAAGTTGGTTTGATTAAAAATAAATCAAGTTGTTAGGGTTCTGAAATTCAGTTCATAGATAATTTTAAAAGAAATTAAAATGAAGTGTTGTCCTTTGAAAAAGGGTTTTAAAAGTGGTTATTCTCATTTTTAAGTTCTCTAATAAATTTAAAATGAAAGTTCCATAGAAAACTTAGTGGTTTGTTCATATCAACAGGAAATAAATAAATACAAACTTCACTGGATTTTAAATAATTTAAATTTACACTTTTAACCTAAGGGTATTTGAATGTTCATTTAAATAAACATGAAATGTATAAAGTAAACCTACTGTTTTTATTGCATAAACATGTAGAGAATGTAAAATCCATGTTTTTTTAAAAAAACAAAAGAAAAACAAAAGAAAAAAACAAAAGAAAGAAATAAAACTCACACGCACACACCCGCCTGCAGCCAGCCGCGTGGCCGGCGGCCACTGCCGTCGCGCTGCCACGATTGGTTTGGCTACGCGCGGGCGGCCTTGCCGCGTGAGGCCGCTGGCCACAGTCGCTGCGCGTTGCGTGGCCGTCCGCCTTCCGCGCGCCTCGCCACCTGGCTGCGCTGCGTTGGGTGCCCAGCCGCGTCCCCTCGCCTCCTGGCCTGTCGCCTCGACTCCCACTCCTGGTGCTCAGTCCGCGTGCGCGCCGCTGCCACAGCCAACCGCATCGCAGTGGCGTCGTTTCGTCTCCCTAGTCCCTCTATTTAAGCCCCCACTGAACTCCCGAATCCATTTTCCCCAAATCTCCCCCACCGAAACCCTAGTCATCGCCAAGCAGTGAAGCTCCATTTCGCCATCCTTGGTGAGTCCCCTGCTCTTGCTCTCTTCATAGCATCTCTAGGTCTTGAAAATGGTGTTCTAGGCTTCGTCATGGCTAAATATGGTTGAAATGTATACCTCCACCGTGGGTAGCTTTGTATGGGCCAATGTAGGTCAATCAGAGGCCACGGTTAGACTCCTGCTAGTGTTAATCCCATGAAAAACCACTACATTCGTCACCGGAGCACTTGTACCACCATGCATGCCAACCAATACCTGTACTGCCCCCTTTTTAATTATGAGTAAACCGTAGATCTAATTGGAAATCCAACCGTAGATTATGTTCATCATGGTATGTTTAACCTACGGTTAAAATTTGGGGTCAATCGGAGTTGAAACGAAGAAGTTATGCTCCGGAGAAATTTCAGCCGTCCGTAGTCGTCTTCAACCTCCAGCCGCTGCCTTCTGTTCGGTCCCTGTTCCACTGCCAGCGGGCCCCGCCAACCTGTCCCGCGCGCTATTTTCCCTTTGGCCGGTTCGACCAGCCCACCACAAATAGTAACATTTTCTATTTTCAGGAATTAAAACTAGCACAGCCCATACAACAAACAGGCCGGCCCAGTTGGTTTAAACAGTAATTTTTTTTATTTTCCGAAATTATTTTTCTGCCAGCCCATTTAGCCCAACAGCACACAGTACCTTTTGTCAATTTCAGAAAATATTTAAACTTCAAAAATTCATATAAAACTCGTTATAGCTCCGATTAGCTCCGTTCAAATTTCTATAAATTTATAAAATTATAACCTTTAATTTAGAATAGTATAAAATTGTTTTCCCAAAACTTTTTGTGTGTTTTTATTTATGTGATGTTGTTTGTACTATAGTTGCCGACGCCGAAGACCCGTGAGACTACGACCCGAAGATCCCGAGCACTATACTATTCGAGGCAAGTCTTCCTTTGAACATCCTTGATCCTATTGCATTGATTGTTCCACAAAATTTATATATGCATGTTTAGGATTAAACACTCACGTACACTATTAGTCAATTGCTTGGGCAATTAAGACAAATAAAACCTACATTTGTTAACAAGCCTCCTTGATAATTGAATATCATGTTTACCTTGTCGCTCTAGGATTTATTTTTACATCCATGATTTAATTTATTCTTTTAATTGCTTTTAGCACATTCCTTGTCAAATGGGTGCACTACACATACACTTACACACTTATATCAAAACATAACGACTAGATGTAGAATGGGTGATGATGATGTGATTTTGCAAATGTGTTGTGTGAAATGAAATTGTGTGTGTTACAAAGACTATTAAGGACCGATTCCTTGGGAAAGCATGAGCACAACATCGTGCAACCTTGTGGGTACGTGAGAGGTGCCCCTGGGCTAGTACTTAGTGGGTTTGGGATAGCCTGATTGCCGATGGATGTGGAATCACCGGGTGGCTCGTGGTATTACCTGAAAAGTCCCTAACGGGCACGAGATTGTGGTTGTGATTCGAGGAGTTGGGAGTGGAGCACCCGTGTGATTGCCAGGGGAGAAGAAGGAAGACGTACTTTCCGGATCCTTGACCGTGAATCCATCTAGGTGGCAGTGGGGTATCCTAGGTTTGCTTTGGAAAGTCTTTGTCTCGAACCTCCTTGCCTAGCTAGCATGGAGTAGAGTTTGAGTCGCAAGGGTAAAGTGTGCACCTTCAGCTGAAGTATGATCTGTTCGAACAGCCGTGCCCACGGATATGGGCAAGTGATTTCATGTATCTTCCCTAGCGTAGTGTTTACTTGTTTTCAACTAAATGGGAAATGGGTTGGGACGTTACCAGAGTATACCGTTGGGTATACGACTAGCCTGTGTGGTTGGATAACGTTCCTGTGTGGAGCGGGAAGTCGAAAGGCTTCATAGGGAGTGATGTGAGATGTGATAACTAGTTGAGCGTTAAAATAAATTGGGTTGAGATGTTGATAATGGGAACACTTCCCCGATGGATGGGTAAGCTAGTACCGAGATAATGATATAAGAGTTATGATGATAAGATGATGGTCGTGATATGTGGAATTGATGAAAAGAAATGTGACTTGTGGAATTGATGGAAAATGATGGTGGGGTTTGTTGCAAAGCAATCCCGGTTGGTGAGAATGTGAGAGTTGATTTAGCTTTTGAACTATTGCTACTTTATGTGGGAACGGTTAGAGGTTGGGACCTCTATCCGTGGGTATTAAGCACTTAGAATTTATAAACTATAAATATTTCCTTGAGAACCATAGCCGCTCTTTGTATCCTGCATCTATACTACTTCTAAGACTTGCTGAGTACTCTTGAGTACTCACCCTTGTTGTTTTACACCCCCACACCAGAGTTTGCTAATCTTCGGAGGACGTCAAGAATCTTGAAGGTGAATATGAAGTTGTTGCCGATGAAGATATAGAAGATTAGGGTTTCGGGCCTAGTCCCCAAGTGGTGTTTGGATAGTAGTACATGCTTGAGTGATGAAATGCTTCCGTTGTGTTTTTGTAATGATTGTTGCTGCGAGGTATGCCTCTTTAGCAGCTTTTGTAATACTTAATTATTGTAATTTTCTTTCTGCAATGTACTACTATCGAATGGAACAATGTCAACGGCGATATTGTTCGTCTTCGATGAAGTATCGGCTCGTCCCGCTCGATGGTATTTCCGAGTCCCGAGACGGGTCGTTACAAAAGTGGTATCAGAGCAGAACTTGGCCCTAGGAACGAAACCCCTACAGACCATAGGATTAATATATTCTTATAAAGAAAATATTATTTTCTAAACAACTTCTTGTACCCTTATCTGCTCTAATCAAGTTTTAAAACAAAACTTGTTTCTTACTCCCTATCTTTTCAAAGATTCATCAAATGAAAGTGGATACTTCATCACTTCTACAAGGAAGGATATCAACAGGAAGAACACATCGCGAAGAAAGTCTTCACTAGCACCAAGCTTGAAGATGTTAACGTGACCGTAGTAACGCCAACTCTTTAAGAGTTGTAATATATTGTAGTAAATTGTGTTGTATTGAACTATTGATTCGGATCTTCTTAGATGTGCGATCAGTCTGCTATATGAAGCAAGTGACTTGACCACATCGCCTAATTTATTTGTATCCTTTGTTTGAAAAAAAAAACTATATACATTTTGTTTTCTACCAATTTATTTCTTGTCCCTAATTCATGTTCCTTTCCATAGTACATGGGTAGAAGTATTTGTCATTAGATTTGTATCTTACACCAAAACCACAAGTAAGGATTCCCTAGAAGCCCTTAATCTAACCTAGTTGCCAAAATGTATCACATAAATAAAACATATTGGGCCTAAGTAAATTGAACAAGGCAAAGTTATAATAAGTGGCTTAGTCATTCCAACAAACATCAAAATATTTATAACGAATGAGCTCAACGTTGGTTAATATATGCAAATATCTATATATTAATAAAATGATAATAATAATAATAATAATAATAAAATGATTGATAAAGAGCTTATTATGAATAAACTTCACCTTTCATCTTTTAGATCAAACTAGTCAACAAACAATCTCGATCAACCTGAATATTATAACATAACAATAACTCTAGCAAGCCCCGATAATACAATGATAAATCTAGGATTTATTCTACCTTAAATCATGTGTAGATCGTTAACCTTATAAAAAAATTAAGTAAATTAAACCACTAGTCTAAGAATATATCGAGCTTTAGCAGATAACCCAACTAACCCCCACGTGATAAAGTGCTAGAATTATTTATAGAGATTATATTTAAATATAATCAGAAACATAATTAGCTCAAGCAAAAAAAAAAGTAGTAATATGTGAAATACTACCTATCACTCGAAAAAAACAATTTATTTAAAAGAATGTTAAACTGATAATCATAATTACTAATTATGAAATCATTCTTTATCAATTGAACATCTTTATTTCTATCTTTAAACAAATTCACCATTTATTTTATGCCGTCATAACATAGATATTAAGTGAGACCCTCCTAATTAAATTACAAGTAGTAGTTATTAGTCATAGAATGAAAATCATATTTATGATCCATAACTACAATACAATTTTCAAATTCACTATACTAAATTCAAAAAAAAAACACCCTTCATTATTCAGAAATATTATACACCATCCGTATGTATGTATTAAAATTCAGAATTTAAAATTTATTACAAAAAAATCAAGACTATTACTTCTGTCTTCACAATTCTCATGGTATCATTTTCTTCAATAATTGCGACGACAACACCAAAAATAAATCATATTAAAACCTTTAGGCAAATTTAACTTTAGGCGAATCTTTATCTATATCCTATATCTGAATTGAAAATTTGAACATACTAAAATGGCTCTGTAAGTAGCTTGTCTTGTTAAAGTAATTTATTCAAGACCGAGCCACATTAATTTACAAAGCTCTCTAAAAAAATCAGAATACAGTATCTGAGAAAACGAGTTCTAAATCTGAATTTATTATTTCAAACAACCTATTAGATCAATTCACATTTCAAAATCATTACACACAAAAAGAAAAGAAAATGATTAAGTATCTCCAATTAAAATTAAAAACAGTAAATGCATTACTGTTCGAGACTTAAAAAAAATCCTAATACCCAAAAACATCCTCTCTAGTTCACACTCCTGTGTTAATTTAAAGTTTAAATATGAGACATCTACCTTCTCATGTTTGTAGCATTCTCTGAATTTAAATTTTCAAATACCACATCATACAACTCGAAACGTATTTTGCAAATGCTATTCCTAAACCTAAAACACTATTTATGTTAAACTTCAAAGAAATCTTCTTTTACTATTTAAAATACACTTGTTAACAAGTTATATCCTCAGTCATGTGGATCATTCAGATTCCATAAAAGAAAACACAATCGGGTTGAACCTTACTAATCAAATTATAATTTGTACATTATCCTAGCTATAAACTAATAAACAATATCTAAAAATATTAAATTGGTAACTTCATAACACCATTTCTCAATATTGAGAAGCAATTTTGGTTATTCAAACTCTGTGCTTCTAATCCCAATTATTACACATGTATCAAAACTGACCCTTCTTAAAAACATACAACTACATTCAAATTAAAATAAAATCCTACCTTTAAATTTTAATTACTATTCTTAAAACACTATTTATCGGCTAAAAACAGTGCTTATAGTTATCATTCTATTATTCGTAAAATATCTGTCTAAAGTGCAAATTCCTCTCTGCAAAAATAATAATAATAATAACACAATCGAGTGGAAGTAATCAAATTATAATATGAACTTATTATTCACAGTATGAAAACCCTGTCCTAAATAAAACCAAACACATTTTCCCTAGCTATAAATCAATATACAATATCTAAGCATATTGAATTGTCATCTTCATAACACCATTTCCTAATAGAGAGAATCAACCTTTTGGTTATTCAAACTTCACGCTTATGAACCCATTGACAAGCCATGTTAACCTTTAAGTTGCACATTGATCAAAACAACATCGATCAGAACAAATCCTTCTTAAAAACACAGTATTCCTTTTGAAATTAGAATAAAGCTCACCCTAAGTAGTAATTACTATTGTTAAAAAAACTGCTCATCTGTAAAACTCTAACTATCCTCTAAAGATGGTGCTAATAAACATCACATTATTATCCGCACATATTCTTCCTTACTCATAATCTAATCCACAAATTCCTTTCCACAAACAATAAAAACCTTTAGATGGAAATCGATGTGAGATGTATAATGATCATATGTAAATAAGAATGTATATATATAGGCATATACATATATACGTATATATACCCAGACCAATAGGAAGCTAAGCTAAGAAGAAAGCTTTTAAATATATATATATATAATAATACCAACAAGTTGATATCCCTTCCTATAAATATAAATTAAAACTAATGTGTTGGTAACGGTTACAAGTTAGAAGACCTTTTACAAACTAGTAAATAATAATAATAGAATATATGTCCAATAAAATTTTTACCAAAAAAAAAAACTTTGAATTCAAGGTTAATTATCAAGCATCTTTGATGTGTATACATTTATTAAAAAACATAACAAGAAGTTCAATGGTCTAATAAATGACTAAAGGAATCCATAAAAGAAAATATATATCACGATCAAATCAACTTTTATATGTACCCTGGTCATGGCTCAACGATATAAAGTCCTAATGTCTTAACTAGAACAAATTACTCCTATTAACTATAGACAATCATAGGAACGCGTGCCAGATGTTAGAAGTTGTCGTATCAATGATTTATAAAACAAATATAGTTTCACCTCCAACATTAGATAACCACATAATAAACTCCATAACGGCCTTAGTTTATTATTGATCTAAGGATAGAGATATAATATCCAATATATATATATATGATAAAACTAATAAGGGTAAATAACTAATGTTATACATATAAAGACCATACAATGTATGAATATAATGAAACCATATTCATAGATCTAAAATAAACTAGAACATTATAACACTAACTAAATGCCAAAGGTGGAAATATTCTCGATCTCTCCAAGCACTAACAAATATATATAGATATATATATATCATTGATGCCTCGACCAAAACTGAATGAGCTTAACAAAGATCAATGGATCAGCTATGCCAATAAATATAATAGTTATAAAGATGATAAATCATTCAAATCAAGGAGTTATTAAAGTAGAACCCCAAAGAAAGAAGATTATGTCCCATAAGCATGATGTCTAGATTATTCCAGATAATATTAACCTTTATAAGTCTAATGAAGCCAACGTCTTAGGAAGCCAAGCCATAGTAAATCCGAGTTAAAGTTAGGTATCATGTATATCCCCTAATGTCAATCTTACTAGTATTAAGAAAAAAAATTGGTGTCACATACAAGGAATTAAATTTATTAAGGACCAACGTATGCAAAACATTCACTTCATAGTCTTTAGATTAAAGAACATTAGTCTCGGCGAAGATTGTCAAGCTCTATAAGGATAAAGGAGTAACCACTCGGAAGAAGAAGCTACATCAGTTCAAGAAGACCACGTACAAGTCGAGTACCTGTAGTTGTTCGTCTAGCCTAGAAATCTCGGGTCGAGATTTTCTTAAGGGGGTAGGTTTGTAAAATCCATGTTTTTTTAAAAAAACAAAAGAAAAACAAAAGAAAAAAAACAAAAGAAAGAAATAAAACTCACACGCACACACCCGCCTGCAGCCAGCCGCGTGGCCGGCGGCCACTGCCGTCGCGCTGCCACGATTGGTTTGGCTACGCGCGGGCGGCCTTGCCGCGTGATGCCGCTGGCCACAGTCGCTGCGCGTTGCGTGGCCGTCCGCCTTCCGCGCGCCTCGCCACCTGGCTGCGCTGCGTTGGGTGCCCAGCCGCGTCCCCTCGCCTCCTGGCCTGTCGCCTCGACTCCCACTCCTGGTGCTCAGTCCGCGTGCGCGCCGCTGCCACAGCCAACCGCATCGCAGTGGCGTCGTTTCGTCTCCCTAGTCCCTCTATTTAAGCCCCCACTGAACTCCCGAATCCATTTTCCCCAAATCTCCCCCACCGAAACCCTAGTCATCGCCAAGCAGTGAAGCTCCATTTCGCCATCCTTGGTGAGTCCCCTGCTCTTGCTCTCTTCATAGCATCTCTAGGTCTTGAAAATGGTGTTCTAGGCTTCGTCATGGCTAAATATGGTTGAAATGTATACCTCCACCGTGGGTAGCTTTGTATGGGCCAATGTAGGTCAATCAGAGGCCACGGTTAGACTCCTGCTAGTGTTAATCCCATGAAAAACCACTACATTCGTCACCGGAGCACTTGTACCACCATGCATGCCAACCAATACCTGTACTGCCCCCTTTTTAATTATGAGTAAACCGTAGATCTAATTGGAAATCCAACCGTAGATTATGTTCATCATGGTATGTTTAACCTACGGTTAAAATTTGGGGTCAATCGGAGTTGAAACGAAGAAGTTATGCTCCGGAGAAATTTCAGCCGTCCGTAGTCGTCTTCAACCTCCAGCCGCTGCCTTCTGTTCGGTCCCTGTTCCACTGCCAGCGGGCCCCGCCAACCTGTCCCGCGCGCTATTTTCCCTTTGGCCGGTTCGACCAGCCCACCACAAATAGTAACATTTTCTATTTTCAGGAATTAAAACTAGCACAGCCCATACAACAAACAGGCCGGCCCAGTTGGTTTAAACAGTAATTTTTTTTATTTTCCGAAATTATTTTTCTGCCAGCCCATTTAGCCCAACAGCACACAGTACCTTTTGTCAATTTCAGAAAATGTTTAAACTTCAAAAATTCATATAAAACTCGTTATAGCTCCGATTAGCTCCGTTCAAATTTCTATAAATTTATAAAATTATAACCTTTAATTTAGAATAGTATAAAATTGTTTTCCCAAAACTTTTTGTGTGTTTTTATTTATGTGATGTTGTTTGTACTATAGTTGCCGACGCCGAAGACCCGTGAGACTACGACCCGAAGATCCCGAGTACTATACTATTCGAGGCAAGTCTTCCTTTGAACATCCTTGATCCTATTGCATTGATTGTTCCACAAAATTTATATATGCATGTTTAGGATTAAACACTCACGTACACTATTAGTCAATTGCTTGGGCAATTAAGACAAATAAAACCTACATTTGTTAACAAGCCTCCTTGATAATTGAATATCATGTTTACCTTGTCGCTCTAGGATTTATTTTTACATCCATGATTTAATTTATTCTTTTAATTGCTTTTAGCACATTCCTTGTCAAATGGGTGCACTACACATACACTTACACACTTATATCAAAACATAACGACTAGATGTAGAATGGGTGATGATGATGTGATTTTGCAAATGTGTTGTGTGAAATGAAATTGTGTGTGTTACAAAGACTATTAAGGACCGATTCCTTGGGAAAGCATGAGCACAACATCGTGCAACCTTGTGGGTACGTGAGAGGTGCCCCTGGGCTAGTACTTAGTGGGTTTGGGATAGCCTGATTGCCGATGGATGTGGAATCACCGGGTGGCTCGTGGTATTACCTGAAAAGTCCCTAACGGGCACGAGATTGTGGTTGTGATTCGAGGAGTTGGGAGTGGAGCACCCGTGTGATTGCCAGGGGAGAAGAAGGAAGACGTACTTTCCGGATCCTTGACCGTGAATCCATCTAGGTGGCAGTGGGGTATCCTAGGTTTGCTTTGGAAAGTCTTTGTCTCGAACCTCCTTGCCTAGCTAGCATGGAGTAGAGTTTGAGTCGCAAGGGTAAAGTGTGCACCTTCAGCTGAAGTATGATCTGTTCGAACAGCCGTGCCCACGGATATGGGCAAGTGATTTCATGTATCTTCCCTAGCGTAGTGTTTACTTGTTTTCAACTAAATGGGAAATGGGTTGGGACGTTACCAGAGTATACCGTTGGGTATACGACTAGCCTGTGTGGTTGGATAACGTTCCTGTGTGGAGCGGGAAGTCGAAAGGCTTCATAGGGAGTGATGTGAGATGTGATAACTAGTTGAGCGTTAAAATAAATTGGGTTGAGATGTTGATAATGGGAACACTTCCCCGATGGATGGGTAAGCTAGTACCGAGATAATGATATAAGAGTTATGATGATAAGATGATGGTCGTGATATGTGGAATTGATGAAAAGAAATGTGACTTGTGGAATTGATGGAAAATGATGGTGGGGTTTGTTGCAAAGCAATCCCGGTTGGTGAGAATGTGAGAGTTGATTTAGCTTTTGAACTATTGCTACTTTATGTGGGAACGGTTAGAGGTTGGGACCTCTATCCGTGGGTATTAAGCACTTAGAATTTATAAACTATAAATATTTCCTTGAGAACCATAGCCGCTCTTTGTATCCTGCATCTATACTACTTCTAAGACTTGCTGAGTACTCTTGAGTACTCACCCTTGTTGTTTTACACCCTCACACCAGAGTTTGCTAATCTTCGGAGGACGTCAAGAATCTTGAAGGTGAATATGAAGTTGTTGCCGATGAAGATATAGAAGATTAGGGTTTCGGGCCTAGTCCCCAAGTGGTGTTTGGATAGTAGTACATGCTTGAGTGATGAAATGCTTCCGTTGTGTTTTTGTAATGATTGTTGCTGCGAGGTATGCCTCTTTAGCAGCTTTTGTAATACTTAATTATTGTAATTTTCTTTCTGCAATGTACTACTATCGAATGGAACAATGTCAACGGCGATATTGTTCGTCTTCGATGAAGTATCGGCTCGTCCCGCTCGATGGTATTTCCGAGTCCCGAGACGGGTCGTTACAGAGAATAATATTATGAATTTTCTGAAATTGGAATGGCAATTTTTAGAGTTCAAATGCGCCAGATATGAATTTTACAAGTTTTAAACCTTTTCTGGAATTTATTTTCAAATTTTAAATCCCTCGGGTCCACGGTGAGCCAGGCCCACGGTGAACCCACGCACTGTGCGCGTGCACCGGGTCGATCTAGACCGTTGGATCCAGATCCAACGTGCGCAGGCGAGGCGGGGCGCTTAAGTTATAATGGACGGCCAGGATTAAAACATGCGAAAGGGTACTACGTGGACGCACGAGATCGATCGCGGGTTTTAAATGGAAATGGACGCGCGAGATTAAAACGTAACGCTTTGACCAGATCCGACGGTGCGGATTAGATCGCGTGCGTGGGCTCACACGCGCCACCCGATCGCGATCGCACGGTCGGGATCAGATCCGACACGGCACGGGTACTCGACCCGTGCCGGTCGTCTTCTCCGGCGACGGCGAGCGGGCCAGGGGGCCACGGCGAGCGACTAGGGTCCTATCTAAGCCTAGAAATGGAAAGAGGGGACTACGGCGGTCACGACGGTACCTTAGGCGAGGCGAGGGGTTGACGGGAAGCGGTCGGCGGCGAGGGTAGACGACGAAGCTGCTCGGGCTCCTCATCGGCGATGGTGTTCCGGCCGGGTTCGACGTCGGCGGAGGGGTGGCCGAGGTCGAGGTCGTCCTTGCGGTCACGACGGTGGCGAGGGCGTGGACGGAGGTGGTTTGAGGCGAGGGCGAACGGCGGCCGGAGACGAAGCAGAAGGGGAGCACTAAAATGCGAATCGCAGGTGTTCTGTTCGTTCTCGAAGCGAGTGGGCGTGGGGGTCGAACGCGGCGTAGGCCGGGGGTTTAAATAGGGCGTCGGAGGGGGCTCGCATGCAAGGAAAGCCGAGGAAGGGCTTTAAGTCGCCGGCGAGGGCTCGGCCATGCACGGCGCTGCGTCCCCGGGGGCTTAAACGCGTGCCTTTATGTGTTTAAATGGTCGGTGGGCCTGAGGGAGTTAATTGTCGGCGTCGGTTTAACGGGAGGGGGAGCCGGCGAGGGGATCCGAGGCGAAGTTCTCGCCGGCGGGATTAGGGGGGCCTGGCGCGAGGTTGATGACGAAGCTGACAGGCGGGGGCCACTGGTCGGCGGGCGCGGGCGAGCGAGGGTGGCGACTAACGGGTAGGGCCGAGCTCGGGCGCGAGAGGGAACGGTTGGCGCCGACAGGTGGGGCCGGGGTGTCGGTTGCACGCGTGAGAGGAGAGGGGGTCACTGACGGGTGGGCTCCACTGGTCAGAAGGCGCGCGCGGGAGGGAGTGGGCTGGGCCGGCCGAGAGAGAGAGGGGAGGGGAGGAGCCCATTACTGTTTTAAAACATTTCTGAATAAAAATAATTCCAGAAAATAGATTAAAATCTTAGGGCTACTTCCAAGGTTGATAAAAATTTATAAAAATTCTCAAAAATATATTTTGGTCTTAGGATCATATACAAAAAGTTTCACCTCCTAGTTTGGCCATCTACTCTATGTTGTAGTTCAAAAGGGTATAAAAGAGAATTAAAAGTATTTTCAGAAATATAAATTCCAAGAAATTGAATTTAATGATATTTTTATTGTTTTGGAAATTTGGGGTGTTACAGGACATATTTTGTCAATTTTTATAGCTTTGCCAATTGAGTTACGTAAATTAATTGAAAAATATTATGAGACATTATAATTGGTTTATTTGGTATTTTAGGCCGGTTTAGCCTGCCTAGATCGGCCAACCAAGCGTCGAAATTTGTCAACCTTCTATCAGGGGAAGTGCTGAAGTAGCTAAGGGTCCCTATATTGGCCCGTGATTGGCCGAACTAGGCTACGTGGCCTAGTTCAGTCGATGATGCTCCAAGTGATTCTGGTTCTGGTATGCCTTTCTCCACTTCCACTCCTTCTATTATGTCCATAAGAACCCCTACCACTTCACTTTTGTAGGCTACAAGCAATTATATTCTTAGTTAGTGTAGTATCTAAATTTTCAAATTATTTAGACATTGATCTAGTTAATCAACAATATGATGATGATTTCAATTGTTTGAAATAGTGGCAGCCTCACAAACTATCATTTTTAGTTATTTCGATCTTAGCTACAGATATTCTATGTGTGTTTATTTCTACTGTTTCATCAAAGTCTACATTTAGCCTTTGTGGCAGGATCATTGAAGAGCACTAACGACGTTTGAATGTTGAAATGGTAAAGATTCTATCATATGTGAATGATTGGAAAGCCGCTGAAAAGAGAATACAACACATGGTGGAGGACAAGGAAGTGAAGGAACTTCAAATTCGTTTTGATAATCTCTATCTTGATGCCGATGAGATGTAATGTTGTTGGTACATTTTTTTGTCACACTTTGACATATGAGTGGCCAGGGAGATCTGCTTAACTCCAGTGCAGGTCCTACGTTTGGTTCTAGGCGTGTCAATCAGTTTGACCCTACAACTGATAAGAAAACAGGAGAATATGATCAATAGCATAGCCTAACGGCTATCGAGCCGATGACCGCAATGAGGATGAAATAATCGTGGAATATCATGTCGATCGGGTGAGCGTGCCATCGGCTAATGAGATGGGCAGTTTAAACATATAGGCCGATGAGCGCTTTCTGATGGCGAATAAGATGTGGAGTTTAATTGAGACAACCTATCAGTTTGTACTTCGACAGAAATAAATAAAATGTGCCAGATAACATATCTATATCATGAAAATCATCATAATAACTAGATCCGGTCTAACCAAGATAGTAGCTAATCATGATGATCTTAATAATATACCAAAGTATCAAGCATGCTTTATTTAGATGAACGGTATACAGCATGAAAAAGATACAATAGTAAGAGATGTCAGACTCAACCAATTAAGCCTCAAACTATCACACCTATGATGCAGCCTTAGACCTAGCCAATACACTGTAAAACCGGAGACCGTACTATTTTGATGTTCACCTCAAGAGATCAATCTGATACAGTCGTGAGAATACTGACCTAGTCGATACGGTCGTCGGGGGTGGCGGGACTCACCTCTTTGCCGGAGATCGGAATGATACAGCCCAACTCCGAGTGTTGAATCTCGCCAAGATTAACCTTGGGAAGCTAAGGGTGATGATGCGCCGAGTGGTTGTTTGACAGAGATGTGTTTTCTTAATCTAACTAAGGGGTACATATTTATAGTCTGGAGACTTGCTATCCAAGTATTCTATCTCAATCGATTCTGGATAATCTTCATATTCTCATCATCGACTTCTTCCTATCCGGTCATATTGTAACGGACGGGCTTCTTTGACCATCTTTGACTGAACTCCCTTTTAACTTTCATTGACCATGTGACATACTTGGTGGGTTTTGAGCTTTACCAAATATTAGCGTCAACAAATGGTTGGTTCTATCTGTTATGTTGAACTTTGAGCTATTAGACTAGGACAGAGACTCTAGAGTGGATGTAATATTGCTATTAAAATACTATGAATTAATTGATTGAGTTGAGTTGCACTTTTTTTCTGTCTAGGTTTCCCACGAGGTGTGAGTTTTACCTAGATATGTTTTTAATGAGGCAACCCTTGCAATAGCTCAAACTTATTTCAAGTTTTGTATCTATTTCTGTGATTTTGCTTGTACGATATTGTGAAGTGATTGTGATGTAAATTGGATGTGAATTGTGATGTAAATTTGTAGTGAAATGATGTAAATTGGCCATTAATTGTTCTTTTATCTATAAATTGTGTAAAATTTTGGATGTCTAGATCAGCTTGTAATATGTACAGTTTTGTCAAGTTATGTTTATAGTGTCTGAGCCGACACTAACCTATGAGTACAAAAATGTACGCGACTAAACGTATTTAGTGTCGTGCCCAAACCAGCAGGCCACGTGACGCGATCAGGTCTCCTGCCTAATCGTACCATGCTTAATCGTGCTACGACCGGACAGTGTTGGGCCCCATTTGGCAAGGCAGGGGCAGCGCATGCTAGTAGCTAGCTGATCCTTGCGCCCCTGGCTAGGCTAGGTCGCCGCGGCCATGCATTGGGGGCGCGGCCGCGCGAGGTGGCTCAAAAGCATTTCTCCACCGGCGATGAGCGCGAGGCGCGCCGCGGAGGACGCTGCCACGTCGGCGTTGTACACTAAATGAGCTTTAGTTTGCACTAATTAATCAACTTGATTAATTGTCGGGTACCTTCGTGCGTGTACTGTGTCATATGACAAAATGCTTACTCATTACTGCTAATGATGATATTAGTGTACACTACCAAAGAGAGGACACTGAGATGGACCATGATGACCGCTATGTCGTACTCATAAAAGCTAGAATTATTCAGGTCCTCAACCGCCTTACTCACCAAACAATTATATGCCATGGTGCCACACAAGATTGCAGTAATTAATTACCCTCCATGAAACTAACAATGATGTACATGAGTACACTCACCAACCCTCATCCATGCATTGTATCGAGATCACACCTCCAATCAACAACTACTTAATTGGACATGATGAATCATATATATAGGTTTCTTAAACAAATAATATGTGGGACGAGTAGAGACCACACTTTAGCTCCTTAATTATTTTGTTGATGAGTAAAATTTCCTTAGTGGCTACTTGCATTGGTAGCAGCTGGAATCTTCATTTCAGCATGGCTTCGCTTTGTTTTGGCCCATGATGAGACTGAGACGACAAAAGAGACCCTAAAAGATATAAAGATGTGCAGGAGAGATACCAAAGCAATGCCCAAGCAAAAGCCACCGACCGATCTAATCTGAAGCTAAGTGGTGGTGACCATCCTGGAGGAGCACCCTTAGCTTTTGCCTGCAAATGGTTCAGGTAAAAGAGGTAGATACATCAGTGGTTATGCCATGAACAATGGATATATATGATGGAATGGCATGTGCACATGTATTCAGCAATTCTTCTGAACTCAAAAGTAAAATCTTACCACCGACACCGCCGGCCCTTCGAACGAAGGAGAGGAAGATGATCACAAGGGCGACCGCCGCCACGAGGCCGATGATGATGGCAAGAGTTTTCCCAGATTCATCTGCTGAAACATTGTAACAACAGATCGCCGCAGAGAGCTAACTGTCAAAAGCCGAAACAAATCTACCATGTATATTCAGAGTATGTACATAGTATTATCTTTGTGCAGAGCAGACTAGTTAAAGGTTTAAAGCTACATACCCCGAAAAGGCAGAAAAAAAAAGAGGGCTGAGCAGTACACTGCTCAGTGGGATACCAGAGATATCCCCCTCCTGTTTTAAATTCCAATGATACAAAGCTGGATCATTTTGAATTGAATCCACTTTGTTATATACCACACACAGATTCACAGCAAGCCTAGTGACACCAAGAAAGTGAATCCATAACAAAGCCTTGCTAAAAGATTCAGAGCAAAAGTGAGAGGCAGAAAAGTTCTTTTGGGGGGGGTTTCTTTTGGTTGCTTGACACCTTTGTGGTTTGCACCACACCACAATTTGCTTCTAGCTAGGCTGCATCATCTGGCATGGCATACCATGTACTAAACTAATATACTGTGGCCATGAGAGAATATACAGTCATACACACCATGGGTTAGGGCTGAATTGTCATGTCTGACTAGTGGGCGTTGCGATTGCTGAATTATTGCGGTTTGTGTGCAACTGACGAAGGCCAAGCAGATCAGAAAGTTCTATCCGGTGCCTTAATCATTGACACTCTCCAAGAGGAAAATGTGGGGGCTACTCTGCCTAATTTCAAATGTTGATTTGCAGAACTGGTACATGAAAAACCCTTGATTTCAGGATGCTCTGCTCACTTTCTTGCTATGATTAGTCTACAATTGGACCATTCACCAATCACCATTCAACTGTGTTGTCACTTGTCAGTTCCTAACAATGTAGTAGCACAATGTTCAATGTTGGACTTTTGCACCTCTGACCAAAACATCTATTCCTGCAAACTCCAGAGCTTCAGATGCAGCATTTTCTTCGCTTGATCCGGTTAACTGCAAACAGTTCAGTTAACCTGAACAGAAGAAACCGTGTACTGTGCTTAACAATGACTACTACAAATCTAGGGAGCCTAAAAATATTAATGGTGCAACGTTCGTGCACTCATCATCACAAAGACGTGTAGGAGAGTACCCTTGGGAGTTGGGAATGTATAAGTCTAATTCCAGTAAATGACTGCTGTTAATAATTCCAGCTATGGTTGCAGGATCCAACAAATATTCAGAATTCCGTAGAACGTACTTTCTCCGTTAATAAATATTTATCATCTGAATTATTATACTAATACTCTATAGTTAGATAGAGATGATAGCTATAATCTTGCTCTAAAATTACTAGTCAAATGTAAGTTAAAACTTTAAAGAATTTGCAAAGAGAGAGCAGTAAAGAGATGCGTGGTATGTGTGTGTGTCCATCAACGTACTCATTTGAGTCATTTCTTCAACAGTCGTGCCGATGTACGCATATCAAGATAACGGTAAGCTCGGTAAGATCCACAGTATATGCAATCATCAACAGCTAAATTGTGCAACTGGATCGGCTAATTAGGTGCAAAGCAATCCAACCTAGCTAAACATTTCTGCCAGAAACTGATCTACATACCCTAGCTAACAAATGTCACTTAAGAACAAAAACAAAATTGTTTGTATCACTATACAAATTGCACCCTGTTAATTAGTTAGTTCAATTGACATAAAGCATGTGTTTTTAGAGTTGATGTTACGAACAAGGATAGATGCTTACCGTGTTCACCGTACGTGTGCGGCACAAATCCATATGCGTATCCATTGCCGCCCCCCACGCCGGCGCCATTGATGCCATTGCCACCGCCACCGACGTTGCCGGCGCCGGCGCCGCTGATGCCACCTCCGTTGCTGGGTCCGGTGCCAGCAGCATTGGACCAGAAGCGCGCGTAGCACTTGCCGAGGTACACCTCGCCAGCCGAGGCGTACCCGCAGCCGGCCTTGAGCTGCGAGGAGGCGGCGGAGACGCAGTCCGAGCAGGCCTTCGCGGCGATGTCCCCGACGCACTGCGACATGGCCTGCACGTACCCTGCGGTGCCGGCGCGGTATGAGCCCTCGTCTGCCGGCGCCGCGGCCGCCACGAGCGCGCCGAGCGCCGCGTCGCGCATGGCGATGACGCCGGTGTCGCCGCTCTCGCCGCCGCACTTCTTGAACAGCACCGTGGTGTCCTGCCTCCCGAGGAACGAGTCGTTACCGTAGCGCACAAAGCACGCGCGCAGCTGCACCGCGGCGCCGGCGGCGGAGTTGCAGAGAGAGGCGAGCTTGGTGACGGCAGACTTCACGCAGCCACCACAGATGGCGGCGGAGAGGTCAGAGCGGCACTGGTAGAGCCCTACCAGGTCGGTGGCGGCGGCCGACGGCGAGGTGTAGTTGGCGTAGGCAGTGTAGCCGGCGCTGTTAGTGAGCGACGACAGCACGGTGTCGACGTCCGCCGCATACTGCGACCCGGCGTCGTACCGCGCCTGCGAGCACCCGGCGTACACGAACGCCGTGTAGTCGTCGGCGCCTCGCACGCGCGGCGCCGCGCAAGCGCACAGCGCGAGCAACGTGAGGACGATGCGGAGCGCCGCTGCCGCGAGAAGCTTCGACATATGCTTGGCTCTTGGCTTCCACGATACGATCCGCGAGAGTTTTTGGAAGAAGCCGAGGCGTCTCCGGCTTGAAGGAGTAGAGTAGGAGGCCAGTGGAGAGGGAGTGACCTAGTCAGTGTAGCTTACTTGTTTGGTTAGTTTGCAGTGAACTGGATTTGAAGGAACATGACAGTGTCATGATGGTAGGGCTGGGTTGTAAACGGCATTGATAATTCCAAGTAATTTACCGAAATATCACTCTAAAGAATGGGGTCAGTTGATTTGCCATTTTAAACATGGGTTTTACCGATTTGCCAATGTCATTTTGATCAAATTTTTCAAACTTATCATGTGAAAATATCCACTTTGTCCTTATTCTTCTTCTCTTCTATGCAACAGAGTAATACGAGGAGGAGCGATGGTGGGCCAGTGGAGGCCTCAGCATAGGGGACCACGATACAGGGAGCCGACGCGAAAGACCGCCACGGGCGCACGGGGTGAAGGCATCGGCGCAATTAGAGTTGGGAGACGGGCCCATGCTGGGCCGGCCCGGCCCGGGCCCTTCGGATCTAAAATGGACCGGACCGTTTTGGTCTAATAAATTTAAGAGTCGGGCTGAACCGGTCCAAAGTAGTGTTAGTCAAGTACAGGCACGGCCCAAAGCACGTCTGGTCTAGATGGGCTGGGCCGGTCTAAAAACAGCCCTAACTTTGTAACATTGTTAGACGGTCTCTTACTAGGGTTATGAAAATATTTATTATCTTTGATTAATGAAAATTCTAGTTCACATAAAATAATAGAACAACCCAAAAATAGGGGAAAATGAATTTCATTAATAATTTACACATGATACTAGTTCATTAATACTACTTTATTTGCTCTCGAGCATATATATATATATATACATTTTGATTTGTTGACTCAAATTTTGATTTGTCTTACACATGATATAGAGCAATGTATATTGAAATGGTAATTTGTAGACTTTTTTAATTTTTAATAGCATGTCTCCTTCTTGTGCGTTGTGGACGCATATGAATTATTTACCCATGGATTTTTTTGTGTCGGGCCAACCTAGGCACGATGGGCCGTACCTGGGCCACCCACCGGGCCTAACCTCCAAGCCAAAGTCCGGCCCTTGTACGTGCCGTGCCAGCCCGATCCATCCATGGGCCGTACCGGGCCATGCTTTGCGTGGGCTGGACTTACGTGCTTTGGGCCGGTCCAAAAAAATCCAGCCCAAGTCCCAACTCTACCGCGCAATAGTGTTATGGTGGCACGCGGCATGGAGGTTGTGTCTTGAGTGTCCAGGCTATAAAATATGGGTTAATTTTTTCCGTGCCATTACAATTTTTACGGATTGTCAATATGTCATCGGTGTGTCACTGACAGATGAGGGCCGCCACGGTCACTGACAGTGACATATAGGCAATTTCTAAAAATTATAATGGCATGTGAGTAATTTTCCCATAAAATATCGCACCACGATTTGCACGCACAGTCTGAGCCACAGCCACTCACACCCACGTGACGCGGCCAACTCAACTCCTACTGGTCTTCACGCGTACGAACGAGTCTTCCAGGCATCCCCAGATTCCTTGCTCTACGCGATGAACTAAACCCAACTTATGTCAAGATTAGTTCTAACATCGGAGGGCGCGCGACAGAGTGAGGTGAGAGAGGGGTGTGGCGGTCGCCGGCATTCCTAGAGAAGAGAAGAGAAAACGAAGGGCAAAATAGAGATTTCACACGAGAAGTTTGAAGAATTTGACTAAAATGACGATAGAATCAAAGCAGCAATATTTAAAGTGCTAAATCAGTTTGAATGAAATGGCAAATCAACTTAGCCTGTTATTTGTAGCGACTTTTTGGCAAATTACTCGATATTTCCAGTCAGTCTCTAAAACGAGACTCTGCGATAGATATGAAAGAGATAAATATATATTGATATTATCTGTGTCTAAGTTTAAATCCATGAAAAAAACATTACAAGAAGAAATGTATTTGTCCATATATATCTGTATATCAATTACACAATAAAATTTATTACATTTTTACTTATAAATATAGCAAAGATTTAGTTTGTCTCCATTTATGAGCCCACAAATAACACTGTATGTTTTTCTTATGTGTCTTCGAATATGTTTTGAATACTTTAATTGCATCTCTATGTTTAATACATACACACATATATATATATACATATATATATATACATATATATATATATGAGTGTTATTCTACACCGACGATCACTTTCAGTAATAGATTTTTTCAGTAGTAGAATTCTCGATAAAATAGCTATATTTACACCCATACGTTCTCAAATCTGAGAACAAGATAAAAACATGAATATGATACGAGATAAATGATAATATGATATGATATATGTCGTGTGACTGTATCTGGTTTTTGGATCTGAAGAAGCTAGATTCATCGCAAGAAAAATATTTTTAAATCGTTAGCATATGAATTTGCCTGAAAACACTTTTGTCTTGCATTATCATAAGTATTTTTTCCGGGGTATATAAGTAAGAAAACATTTTCCCGTCAAATATTCAAAACGCACGTACTAAGAGCGCCTTTGGAACGAAGTTTTTTCGAAAGAATTTTACAAAATTTAGTGTAATTTCTGTTAAAATCATGTAAAATTTGAACAAAATATCCCTAAGTGTTGAATGCAGACGTACATTACCCTCGTATATTATTATGTACCCTGGACGCGTTGTTGAAAATACTGCCCAATTACTGCCTACTATGAGGCAAGGCGAGGTACTCTTGTACAGCCGTACCATTGTACAAAGAACAGTTATGTGGCCGGAGAAATACACTCACGCGCGGCGGTCAGAGTGTCGTTCGTGCGTTTGGTTCTGCTATGAGCTGTGAAAAAGCTGCTGTGAGTTGTCTGCTGTGAAAAAGCTGCTATGAGCTACCTGCTGTGAAAAAGCTAAAAGTCATTTGGTTGAAACTGTTGTGAAAAAACTGCTTTTTATAACTTACGTAATTTTTATCATTATAATATTCTATACATATATATAAATAGGAAACACTCAACATTGATGCCACTGAATAACTAAAAAATATATTAGATAAATAAAAAAGTGCATAGTTTATTTTATAAAGTAACCAACAACCGCCTATTATTTCATGAAATTGTGCAAAGCAATACAAACCATAATAATGTCAAATCAATTAAGACACCTTGAATTCATACTTTTTAATCTAAACTAAAAATCAGAAAAGCAGAAAAGCAAAAGCAGAAAAACAGAGTCCAGGCTGTTTCCAAATTTGTACTAGAAAAAAGCTGTTTTTTCACAGCAGAAACAGTTTTGGTAAACTCATTTGGTTCAGCTTCTGCTTTTTCACAGCAGAAGCAGATTTGAAAAGCAGAACAACCCGTAGTCGTAGATAGCGTGTGGGTACCAGACAGGCTCGGACACGGCCCACGGGCGACGATCGTCTGCATAATCCAAATCTACACGGCCGCAATATATTCCGGCAACATTGCTCGACCAAGGCCGGCCTGGCCGGTCGGCTCTCTGTTCGCACCCGCCGCCGCTGCCTTCACCGGCGGTGTGGCGAAGAAACCATATTTTATCAAACTTAAAATTAGATAAATTTGATTAAATTAATAGGTGTCTAGAAAGATTCTTTTTTGATTTCACGTATCAATGATTTTTTAAAAAAGTGTGATAATATTCTCTTAAACTTGATAAGGTGTAGCAAATAACTTATATAACTATAAAAATGTGATATTTTTTTATTAACGAACGGCACGTAGCTGGCAAACAGCTCGTTTGTTTATGTTTAATCAGGTTAACTCTGCGCCTCCTGGTAAGCCACCAGCACCAAACATTAAAATATTAAAAAATGGAGATTTTTTCTTTCTAAATTTTAGAATCACTGGTTACTATAGCATAGCAAATATAGGGCGTGTTTAGTTAAGCTGTAGATTCTGAAAAAACTGATGTGAGCTGTGAGTTGTAGAAAAACTGAAAAGCTGTTTGGTTCAAATAATTGCGGATTTATATATATTTTGATAGTTTGTGATGTTTAGTTATATTATTAATGTTTATTTTTATATGTAAATCATTCTAATCATGAAATTTTGTAATATTTATATTACAATTATATATTTTTAAATTACACTAAAATTATATATTTTACTAAAATTTTACTTCTTCAAATTTCACATGAACTTATATGTACCAAACATGAAATTATATGGGTTATACCAACTTTTGAAATTTGTACTACGAGAATTTACAGATTCTGAAAAAGCTGGGTGACCAAAAGAGTTGTTTGGTTTAGATTTCAGCTTTCAAGCCAAAAAACTGGTTCAAAAATCTGAACCAAACAGACCCATAATCTTTTTTAATCCTTGAATGAAAAGATATCAACGGTCAGATGCAATGCACCACAATATATATATATATATATATATATATATATATATATATATATATATTGTTGGATTTAATTGGGTTGGCTCATTCAGCCTAGAATTTGTAGACCCTCAGTAAAGCTAGGAAGTTAAAAAGTGGTTACCATCACATAGATAGTTAATGGTTTATGGTTTTTAGCCTACTTAAATAGGTGGACAATGTGTTCGTTCATCGATGCATCTATTGAGAAATTAGAGAAAAAAGAAAGCAAACCCCACGTGGGTGTTAATTTATTTCTTCTTCCTAGCTTTAGCTTTATTGTTGGTCTATAAATTCTAGATCGAATGAGCCAACCCAATTAAACTATATATATACACACACACAAATGCTATTCTATACCACAGGTATAGAATGCTATTCTACACCGATGTAGAATGGGGGGCAGGATTGGGTGGGGCATGAGGGTACGCTGGATGAGGTGGGTATGGTTGGGTTGATCGTCTACACCGACTACTTTTAATAGTAGATTTTTTTAGTGAAATAGCAATTGAGTACTACTTTTTTCAATAATAAATTTCTCAGTAGAATAGCTATTCTACATCCGTGTTTTTTTCCATCATCCAATCCACAACAAATCGAATGAAAACCGCTTCGGATATCTTTTGATGAAAACCCTTCTTCTGCTCTAGCTCGCCGCTACTAACGGATCTCGGTTGATTTTCCTTCCTTTAGCTACTCAGGAGTTTCAGTTCGCTAAGTTTGAAAAGTCCATATATATATACACACATACATATATATATAATAGCAATGTAATGGTGCATTTTATTTGACCGTTCGTCTTTTTTATATAATGATTAAAAAAGATTCTACCTATTATCGTAATTAGTGATTCTAAAATCTAGAAAGAAAAAGGCTCCATTTTTTTTAATATTATGGACACACGTACTTACTGATTCGCTGGTTTGACTTATTTTGATCTTAGGTGCTGGTGGCTCGTAAATACGGTTCTTATAAGCTGACTTTGCAATTATCAGAATTTTTATATGAATTAAACTAAAGCATCCAAAATTCATTTTAAAAAAGGATTTAGATCGTTTTCATTCGAGTTGATTCGAAAGTGATGTGATCCCCGTGTAGTCGGTACAAGTCACTGCCACATTGATGGACACGTTATCTATGATTGATGTCCAATACATGGCTATCATTAATTGGTTCTTTTCTTCCATGCATCTTCTGTTGGGAAATAAATAAACTTGATTGATACAGAAATTCAGAAATATTAAATACTTCCTTCGGTATAAAGTCGTTCTGATTTTTATTTCTATATTCCCTTGTTACGGTGAAATCATGTTTTAAACAACTTATATTTATACACCGAAGGGAGTATAGAACGTGTTGAAGAAAAAGGTGAGCGTTTTTATGCGGTTATTCTTTTTTGCATGCTTGGCGGAAGCTAAACCCTACAATAAGGTTGAACAGGGCTTTAGCTGTTCTGTTTAGATTTTCTAACCAGTTTAATCGAAGAACTAAAATAAAATAAAATATATAGGTTGAAGACCAACTTTTCACAGCTATGATGTGAATCCTTTTCAAACTCACTAGAACACGATTTTAGAAATGAAGTACAAACTTAACGAAGCAATGTTCTATTAAAAGGATTGATAAAAGTATAAGGAATCTTTTAGACCGGAGTTTTTTAAAGAAAATTTAAAGGATTTAGTATAATTTCTTCAAAAATCGTGTCAAATTTCTGTATTCTTAAGAAGCTATAATTAAAATACCAATGGAGCGAATAAAAATTATAAAGGCCTCCCGTATCTAGTAAGCTATTTTAAAGCTCTGTCGTTTCTTTCCATCCATATATTCAAACATCTAATCAACATATATACTATATAATATTTTTTTATTTAAAAATAAAGTTACAACCGTTTAGATCATGCTCCACTACTCTAGTTCATTTTTGTGGAGTACTTTCAGTGGAATCCACTCCTTAAGAAAAATATTTGGATTGACTCCAGCTCCCCAGAACAAAGAAGCTGGAGTTGGAGCCCTACCAAATGCACCCTAAATAGGCCTTGTTTGAAAAGCTCCAAGTTTTTGGAGCGGGTATAGTCTAGCTCCAAACAATCCTGAAGCTAGAGTTGTAAATGAATTAAAGGTGTTTAGTTGAGTAATTTATTTTTTATTTTTTATTAAAAATAAATATTAAAAATATTTTATTATATTATATAAACTGTGATCCAACTTGAATCTTAGAGTTGAAACTATACCAAACAAACCCATAATATATAAACTGATGTAACCAGCCCAAAAAGATCGATTTTGTTTGGGCAGTTTTGGGAAATATAACAAGCGGAGAGACTGCAAATATGTAAAAGAAAAAAATAACTGCAGTGAAATATATTATCACATTTACATGTCGGCAAACACTTCCAATAACTTTAACTATTGAGCAACAAACACGCTGAATCGAACAGCAGCAACAATTTATCGGATCCACATCCACACCCACACCCACACCCACACCATAATAATTATTAGCAATTACATGCACCCAGACACATGTTGTTCTTATCATTTCTTCTTAGCAGGCTGCCTCTCCTTCTCCATCTTTACAAACAGGCTGCCATCATAGACTGCCCTGACAGTGTCCTTGTGGAGGAATCCATCCTTGTCTTTGCAGAGGTGGTACAACACTTTCCATTCTGTGAAGCCACCCAGCCTGAGTGTCTCACCCCACCACCAAAAAAAAATATCAGAAAAAAACACTTCTTGAATTTTCCCACTTGTTATTGCAATCTTAATTTAGATGGAAATAAACTTGACTCACCATCCTTTGAAATCTTTGGCCTCCCTGTTTGCTTGAAGCAGCTCCTTCAGCTCTTTGCCTGTTAGTGCATCAGGCCTGGTGTGGGCATGCTTCTTGAATATTTGCTCAAACTTCTCAGGGACAAACCTGCAAGTTCAAATGTTAACTAGCTAGCAAATCTGGAGCCATGTTAGACTATTGCAATATTTTTTTGCCAGCATTTCATATGCATTAAACTATGCATGCAACAACCATGCCTTGTAGGTTGTAAATACGTCTTATATTATGTGCGATCTCTCTTTGAACTTTAGCTGTTGACTAGCGAGTAGCGTCTTAACTTGCTTTAAACACGAGGCAATGCAAAGACAAAGCGTCAAACAAACAAACAAACACAACTCGTAGTCATGCCGCGTGATAAAAGGCGACCGAATTCTTCCGTTTGTTAAGCAACTAATCTCCCTCGTCTATACTCTATACTTTATGGTTGGGTACGATGCTTGTTTAGATTATAGATTTAAATTGTAAAAATTAATAGTCGTAAAATCTAAAAATAAATTAGAATCTATACTTATAACGTTCATTTCTTCGTGTTCTCGTCAGCTAGATACTAGATCACTAGATGCTTAGATAAACTAGCTGCTATGCTATGAAATCTCTTGCTAAACCAAATATGTGTGGTGTATGTGTAGATTATAGAAAGGAACCTTCCACTCTCATCGTATACGCCTGAATCGCTTCCATGCTTGCCGTTGTGGATGTTGCTTACGTATATGGGGAGCTTGAAACGAGCCTTGGCGTTCTCCTGCAGCAGTAGTAAGCAGTAACAGGAGAATATTGGTAAACGAGCCAGCATCAGAAACCATCCTTGCAAGTTGCAACTGAATCAATCCCCATTTCGACGACTTCGGTTACAAAGTCAGTTCGAAAAGAGGCAACAGAAAAAATGGGTCTTTATCCTGTTCACTGTTCAGTGCACTTTGTTGAAGTGGTTTCAACGGTCATGTATGTATGTATGTATGTATGTATGTATTATACATTAGATATGTATTATAAAATGTAGAATAAAAATATGTGTATTAAAGACTTTATACATGTCCAAAACGTATACTTTTGAATAGTAATACATGCATGGTCCTTAACTTTAGCTCTTTATCAATTATGAGTTCTTTCTCTTTCTTTTCTGAATAAAAGGAGGCAGCTTTGCTGGCATGGGTATATATTCCCACGTTACGAATACGTTTTCTGAATTAAGCTTGTCATAGAAATTTCATCTTTTTTTTCTTTACCATGTGATGCATTATTAGATGATATGGACATCTTTTCTTAGTCTGTACTCTGCTCATCTACTGAAATCTTGTGGATGAACTGAAACTGTGCAACAATGGCTAAGCTGAAGTACTGAACTAGACAGCTTTGGGGACCCATAAAGCAACTAGTCGAAAAGCAATTCAAGATTTTGGCATAGAGCATTAAAAGTTGAAAAAGAAGTGGTGGCAGTATGCAAGAACAGGCAACAACACGGTTAATTGAGACAGAGAGGGGTGGTTTGTAGGTTTTTTTACTGACCGGCATCGTCTTGGGTCCAAGTCCGCCATTGATGAAGAGGGCGCTGGCAGCGGAGAGCGCCACTCCCGCCCCGATTGCTCGGAATCCTGCAAGGCAGACAACGAACGGACGAACAGACGCTTAGGAAATCCTCCTCGAGGAATCTCGCCATCTAATCCGCTGCAAAGCGAGAGATCGATCGATGACGATGGTGGTGGGGGTGGGGGACTGGGGGTGGCCGTGGAGTGAACTCACCCTCGTAGGTCTCGGAGGGGTAGATGATGCCGTCCTTGTTCCTGTCGAAGAAGGCGACGTGCTTCTGCAGCGGCGTCATCTCGGAGCTGTACACGTCGGCCGGGGAGGGCTCGCCGGCGCCGGCGCCGGCGCCTCTGTTGTCATCGACGACGATGACTCCACCACCTAGCCACACAGCACAGATAAGCGCCGCTACAGCGAGGAGAAACGCGAGAGGTTTCGCGCCGCAAGGCAACAACAAAGCCATGCCGGGCGGCCGGACGACCCGGATGACACGATGGATTGGGTCTCGGGCAAAAGTGTCTCACCTGCCGCCTCCGCGGGCTTATAGGATGCCATGGAGGCTGGAGCAGATCGACCGACGGCGAAGAGGAGTGAGAAAAGCTGCGGCCACAGAGAGAGAGAGAGAGAAGAGAGAGAGAGAGGTGGCAGAAAGGCGGTGGCTTGTGGGCGGCGCACTGGTATCTGAGCGGGACGAGGGCGCGCGTGTGTTATTTGTACAGGACTGCTCGATCGGCGCGTCGACACACCACCACACGGTGCCTATACAAGGCCGCCGCTTTTGGCTGGCGAGATATCAAAATGGGAGCAATATGTATCACGTTTCGATCAAATCGGGGAATTAAGCGACGCGTACGTCTCACGCCAGTGTGGGCGTGTGGTGTACCGTGTATGTGAACGAGGCGGTCGCAGTGTGGCTGATAATCCTCTTGAACCAGCTAATATCATCACCTTGGTAAGTTATTGTCTCACCAACTAGCTAATCAAACGTGAGCTTTTTCTTGGACGTATCTCGACGGAGAAATTTGGATCGAATGGACATACGATGCCACATGTTAATTAGCGTGGGCGCTTCCATCAGGCTTATCAATTCCGTCACTCGAACCAGTACGCATTAAGTGTTGTACCGTTTCGACTTCGATACCGATCAATAACAGCTATTCCAGATAGTGGCGGATCCAGAAAATTTTTCAGGGGTGGCTGATTTAACTATATGGCAGCCATAAATAATCTGTATATATAAATGTATATAAATTATTGACTATTTTAAATGAATATTAAATATAAAATCATAATCATAACAAAAATATTAAAATTATATAAGGATTTATAAAAAAATATATAGAAAATATATTAAAAAACATAATATATATATATATATGTGTGTGAAATACATTGTATCCAGGGTGGTAGGGGCGCCCCCTGCCCCCTAGATCCAGCGCTGATTCCAATCAATACTGGTCGATACTAGCACATACTAGTCATTCCGACACACACATTATTTTTCGGTTTGTAGATAGGAGTCTAAGTCGAGGAACTGAGAGGATCTTAAATTGTATGATATATTGGGCTAAAACCACTGCACCTTCCAACAATATATGTGTGAAGAGGGGATAATATGCAGGGATAGAGAGATTAAAAGTACTCACTCCTATCCAGTAATACCCTCTCACTATACGACTACACCGACAGTACAACTTCAACTCTACCCGATCAACTTCCAAACAAAATATGTGATACATGCATAACCCGTCGAACATGCGTATTCCTATGGTACTGCAACAGCTCCGTCTTTTTTAGTTTTTCTGGAAAAAAATCTTCGAAGTGATCTCCTCGATCGTACGTGGTCGACAGGAGAGGACTTTGCGCTGAGGCGAGGTCACCGTCGACGGCGACGAGGACGTGACCGGCGCGCGTGGCGCGGTCGCCGCAGCCGGTGGAGGGTAGAAGGCCACGCCATCGGCAACCAATTACCGCCAGGGCCATCCGCTCGCGGCGCGGTCGACGTCCCACGCTAGCTCCCGCAGTCCTGCCTCCCATCATGGCATCATATCCTCACCCTTCCGCGTGCAAACAACGCCCTCTGATCGATCCGATTTCGATCGCGCGCACACCTCTCCAAGGAACATACTCCCTTCTTCCTGCTTCCTGGTATAACAATCTAAGGATCTTATCTTTTCAAAAGATCGAGGACTAACAAAAAAAAAGCTACGGCGAGTTAGAACAAAACAAGAATACAATTGAATGTGAGAGGTGATTGTTGTTAGAACAACCATCATATCTATCTTAAAACCAGTTATATTTTTATACAAAATTTAGTTCTTTTATCTACTGCAGTATGAAATTAATAGTGAGAGTACGTCACTGTGTCGACGGAAGGACGACGTCGTCTACCACGCGACCGCGACGTCGATCGGATTCATCGTATTGTCGTCCGTCCTCAACCTCAACACGCGCGGCGCGTGATCGAGCATTCGAGCAGGAGACGCGCGGTCGCTTCTTGGGCACCCTCGAGAGCTCTCGCCAAGTGCATGCTAGCTTGCATGGAACGAGATCAGATTTTTCCTAGGGTAATTTAGGCCGATCCATGATCCATCTCATCGAATTGAAGCTGATAGCGAAGTGTCATATCTTTCGTCGATGCACTACACGCTGCATGTGTAGAACTGTCAACTGAATTATTGTTGTGTGAGGCTTATATCTGACGGATCGATATGATATACGTACGCAAGATTAGTGAGTGGTCAGATGGCCGGTGTGTTCTTATATGACAAAAGACGGAAGGATGCATGCATGGAAGGCTAGGGTGTTGATTGTTATTGTTGAAAATTGGCTGTACATGATTAATATCATATTATCTATTTAATGGGATAGATATCTACTTATAAGGTGAATCTATCTCTATTTATTAAATAGATAAAATTTATGAGGACTTAGCTAAATCCATAGGCACGCGCGCGTGTATCCGCGTATTTTTCACCTGAGTTGTGACTTACGGCAGCATACATGATAGCGGAATAACACCAACTCAATTCGAATTTTTTGGACTTTCATGTATATATTATATGTATCTAAATGCACTGTTTTAATGTAATTAAAACTGAAATTTGAATAGCCATCAAACGCCAGAATAAATATTTCAGTTATTAGTTGTTTTGAATACGAGATTTAAAACTTCCGTTACTAGTATTTGTGACCAAATTTATGTGATATGAATTTGGCAGTTACTAGTAATAAGTTTACAATTTTATTCTAGCATGGCTATGATTGTTTATAAAAGATTAGAGACGTCCAATCTGAATACGGCTTTTTGATCCCCATTCTTTCCTTCTTATCTCTGTTCCACTGTCTTGAATCTGTTGCGTTGCTTAGACTTTATCAGCTTTTTTTCAGCGTGCATCGGATTGAAAGAAGAGCGGGATCTCAGAACCATTGCTGTAGAGAACACCTGCACGGGGCGGTAATCAGGTTTCTGGCCAGCACTTGTGCGCGACCGCTCGTATGAACCTCGACGCGACTACTTCCTCTACGTGTTATCTTCCACTATTTCTTTGATCAAGTAAGTAATTCATATGTTTATTGACAGCATGTGTTTCTTGAAGTACGTTAAATGTCTCTTAGTATTTTTTATGCGTCATTGTTCATCTAGGAGTTTTTCCTCTTAATAAAAATTGGAATTAAAATATTGTACATATTTCTAACAGTTATACGACAGAAACAGTTGGTGCTTGTAACCCTGAAGCTAGCGTGTAGAGAAGCTCGATCGAAACCCGGCGTTGATTGATTTCTCTAGCGATCGAGCTGAGGATATGTTCGCCATATCTGTACGTCTTGTGCCCTCCAGCTAAAGCAATTACTCCACTACTGTCGAAGCAAGTAGGTTTTGCTAATGTCGCTTCGATCACCTGACAAAAATGCATGGACTGGCCTGAAATCTGCAGCACGACCGGGAACTGCTGCGAAACTGGGACCTGAAAACTTCACGGAATTGACATGCTTTTGGCAAGAGGGGAATATAATTACAAGTTTCTACAGGCATTGGAAAACCCGGCAATTCCGGCAGTAAACTTGATTCACTTAGGAGTTTATGACCGACAAAATCCTGGACACGTACCAGCAAGCTTTCCTCACAACACAATGAAAGCAAAGTCTCTAGAAGAGGCTGTCTCATATATATCACTAGCAAATTAAATACATAATACTCTTAATATCAAGTAATATTATATTTAATAATAATATATACTATCTTTGATAAATGATAGATGACTATCTAACTAAAATATGATCAAACTTTTAAATGGAATGATATTCTTTTAAACAGATCACAAGAGCAAAGTGTGCTTAAACAATTAAAACTTACTCATATCCTATGTATCATGTGGAACAACTTAGATCCACCCCTGGTCTCTAGGCTTTTGTGGCCTTGCACTGCACTCTACTGCATTGCACGTTGCAAAGCGTACTACTACTGCAAATATTCAGAATTCAAAAGCTAAACTTCTCTAGCTAGCTCCTTAAGCAAACCGCCCAGCAAGTCAACACAGATGACTTGTGGAACAACAGTCTGCAGACTTACCCTTCAAAAAGGAAGCTTTATATTATATTAATCTCACAAACATCAGACTACTCTTAGGGCTCCTTTTGAACAGAGTATTTCAAAGTAATGTTGAAGTATTTTGTTCAATTTCTGTGAAAACCATGCAAATTTGCTACGTTCCAAGGAAAACTTACAGTCGTATTTCGTTAGATAACCATGATTAGCAGCCTCGTGCCTGTGGGAGAGATTGATCTGCTGCGGAGCCCTTGAGCTGTTGATTCGAAGAACAAACACATGCATAACATGGTCAGCGAAGCACGGCATTTCTGATGTTAAAAGTCAACTTGATAGCATGCCTGCAACTGCAAGGATATTCAACAAATATATGATGCATTGACAACTATGAATACATGAACATGGAATTAATCCAACATGTTTTATGGAGCATGCATATCTTTTTTTAAGAAGCGAGAAGAGAAATATCGATATCAGTTAATTAAATGTTGAAATATACATAACAGGGAAAATGATAAGAGAAGGGGAATGAAATAAAGGAACAAAGGAGGGTAGACGAGTTAGGTGGGGGATGACAAGCAAGAAGCACCCACTTTGATCCATGTCCAAGTCTACTCTTTAATTTTTTTGAAGAATTGCTCCAAGACTAAACTTAATGTGACGAAAGATTTTTGTATTTTGTTCTTTCCAGAGTTCCCATATCACAAGAATCATTACGGAAACTATTAATTTCCTTAGTCGACTTAGCTTTCGAATATTTTTTCCCGCCATGATTTGAAGGAAGCCCTAAAAAGATCAAGTCATATAGGGATAAAGATTTGTGTACCCCGTCTAGTCTGCAATGCCCGATGAAATCTTCGTAGAGAATCTACATTTGCCAAAGATATAGTGGTCTGTTTCGAGCTCTTGTCGACAGAGAAAACATATCTGTTGGTGTGACCATCCAGTCGGTTGGAAGTCTAGAATTTCCAAATGATCTTGTCGAAATTTTCTTTGATTGAAACATTGAGCTGGATGTAATAGACTGATTTTATTGTGTAGGTTCCTAATTTATCAATAGTCCAGATGATCATATCCATAGTCTCAACATTAAGATGTGTGGAGGAAATCTTAATCTAGAGCCCAACAAATTAAATGAAAATGTTGCTAAAATGAAATGCTGCATAGATTATCCCGTTTTGTCAACTACTTGTCACTGATAAAAAAATATGTATAATGCAACAACCAATGAGAAATGCAACCTACAAACTTGTTGAGCTCCGGGAGAACATCTGTCGCAAAGGACCTAACATTGTAGATGCGGGAAGTCCCTGTTCCAGGCTGCAAGATTCAAAGCACTGGCAATTCAATTTCCATATCGATGATATGCACACTTTTGTAGGGGAGATTTGGTACCATACTTGAGTTAGTTTGCAACAGAATTCCGTCTAAAAGCAGTGGATGAACTATGCACTACACGAGAGCAATAACTAAGCCGACAGATCATAACAGATAGACAGCAAGAGAAAAAAATCATATATTCTACTCGTAACAGAGACTTGTTTCTAAGAACTGTTTCTGATAGTCACAGATGTTTCATACAAACGTCGACTATTACAGTGACACACGTAGTAAGATAGGAAAAAATCGATTCATGATATCCCCTTGATTATGGAACACTCTTGATAATAATATATAGAACTATTTATATCAATGATTGTGAACCAACTCACTAAGATGATAAGAATACAAAATCATTTATTGAGAGTTGTAAATTATTGAATATCTCGTAAGATAGTTATGAAACTGTTTGTGATGAGTGACAACCCCTTGTGTGGCAGTATCACGTAGTGATTAAAGATAGGGTTTTTTTTCTCTCGTACCACATAGTTAAGCGGTGTTTATTCTTTTGTGTATGTGTGGTATAATATAATAGTAAATCTCTCTTTCACAAACCAGCCGGCTGGCTGGACTCACCTGCTCAGTTCCAACCAACCTATTGGGGCAATGTTGCATCTAGCATTTTTTTTAAAGAGGGTCACCATATGTACTGTGTAGAAATCATATAAAAGATAAAATCTAGACTTCTATGAGGTAGAATAATTTTCCAAGACCCCATTATCAAAGGACATGTTGACAAGACATGCCCACATGTACATAAATCCAAGTTTTTTTGGGCAACATCTATAAAATCATGTAGTATTCTGTAGTGATCAATTTGCAAGTTCTTGTCCACAAAGTTCCTCCCAAACTCAAACATGTTAAAATTTATGCCCGTTGCTGAGCTGCCCAAAGAAACTAGTCCTTGCAATGATTAAAAACTTAGTCTCCTGATAAAAATAGCCATTCAATTGAAGGCATACAAAAGATAAAGAAGCATGGCTTTTGTGAATAAGAAGTAGAACAATTGCATTACATTATTGGCACCAACATCTACATAGTTACAAAAAGTTCAAACCGTTTTATCTGCAACATTTGAATTACTTTATATTTTGAAGTGATCGATGAGAGCTTTGCTTGCAAGGTCTCGTTTAAAGAAGGCCCCCAGAAACTCCGACATAGTAAAATTCCTGAACTTCGGTGGGTTTTCTGAAGAAACCAATTCTGGCAATGGACCATAAAAAACTGAGTCTCCTCTCTTGCCAGGATTGAAAAAGATGGCAGTTGAAACTCTGGCTTCTTCATGCGAATTCATTACTACCCGGTGCTCCACACTCTTGTACTTATCGTTAGACATTATCTGATAGAAACAACAAATCCGATGAATTTTTTTATTAGTGATACAGCTCAATGAAGCTTCTTAAAGCCGTGCAAACAATACTTTGAATTTCTTAGTTATCTGAAAAACCGAAGTCACTACAAAACCATCAACCTGAGATATGTGATATCATTCTCTAGTGAAGCAACATGTTCTCTTTCTAGGTACATCATCTTTCTTTTATTTATTCATTTTACCTTTTACTAGTTGAGTATCCGTACGTTACAACGGATTTTTTTTACAATGCAAATGATACAAATAACTTAAAACATTATAAAATAACATTTATATTAATTCGGTTACAACTTCATTACATAAATGCATCTAAAAGTTACTATAAAAAATATAAAAAGTTTTAAAAACAGTATAGATTTCACTAACAATGAGTACCTATATGTCAATGAAAAGGATTGTAGTGATAACAGTGAAAACTGCCACCACCACTAGCTACTTTTAAAATAGTATAGATCTATGAATGTGACAGATAATTGCATTCAATCAACACGATTTTCTTCTTCAAATGTGATGATTCCGATGAATGGAAAATGGTGTGGTACAAAATTCAGTACTAGCACAAGCAGAGTGCAGTTGTTTAGATAAGAAATTAAGAATAGATAATGATGGCTAGGAGGAAATTTTAATCCAAAAGGCTATTATTTACTTATCTTTAGAAAAAACTTATGTTCAGTGTCAAAAATTTCAGTTATCTTTGTTGTTGTTCATATTTATACTGTATTAACTTTTGTAACCTGAACTATTGTGTTATTTTCCTCTTCTAACAGTGCACGGCAGAGCACTTGCTTTCCCACTCAAAGAAGAAGAAGAAGCAAATCACAATGGTGTTGTATCACCTAGAGACCTTGTGGGGCAAGGGGCATCACACCGACGGACCGACCATGATCCCATTGTTAAAACCGAATCATTGACACCACGGCAAGTTTCAGGTTGATTTTAGCCAAACAAGGTAAAATAAGAAACTCTAAAAAATGATACTAGGGAGCACAAAATTACGACAAACAGAAAGAAACGGTTTGAGCAGAAGACCAGTAGGACAGCAAGTAACAAGCATTTAGTCCTCATTGGGTTTAGATTTTGGAGATTAATGACAATATGATCGAGAGAACTAATGATGTTTGTGGACCAGGACCATAGAGGAATTATGTCTCCATGGAGGCACTTCAGCAAAGTATCAACAAAAGATACATATGATGGCAATACTCCCTCTCTTTATATTACTTACTTGTAGGAGCGAATGTTTTGTACTATGCATTCTTGAAATCTTGATTAGTCTCTAGGTCCAGTTCCTAGGATATAATTTTGAAGGTTTCTACCATATTTGGAGAGGTAGGAGGATGTATCAAATTTATTGTGGCAATCAAATTTAATAACATTACAAAAATTCTCTTACCATTACTCATACCACAAAGCTGAGCATTTTGTTGAGTTTTAACCACTCAAAATAAAGCTAGTCTGTGCACAAATTGAAATATATGGATCATTTTCTTTGTTCCAACAGTCCAATCGAGGTTGACTGAACAAATTTTGTAGCAAAGAGTCTTCATGCGGCAGGAGTATGATTCAAGTATATGAGACGAATTGGATCATACAGACAGAACATGAATTGGATTTAACTGCCAGTATTTTACCTGCAATAGGTCTCCAACATTGATCACAAGCGCGCCGGGCACAGGCTTCGCATCCACCCAGTAGCTCTTCCCATCCTCATTCGTGTGCTTCACCTGCAGGCCACCAACACCGTCCTGCGCAAGGACAGTGAGCACGCCGGGGTCCGTGTGCGGGACGATCCCCATGGTGCGCTGGGGCTCAGGGCACACCGGGTAGTAGTGGCAGACCATCACCTTCCCCTCAAGGCAGGACTCCTCCTCCAGCGTATCGGCCCTGATACCTAGTCCCTCGCAGAGCAGCGCCGTCAAGGCGCGGGCCACGGCGGTGGCGTGCACGTCCCAGTCGAGAATCTCGGCGCGGCACACCGCCGGGATGCGTTCCGCGTCGGGCTGTGTGGGCCCGAACATGACCTGGATGGTGTCGCGCCAGCTCGCGGCGCCGGACCGGTACAGGTCAACGTTGGAGGAGTAGCTGACCCCGCCGTCCATGGAGCGGCCATAGTGCGCGGCGCGCTCGGGGGCGGGGAGCTCATTGAAGGCGCGCACGGCGGCGAGGAGCCGATCAGGACATTCGGAGGGGACGAGGGCCTGGTAGTTGACGAGGTGGAAGAAGCCCCAGTCGCGGGCGGCCTCGGCAGCTGCCGCGGCGGCGAGGGGCCTTGGGAGGGAGAGGTCGACGACGGGGATGGAGACGCCGGGGGGAGCGAGGGGGACGGAGGAGTAGGGGTCGGGGTGGCGAAAGATGTCTGGCACGGCGGAGACACCGGACTCGACGAGCCCGCGGACGCCGGTGCGGGACTCGTCGAAGGCCCTGACGAGGACGGCGCGGTCGGAGGCCAGGGCGGCGGAGGACGCCATGGTCGGCTTTGACGATGAGTAGGGGAAGAATTGGATAGGTGGAGGCGTGGAGCCACTGGAGCGTGACTGGTTGCGTGAGTCCCACACGGGCTGCAAAATTCAACCGAAACGACGGCAGGCAAGCTGTTGTCGGCAAGCAAAGCAAACAGTAATTTTGAGTAATATCACCGATAGAAATCACGATTTTTACCCCGTTTTGACTTATTCGTAAACACGTTTAAATCTAATCTATACTTCTATACTAATATATAATTGGCGAGTTCGTTTACTCATCTGGACAATCTGAGCCATCCATTCGTTACTCATACTCATTGAAACGATCACGGCCGTTGATCACCTTCCATGCATTGCGTTCCTTCCATGCAGGGAAACCCAACTAATCAATCCCCTGATTCCCCTCCATGCAGCAAAGCTCGAATTAATCAGCCAATATTTCCGGAAATCAAATCTCTTCCGTCAGCCCTCCCCCACCGCCGAGCTGCCACTGCGCCGACGCTCACCGCCGAGCGGCCACCGCGTCGACGCCCACAGTCCCGCCGCGCCGCCGAACACCCAGCCGCGTCGCCGATCGTCCAGCCGCGGCATCGAATGCCCAGAAGCGGCGCCGAACGCCCAGAGGCGAGAGGCTCCTACCGACGCGCCGCCGCGTCGAACGACCACCGAGCGGAACAGGTACGCATACATTAATACACAAATTGTAGCAACAACGGCTAAATTAAAATACAGGTACTCATACATGAATACACAAAAAATTGTAACAACAACGGCTGAATTAAAATTGTAGCGAAGCGGCGCCGAACGCCTAGAGGCGAGGCTTCTCCCGTCGCGCTCAACGCCCTAGAGCGGCGCCGAACGCCCAGAGGCGAGGCGAGGCGAGGTTCCTACCGACGCGCCGCCGCGTCGAACGGCCACCGAGCGCAACAGGTACGCATACATCAATACACAAATTGTAGCAACAACAGCTGAATTAAAATACATCGATACACAATTGTAGCAAACAGGATTTTTCAATGCCAGAATTTCTCTCGTCGCGCCAAACGCCCAGAGCCGACGCTCCCGCCGCGCCGAACGTCACTGCTACCGCGACGAGCGCCCGCCGCGCTGGACGCCCACACCCGACCTACAACACACATTTTCCCAGTCAAGCGTAACAGGTACGCATACATCAACAGGAATCAATATGATATATGATGCATACAACAACACAGAATAGCATGTATTCATTTTGGCAAAGCAACCACTTTAATATAACACATTTAGCATGTAATGGTTGTCAGCCAAACCATAAATATTAAGACCAGAAGTTTCAGCAAGAACTGGGAGAGAAAAATAAAATCCAATTGCAGCAAGAATGCTTACATCATTGCAAACCATCAAAAAATATGCTGCATGATAGGTAGCTAGAAATGTGCTTCAGAATTAATTAAAATCTTGTTGGTTCTGCCTAATGCATTCCCGCCGTGCTGGACGCCCACAGCCAACCTACAACACACATTTTCCCAATCAAACGCAGGAGGTACACATACATCAACAGGATTCAATATGATATATGATGCATACACCAACACAAGATAGCATGTATTCATTTTGGCAAAGCAACCACTTTAATATAACACATTTAGCATGTAATGGTTGTCAGCCAAACCATGAATAAATGTTAAGAACAGAAGTTTCAGCAAGAACTGGGAGAGAAAAATAAAATCCAATTGCTTGATAGGTAGCTAGGAAGGTGCTTCAGAATTATTAAAAGGAATAATATGCTCCAACAGGACCTATTGTATGGAAAAATCAAAATATTAGATGACGAATAATCTTGCTGGTTCCGCCTAATGCATTATTTCTTTTTGATAGCTCTTTTTGATAGCTGACTTGATTGTGAACTATTTACCTATTCTACTGATAACATAAGAATGAAAGCACATATGTATAGAATGATAACAGAGAAAACAAAGAATCCGAAGAGATATATGGAACCTGATTATAGCACTACTGAATTATGATAACAGTATAGAATGATAACAGAGAAAACAAAGAATCTGAAGAGATATATGGAACCTGATTATATCACTACTAACTTCTTCAAACATATTTGATATGGCATACAATCAGTTTGTTCATATTTGATATGGCTAAGATTCACAGTTCTATGTTCAATTATTACAGTTATAGATCCTACAAATAAGGTTCGATCTATCACTTCTCACAATGGGAACGGATAAACGTGGTCGGTCTGCATTGATAGATATTACAAACCATGTCAAAAAAGGTACCATTGATATTGCCTAACTACATTTCAAAAGTTTTTCCCTATATATTTACCGTTTGCATAAAATGATTCGGTTTCGTTTAGTAATCCTAACATACCTTGGTACCATTGATGTCAACTTATAGGGACATATCAGTCACCTTACGATAACGACGTTCGTAAGAGGGAAGAGAAGAATAGAAAACAACGAGAATATCGTGCAAGGATAAAGGCTGGGTCATCTCCAACTATTCCCGGTACGTTTTTCAGCCCTAAGACACCTTGCTACATATTTGTGCATCGTGTTTATGTAAAATTTGTAAACTTGTAGGAACACAACAGTCACCGGACGATAACGAGACGTGTAAGAGGGAAGAGAGAAATAGAAAACAACGAGAATACCGTGCAAGCAAGAAGGCTCAACAAAGCAATAACCAGAGAGATGGAATGGACAAGTTTGAATCATCTCCATATAGTTCAGGTTCGTATGTCAGTGACGAGCTACCTTACTACAATTATTTTCCTAATATTGAACAATATGCAGGAACTACATCAGTAGTAGATCAACAATCACCATATGGGACCAGGTATTCAACAGTTCTAGAAGCATCAACGATGCTACAAGCTAATGAGTTGACCTTTGCGGGTAATTCTTACACAAATTATTTCCTTGTATGTTTCACTTCATTTCATTGAAACTTGGATGACATTTTTATACACTATATTGTACGAACCCAATCTGTAGGAAATATTCTATCACCATATGGGACTGGGATTTCAACAGTTTTGCAAGCATCAAGTGTCGAAGATAAGGAAAATCATGAACAAGATGAGCCCATTGATTGGCTACATAGAAATGATAACTACGTGAAACTACATAAAGGTCTGATTCTATATTTATACAAATTTGCATTTGTGTATCCATAAAAATATTAACAGATACTCATGTAGTAGATGATGTAGACAAGAGGGGATGGAGGAACATAAAACAACGGGAATATCGCGCTCGAAGAAAGGCTGAAGAAATAGACGAGCATGTAGAATGGATAATAAATAAAAAGGTCTGTGGATACAAAAGATGTGCAGATGAAAATAATATGGATGAAACCAATATGTGTCAAACACCTCTACAGCAAAATAATGGAGAACCAAATGATACATTTGAAAGTGCTTTGTACGAGCCTACGCACTCGTGCTGGCACGATGAAGGTGCCTTGTACTGGTGTTCCTTTTCATTTAGTGATTATTGTTTATACATTGATGATGAAACTAACGTACAATCTCCTATCATGCCATAGATCGTTTACACTATCAAGATGAGTTGGACAATACAGAGGACGATGAAAGCAGACAATTTCGCGGTGAAGGTAATACAAAGTACCTTCATATATCGTAAAATCATAAAATTGTAATAACTTTTCCTTATGATATTCTTATTAAGTTCATTAATTAATAACAGATGCATATGATTCGTATTGTTTGCCTATTGATCATGTTGAAGAGAAAACCACAGAAGATATGTGTGACATTGTGTACTATAACTTACCAGACAAGCACAATACCTTAAGAAAACTTTGTAATTGTCAATATTGTGGTGCTATGAGGTTTCAGTTTGAACCACCAGGATTTTGCTGTAGAAAGGGGAAGATAAAAATCCATATTCCTGAGGTGCATGCTGAGTTAAAGAGACTGTTTACAAGTCAAATACATGATGATGCAAAGTATTTCAGAAAATATATACGGTACTTCAACTCTCATTTCTCTTTCACAAGTCTAGGAGTTACTTTGGACCGACGAGTTAGCACAGCATCCGGAACTGGCATATATACGTTTCGTGTGCATGGTGCCTTGTACCATCGTCTAGACCATCTGGTGCCTGGTTCTAAAGGTCCGCGTCATTTGCAACTCTACTTCTATGATACAGATGATACTACATTGGATCATCGAGTACGAAGGTCTCCGGACCTTGATATCAATATTATCAGAAATATACTAAGAGTATTACAAGATAACCCATACGTACAGACTTTCAAAAGAGTTGGGACTATGAAAAACATAGATGACTATGTGATTGAACTAAATACTGATGTAACTCCTGACCAACGAAGGTATTGTATATTTCTCATTACTTACATATATATCTATGTTTATTAGTATAGATTATATATATAACTATTAAGGTTTCCTATTTTGTACATTAATTTTGTTGATATTATGTTGTAACGAAGTTTACTTTTGTCCTAACAAGGTACAATGCGCCCACAGCTTCGCAAGTTGCTGCTATATGGTCTGAAGGGAACGATCCACAAAGAAGTTTTGATCGGAGTGTGCTTGTATATGCTAGAGGGGATCGTCCGGTCTATATTAAAGCATATTATGGTTGTTACGACCCATTGGCATATCCTTTATTCTTTCCTAGAGGGGAAACCGGCTGGAATCTATATATGCCGTACTATGGAGAGTCTACAAGCCATACTACTATTAAGCCTGATGAGCAGTATGAGATTCCATCTACCATGCAATCCATTGTGGAAGCCACTTCTGTTGATCCTACAGGTATCTGAAACAGTGAAATGTTATATCTTTGATGGATGTATCTACTTACATTTCAATTTTGTGTAGATTATGGTGAATGTGATGATGACATACAGGAAGGTGATTACATAAGTAGAATGATAGACGAAAACCAGTCAACAAGGTTTGTGACAGCAAGAGAATACTATTGTTTCTTGCTACAAGTCAGACATGGGCTTTTCAATGTTCTGTCATTTGGAGGAAGGTTATTCCAACAATGGGTCGTTGATATGTATATCAAGATCGAGTCTATGAGGCTTGATTGGTACTCTAACCCTAATAACCAAAAACTTTTACGAGCTGAATTATACCAAGTAAGTTATTGATAAGTTGTTATTCTTGAGAGAAATCACCCCACATTTATACCACATATAAATGACCAGTTCATGATGTGTTTTCTTTGCTTAGGGTCTGGTTGATGTCATTTCTGCTGGAGAAACTAGACCTGCGGAGGTTGGCAAGAGAATTGTGCTTCCTCGCAGTTTTACAGGGGGTGATCGAGATATGCAACAAAGATTTCTCAATGCAATGGCTATTGTCCAGCGTTTTGGCAAACCAGATTACTTCATTACGATGACTTGTAATCCATACTGGGAGGAGATTACAAGCAATCTTGAAATTGGCCAAAATCCACAGGATAGACCAGACCTGGTATCAAGAGTATATAGGGCCAAATTACATGCCTTGAAAGATATATTAATCAAGAAAAAATATTTTGGAGATGTTGCAGCGTATGTGCATGTTACTGAGTTTCAAAAGAGAGGATTACCACATGAACACATCTTGTTGATCATGAACTCAAGCGGTAAGTTAACAAGTCCAGAAGGATATGATAGAGTAATTTCGTCTGAAATACCAGATAGGGAGAAGTATCCTGTATTGCACAATCTGGTTGTTAAGCACATGCTTCATGGACCATGTGGGATACTAAATAGAAAGTGTGCTTGTATGATTGATGGAGAGTGTCGTTTTCGATATCCTCGACAATTCTGTGCAACAACACAACAAGGAAGAGATTCATATCCTTTGTATAGGAGGAGAGATGATGGACGTCGTGTAAGGATAAGAGGTGCAGAGTTAGATAACAGGTGGGTGGTTCCGTACAATCCGGGGTTACTTATGAGATTCAACTCTCACATTAATGTTGAGGCTTGTTCAAGTATCAAGGCTATTAAGTACCTATTCAAATATGTATACAAAGGTCATGACCGTGCTTCGTTCTTGGTCGACCCTGCTCAAAAGGAAGGTGTAATAATCGATGAGATTCGTCAGTATAGGGATGCTAGATACATATCACCACCAGAAGCTGTACATAGGATTTATAGTTTCCACATGTTTGGTGTGTACCCATCTGTTTTGCAACTCCACTGTCATCTGCCTAACATGCAAAGTGTTATTATTGATGAGAGGAAAAATCTCATTGATGTAGTTAATCAACCGTCTTCCACTATGACGACACTTACAGAGTACTTCAAGATGAATCGAGTGGACAGCAATGCAAGAAAACTATTGTATAGGGAGTTTCCAGAACACTACAGGTGGATTACTGGTAGTAGAAAATGGCAAAAGAGAAAGCAAAAGAGAAGACAGATTGGGCGGGTTGTGTATGCACATCCTGCTGAAGGGGAGAGATATTTTTTGAGAATGCTTCTAAATCATGCTAGAGGTGCACTCTCATTTGAGGATTTAAGAACTGTGTTTGGCATCACATACTCTACTTTTAGAGAAGCATGCGAGAAGAGAGGGCTTATAGAGACAGACATGACACTTGATGATTGCTTGAGTGAGGCTGTGACATTTCAGATGCCATCAGCTCTACGAAGGTTATTTGCGACTATTCTTGTATTTTGTGAGGTAACCAACATCCGTGGACTTTGGAACAAGTACAAGGATTCAATGTCTGAAGATTTCAGACGAGACAATTCTAACTCATCAGTAGTGGAACAAATGGTGATTAGATGCATTCGAGATTTAGTTTAATCGATGGGAAAGGATATCAGCAGTTTTGATCTTCCAGAGTTAATTGATACAGGTAATTGGAGACCTTGTCTACATTAATCTAATTTTTTTTATGAGTTGATGAAATAATTCGCTAACACTTTTGTACTTCATGTGAATCAGGTGAATATTCTGATGACGTAATGAGGGAGGTTAGAGAGGAGCTATCTTTGGGCGCAGACCAGGAACATCTTGATTTATATACATCTCTTAATGAGGAGCAGCGTGGTGGATTTGATGAAATAATACATCACGTCTTTGAATCAAAGAGTCAGGTGTTTTTTGTTGATGGCCCAGGAGGAACGGGAAAAACATTCCTATACAAGGCACTTCTTGCTAAAGTGCGATCAGAGGGATTAATAGCTATTGCAACTGCGACTTCTGGTATAGCGGCGTCGATATTGCCCGGAGGACGCACAGCACACTCAAGGTTCAAGATTCCAATTAAGCTTGGAGACAATAGCATGTGCAATTTCACAAAGCAGAGTGGCACGGCGGAGTTGCTTCGTAGGGCGTCCTTGATTATCTGGGATGAAGTTGCTATGATAAATCGTCGGGCGGTTGAGTGCCTCGATAGGTCCCTACAAGATATTATGAATTGTTCTTTGCCATTTGGTGGAAAGGTTCTGACATTTGGTGGTGATTTCAGACAAGTGCTTCCGGTCATAACACGAGGGACAGATGCTACATTGTTGAGATCTTATTTATGGGAAAACATCAGGAAGATACGATTGTCACGTAACATGAGGGCTCAATATGACCCGTGGTTTTCAGATTACCTCCTTAGAATTGGGAATGGAACTGAACAAACAGTCGAGGGTGATTATGTCAATTTGCCAAAAGATATTGTGATTGCTTATACAGAAACTGAAGAATCCATAAACAAACTTGTCCAAAATATCTTCCCATCACTTGAGGAGAATGTAAGATCATCAACTTACATGAGTACACGTGCCATCCTTTCCACAAAAAATGAGTATGTAGATCAGATAAATGAAAAGATGGTTGACAATTTCCCTGGTGAGGAAAAGGTTTATTATAGTTTTGACTCTGTCGATGATGATTCGAGCTATAACTACCCCATCGAGTTTCTGAACTCACTTACTCCAAATGGTCTCCCCCCACATGTTCTCAAAGTAAAAGTCAATTGTCCTGTAATCCTTCTCCGCAATCTTGATCCTAATAATGGCTTGTGCAATGGAACCAGACTGATGGTTAGATCATTTCAAGACAATGCGATTGATGCTGAAGTTGTTGGTGGCCAGCATGTCGGCAAAAGAGTGTTCATACCTAGGATACCTATGTCTCCGTCGGATGATATTGCACTTCTAAGTTCAAGAGGAAACAATTCCCAATTCGCTTGAGTTTTGCAATGACCATAAATAAAGCACAAGGGCAAACTATCCCAAATGTTGGCATCTACCTTCCAGAGCCTGTGTTCTCACATGGGCAACTTTATGTTGCGTTGTCTAGGGGTGTGTCCATGGAAACAACAAGTATTTTAGCTAAGCCGAAGGATGGATTAGATCCCACGGGGAAGACCACTAAAAACATCGTGTATAGAGATGTATTGGATTGGTGAAGAGTGGACCTTACAGTATCCCATTTCCATTATTTAAGGTGACCTTTGACAATTATCCTATTTAGTTAGTGTTGTAACTTGCCATGTTTCATGTCTTCATTAGTGATGTGTTCAATTGTCAAGTGTCTTGTGATTGCATTAAGCCTTTGTTGCTCTATGCTTCCAGCAAATTATGCCTCCCATGCTTTCCTCCTTCCTAGACCAAGACAGTATAGTTCGCTACTATGTGTGCGAAGCACTATACAACATAGCAAAGGTAAACATTTTGTTGAGCAGTGAGACATTACTTATATAAATTAGCTTTGCATAAACATTTTGATGCATTATGCAAGCTTTCTGCAGACTCTGATGTTAATGTGCACACTCTGATGTTAATGTGCAGAGTGCAGCTCATCTTCTTGACAGGCTTGTTAAGGTACGATCAGGTATGTTGTATATTTATTGCCTTTTTAGCCTCATTATTATGCACGGGTACACAAAATTCTTGAACTGTATGTGTTCAATAACTAACCCAGTTTGCATTTTAGGAGTGGAGAAGACAAGGATTGTAGCAAAATATGCACCTTCTATTTTTCCGGAAAAAATACTAACTCAGTATGCAATAATGTTGATATGCATTAGGCAATTACTACTTTAAAACTTCACATCATAGTTAAGCAGCTTCTAATAATAAATATGTATATTTGTTAAATTATAAATCTCCATTTTCATATGTTCGCTGATTGTGTATGAGTTTGTTTCATAAATATTGAAGGTGTACACACTTGTACATACATGGCATTTTCTTTTTATTTGTGTTATTATTATGACATAATCTCCAAATCCCAATCTGGACTCTGCTTCTATGTACAGATTCCTATGGGCCTTCAGATTCCTATGGGCCTTCGGACTATGCCCCATCACTGATAAGTGACGTGAAGAATGAGATGACCATGAATGGGGATGAGTCTAAGTATGGTCGCCCGAGTCCCTCCATGGTAGGATCAATTTGGATTTTATTGATTTGTGCATTTGTTTTTGTCCATTTTAGCTTGTTTTTAATGCTAGAAGTTATTATATATTAGTATAGATTATGTAAGATATAGCTCATTTGATTATGTTAGGATGCAGGAGTTTTACTTAAACATCATGTGTTAAGATTGTTGAATGGTAATGTGTAAAGAAGCTCCTCAGTTAACAAACACATGAGCATGGGCTATTGGTAATGTTGTTGGTGAAGGAGTAGAGTTGAGAAGCAAATTCTTGAGTCTTGACAGGTGAAGGAGCGGAGTTGAGAAGCAAATTCTTGAGTCTTGACAGGTGAAGAAAACAAACACATGAGAATTTCATAGAGCTAGGCATGTAATCTGGACAAAACTTTATTCGCCCATGTTCTTTCTACTGCCAACACAGCAATAGAAGTTGCATTGAAGCTTGTTAGACCTAGGAAGAAGGTGCATAGAAGTGTTCTATTTTATTTGCAAAGGCTAAAATTTATTCTAGAGGAAAGAGATTGTCTTGTCAAGTCTATTTGTTGTGAGTTCTTTGTTTTTGCATCTTAGATTACATTTTTCGCACTATGACCATCCCTCTATATATTCTGCTCACCTTATGATGTTTGAATCTTGAATAATATTGCAGAAAGGAGGCAAGTTGAGTCTACTAGGACCCGTGAGAAGCACTTGGACAAAATTCATGTAATATATCTATAACTTTACCTATTTTGTCTGCATTTCTTCGACAAACATCTGTATTAATTAAGTTATGTGATATGCTATTTCAGGTGATCGTTGAGAAGGCTCACAAGACTGATGTTCCATAAATTGATAAGAAGTAAGTTGCCTTCCTATCTAATACTGTTTTAGGATGTCAGATGTGATGTTCTTTTTCATGGTTGATGTCGTAGCTTGAGCTCTTGTTTAAGCTGCAATTGTAGTTATAATATTTGACTTATGAGAAGGGATCTTTTTTCATTTAACTCTCTATTAAGGGTTGGAGAAACATGAACTCCTTTCCCATCATGTTGTATTTCAAATTGATCATATCCTCAATTTTCTTTACATGTCTCGTGCTCTATTTGTTTTACTAGCACTTATGTATATTGCTCATTGACTTAGCAGATATTTTGTCATAGCTTAGCTTTAGTTTGTTACTTTCATGCTAATGTGAATTGTGTAATAGCTGATTCCTGATGGTTCCTATTGTTTGTTGAGATTCAGACAAGAAGTGAGCTTTTTTATGCCATGCACATAATGAGCAATTGAGAAGGTTATTCACTAAAATGTTGTTCAAGTTCATCAACAAGGTCTGATGCTATTTACTATGTGCAAAGTAGTCGGTGTATTTCAATATTAACTACTTGATATAGATGAATTTAGATAATATCTGTGGTGGCGCTGATATTACTAGACTGGTACCTTTAGCATTGTCCTTTGTCACCTTTTAAGTAATAAAACCTAACTGCAATCATTACTTAATATATCTGTTAATAATACAGTCTGCCATTTATCTCCACTAGCCACTGTTGAGTTAGTCCTTGAGGAAAATGACATGATCAAAATGTAGTGATAATCCTGTGTTTTTCAATAATTGGCTCATTGTCGTTGAATTATTTTACCTTATTGTATTCCGTAATAATTATCCCTAATCAATTCTAATCTTGGCATACAAGTGAGTGCAAGAATGGTAGTGGTAGTGTTAAGAGCAACTCAGTTTTGAGCAAGTAATGTTAGAATTGGATAATTATGTGTTTTGTTTGTGTCACTTGAAAAGGACAGTTGTTTTTATAGTCGCAATCTGATTGATTAATTAGTTGAAAAGCATAATCTGTTTCTTTAAATTAGAAAATTTGTTTTGCAGTCATTCACACGGAAGCGGCTATGTGAATGCAGGGAATTTCATGACATTTCCCAAGGCATTAAATCAAAAATTTTGTCCTGCTTGTACGAGTTTATCATGTGAATTGTTGCGCTAAACAATTACTTGTTTAACTCAAATTATAACTTCAATTCTACTATCTTTTATCAACCTACACCCAGAAATGGCAGTGTGCATTGTGCAATGCTCTTGATGTCATGTTTCTATTCTTGTACTTTTTATTTCCGGAACAAAAGGAGGGCATCTGTTTGAGGATGAAGGGATCGTGAAAGATTTTCATCCTTTCATAAAGGCGAGGGATGAAATATGTCTAAAACCCATAGAAGTCAGGAAGAAAGGACCGCCTGGACTGTGCTCGGATGATGAAATCAAGTACATAAGAGTTAGGAGTCTGAGAGAATCCAATGGTGTCTTGTCATGGCACAACACTATGGCTTGGCAACTACAATAAGGATGTGCTAATAATAAGTTGGGATTCAGAGATCCCTTGGCCTAGCGTTCATCGATTTGAGCTATTGTTAGAAGTGAAATCTTGAAGCGAATAGTAGTCTGTACTATATTTATGTGGACTCTACTGTCAAATCAAGCTTTGGAGATGTGATTACTAGCCTATATTCTATTTAAATTCCAAAGTGCCTCTTTTGTGGACACTCTATTTGTTAGTTACAACATTGAAATGGAAGAACACATTTGTAGGACAGATGGAGAGGTTGCTCCCAATCTACATGCTCCTATACTTGTGATGCAGAAGTGACCAACCTACTTTTAGTTGGATCCTTGGATAACTGGTTTGCTTAGAGCTTTTATCTGATGGTCATTTTATGATTAATCTTCTTGGATCTTGTGAAATTGAAATACTGATGGAGCATAGATTGGTCTTGACTCGAAGATAATAATCAGAGGTATCCAATGACCATTTTCTATGGCACATTTCTATTGTCAAATTCATTGTTGTTGCTGAACCTAATTTAACTAATTAAAAAAATTATTTCAAGTTCAACACATTTATTGTTTTTTATTTGGTTATCAGTCCCACCAGAGACAAGTTCATAGCCTTTTGCTGTCAAGCTCTGTATGAAGTGATATTTTCCATCAGATAAGTGGTTTAAACTTTGAAGCACAATCTATCATGTTGAGAACTAATCATTTGCACTTGATAGCATGCTCAAGGGAACAAAATCAAGAATAAGACCATTATTATCCATAGTAGCTACAGAATCTATCACGAGAGAGTTGTAAAATAAAGAACAAGTCAAACATAAACCATGATTGATTACTTATCAATCATCATATTAAGTTAGCAGACTTTTTTATCAGAATAAGTTAGCAGATATAATCAAAAATCTTGTTCTGCTGATGGATAATTCCAGCAAGTTCTGCTGATAGATAATTCCAGCAAGATTTAAGCACATACCTGTGCAAATTTTGCGTTGTTGCTGATAACTTGTTCTTGATAAGCTCTGTACTCCGGAGTGGTTGCCTGGCAAGTTAAACACTGTCTTAAAATCTAAGGCAAGGGGCAAATAATGTGACATAGAAAATAACATAAAACATCAAGGATCAGAAGTGCTGCAGACCTGCTTAAGTGCAACAACCAACCCAGTAATGGTATGATTATGAGGTCCACCTTGCAGACCTGGGAAGATAGCAGCATTGATCTTGTCCTCAAGATCATACGTAACCTATACCGTAGAGGGTCATTAGGCCTTTTATATTTTCAAAAATGAGAGTTCTACAGCATGAGCTCACAGGCTCGCTGAAATAGAAGCAGTATACCTCTTTCCCTTGCTTGTTTATTTCTTTCACCCCCTTCCTATAAAAGATCATGGCTCCACGTGGTCCACGGAGTGACTTGTGAGTAGTATTCCTTCTGCTTGTCACATACCTGCAGATTGAACAATATAAGTGGACTTATTGGATGAGGACAGAAGATGACGATTCAATGCGCTCTATTGAGGAGCAAAACTCACCTTCCTTATGCAGGCATAATCATAAAGACGAGCATATGCACTTGCACTAGCAACAATCAACTTTGGCCTAAAAAGAACAACACTCTTCTCCAGCTGTACAGAAGTAGCACATCAAGCTTGTCAGCAAATGGTCTTAGGATTATTCATCTTGAAAAATTTCACAATTGAAATCTCATACTAAGCAATGAAAAATATCATATACAATGCTAACAGAAACCATTTTTTCAGATGTGGAATCTGCTAATTGCAAAAACAACACATCTTTGTCCACTTCTATGAACATGCACATCTAAAAGAGTAATCAAAAAAATTAACAAGTTAAATGGCATAAAACAGAACATATAAGAAGGAAAGGACACGAACACCTGGTCATGAAAAATAAAAGGAAGCACATCAACCCAACTCAGACCAAAATAAAAACACAATCCAACTCCAACAGAAAGGATAGAAACATATCGCACAGATTTTCTTCAAATTATATGATATGATTCTAACTGAATTTTAAGGATAGAAGAAACAAACTGCATATATATCCTCCATGGCAATAACAACTAGCACACTGCCTACGGCCTCCCTAGCCGAACCTAGCTTCGCCAAAAATTTTGCAATCGTGAAGGAGCAACAGATCTACTTATCTTCTTCTTGTAGCCGGCGACGAGAACAAATCCCACGACGATGAGAGCGCTCGCCAGCGATTGCAAGGAGTGGACGGAGGGCGACGACGCTGGATCTGCGCGTGCTCCTTCTCCCACTGACGGCGCCGAGACAGGCTAGGTGTGGACGCTTGTGGAGGGGAGTGGACGGAGAGTGAGGAAGAGAGCGCATGTGGAGGTGACCACCGGCGAGATGTGCGTGCTCCCTTGACCGCCGACCAGATCTATTTGCTCCCTCTCCTACCGGCTGCGTGCTCCCTCTCCGCCGGCTGCGTGCTCCCTCTCCTGCCGCAGCGCTCCGGCGAGATCTTCGTGCTGCCGATACTTGTTGGGTGCGGTGGTTGGCAGAGGATCTGCGTGCTGCCGAGGCTGGGTGCGGTGGCTTGCGGAGGTGAGTGGGAGGATGCGGTGCGGCTGTAGAGTTTCTCCTCTTGTTTTTAACGTATACTCCCAAATGTTGTTGATTTGATTATAATAATGTGTTTGCTCTTTGCATGTAGGTGTAACAGCAGCACGAGATTAGTGTAAAACTATCAATTCTCAAGGTGAACAAACCTCACTGCCCCCTCTCCCTGATGGATAGTTTTTTAGGCACACATTATTTATATTATTTAGGCACACCTTATTTATAGTATTTAGACATAATTTTATATGCACCCATTGTTTAGTATATCACTACTGTTTTTAAACATATTTTAGGTAACAGTATTCTTCGGTACATTTTGTGATGTACAGATGACAGAACAAAATGACATGCCCGCTATGAGTATAATATCACAACACAATAAACCAAAGAAATCAAACACGACTCAAATTGTGCCTCAAGGTAAGTGTTTCCACATTTATTTTGTTGCATCTTCTTTTGTTTTGTTTTGATATTATTTATCTATTTAAAAAAACATTTGTTGCAGACTATATGTGTACCAAAGAAGATGAAAAGATTAATGAATATTTGAAATCATTGCCGGGAAAAAAAGTTTTGGTAGATATCAACATCGCGTGGTTAGATAGGAATGATATGGAGTGTATTTTTCGTGATGACATGCAGATGAATGGAGAAGTAAGTATATGTATGAAGTATATAGATTTAAAGATATCGTTTGTCTGCTAACTATATTATTTTATTACAAATAGGTACTCAGTGCTTATATTCATTGTATAAGGGACGAGGAGCATTTACTTCACAGAGAAGATGGAAAGGTTTTTTTGGAGAACACGTATATTTCGAGCCTGCTTAAGCGTGATGGTGACCCTAACGTGGTCTTAAATTATAAGGATGATGATGATCTTGGTAAAAGAGTGGAGATATATTTGCAAGCTGATATGGTAAACTAATATCTCAGTTCATCTATACTGAAATAAAATCTATCATTGTATAATGTTAATGGATAAATGTTAATGTTTATTACAGGTCTTCATTCCCATTAACATACAAAATTTTCACTGGTACTTGGCAGTGATTAATGCAAATAAAAGTGAGGTACATGTTCTTGATTCAATGGGACTAGAAATAAGAGACCGTAGAGACCTTGAAACTACAGTAAGTAATTATTATTTATTATTTATTTTTTATTACGATGGTTTTTGTTATTACATTATTGTTAATAATTAATAATATTGTAATGCTATATATTTATCAAAATAGTTGAAAGGGCTAGAGAGACAAATCAAGCTTGTAGCAGAACATAAAAATTTTAATCAAGACAAATGGCCAAACCACGATGTTGCGTCATGGCCGGTTGTAGAGAAGATCACAGAGCAAATGCAAACAGATGGGTAAAGTTTATGTGGCTTATAACTTACAAAATTGTTTGAGTTTATTTCTACATATGTTGTATATAATTAAGCATTTTTATTTTAATTGGTATATATAGAGTATCATGTGGTCTGTGGATGATAAACTATATGGAATATTGGACTGGAACTTGCTTATCCGATAATGTAACCCAGGTAAATTAATAAATATCATATTTCATGGTATGTATATTTATAAACTTGCATGTATGAATGTTTATTTATATATTACACTATTTTGCAGGATGATATAATAAATTTTAGATTTAAGCTGCCCTCTATCCTATGGGAGTCCAAATTAAATACAAATAAAGGACAACAACAAAAAGAATTTAAAATTGAAGATATAGAGGGTCCAAGTGATGTTGAGATTATTGAAACTCCGTTTAAGTCAGCTACACTGTCATATGCATCAAATACAAAGAAAAAACAACAAGATCCTGAACAGAAGAATGAAGATACAGAGGGTCCAGCTAAAGTTGATTCTAAAGTTGATATTATTGAAACTTCGTTTAAGGTACCTAAACTATCATACGCATCAAATGAGTTTAAATTGGATGTATCTCCATGTGTTTTTTCCAAGAAAAGAAGAATAATTTCGTCAACCACCGAAGAATTGGTGTGTGCATTACGCACGTACATCATGTCGATAGACAACAAATACTTACAGTAAGTACTTTTTATTTAGTACAATGATGTGTTAGTTTAACTTTATTACATATGAGCCTGCTTTAACGAAAGATATGTTAATCATTTAATAGGAAAGAATGGATTCGAAGCAGTAAGCCTTATCCAATTTCTATAAGTATCAAGAAAATCATGGACATATTAGACACAAATAAGCCGATGGATATTGATTGTTTTAATCTGGCTGTTCGGATGTTTGCATGTGATGAGGCCTTGTTGTGGTGTGAAGACAAATACCACTACATGGATCTACAATTTATTGTAAGTCATATAATTATTTTATATGTGATGTGATAGTTTATCACAATTATTGTGTTCATGTTCGTAATAACAATATTTTTGATCAAAAACAGACCATATCTGATTTTCCTCGAGACCCTCTCCGTAAACCCAAACTAGATGTTACTCGGTTGGCAAAATTGTTTGAATGTTGGCCTGATATGGAGTACGATATTTCAGATTGCAGTGATGTAAGTTATTATCCTTTGTTACATCCATTATAATCTTCATATTGTATTTGTATTTATTGCCCTTATATGAAAGGCAGAAAGTATAAAATAGTCTGTATAAATTGTATGTCCTCTTGTTTCTCCTTTTATTTTCTACAAACACATATTTATAATAGTACTCCCATGTTTAATTTATTAATTCAATGTTCGTTCGTGGTTATTAATTTATTGTAGCGTACAAAATTTTTTATTGGTGGGTTTTGTCATTTTGTAACTACTATATCAATGATTATTTTTTTGCAGATTCTAATGCCTTACTCTTTCATGGAACGTCACAAACTATTCATCTTTAAAATGAAGGCTAGAAAGGTCATTATAATGGATCCATTGCCTGTACCTACGGGGGTTAAGGTTTTTCATCCAACCGTACATTATACCTATCCACTACTGAATATTGCTAATAATATGAAACTTGCCATGAATTTAGCCAATCCTGAATGGAACGACGATGTATATAAATGGCATCGTGTATTACCAACATGGGTCCCGAAAACATTTGACTGGTAATTGCCTCTAAATCATAAATATCTAATTAATTTAATTATTACTTATGTTCAATAACATGTAACATTAATATGTCTTTTGCAGTAATTTAACAGGATATCTGGTTATCAATTATATGCGCGCATGGAATGGTATAAGATTACCATTAATTAGCACAGTGAGTGCCCACATCTTTATATTTGTCTCATAATATTCTATATTACTGTTTTTCTAATAATTATATGTCAAATGCATTTACAGGATAAGAATGTTTTGAGAACAAAGTTTCTTGTAGAAATATTGAAGTACGCTGAGAATGAATGCAAAGAGAATATTCCTGAAGTAATTCAAGAAATTCTAAAGCGTGTTGAAATATTTCAATTTGTATAGCACTTGAGTGCTTTTAAAGGGATTTACACATTTGTTTCATCTTTAAGTGAAATATATCTACATGTCACTCTCTATCCTCTCTGAACAACCCTTGCATTGTCAAGAATCGGAGCTCCCAAGTGTCTTCAGGGAGTCCAAATAATCCAGGCTATGATCACGCTCCAAAACGGGATCAGAGTTGTTCTGATCAAGCACTTTTTTGATTTGGACCAAACAATTATGTAGCGGTTTTTTGCTTATGCTAATTATTTAGCTTTATTTATGGGCTCGTGCAACATCTTAGCTAGCTCCAAATCTATACATATGCTAATTATTTATCTTTATTTATGGGCTATGTCTAAAGATCATCAGTTCTATTATACTCCAACTAAATATAACTTGATATTTATTAATTACTACTTCTGAAACTATGAAATCATAAAAAAAATCTAAAATTGAAATTTCAAACTGACATTTACCGTTGCGTAGCACAAGCCCATTAGTATTTAGCTGTCTAATAGACAATTTTTTTTTGTCATTTACCATTGCGTAACACTATTTAACTGTCTAACAAATATTTGTTTTTTGTCATTTACCGTTGCGTAGCACGGGCCCACTACTAGTACTATCTTAGTATTTTAATTATGCTGTTGATTTTTATCTTAAAATTTATCCATTCATCTTATTCGTTTTTTAAATATTATTTATTTTGTTATAATTTGTTTTATTATTAAAGGTGTTTAAATCGTAACTTATTTTTTCATATTTACATAAGTTTTTTGAATAACATGAATAGTCAAATGTTATGATATAAGTCAACGGTATCATTTAGAACTTCAAATAAATTATCTTTAAAAATTTTAAGAAACTTGTTGTCATATTCTAAACAGCTTTTAAATTTTAAGCTCATTATCTATATAGAAAATATTGTTTTGTTTATAAACTTTTTTATTTAATTGATAATACTATTATTTAGGGTATATTTTTTACATTAGGTGGAATATAGATATAAATAGGTTCAGGGAATATCAAAATATGAGTTTTTCCACCGATATAAATTAACATAGTGTTGGACCGGAAACGGCGACCAGAGGGAGGGTGAATGGGAGTTTTTAAAATTTCGGGCTAAAAACTTAGCCTTGGCAATCTCTGTTGACTTCAACTTGCTAAAGAGCTCATCACAGGTCAAGGTGTCATAACCTGCGGACTCCTCAATGCTGGATATCTTCACTTCCCATATGCTACGGTCAAGAGCATAGAGAAGCTTGATAGCCCTATCATGATCACTGTAAGCAAGCGTCCCGTTAGATCGCAAGTTACTCACTATCGCGTCAAAGCGAGAAAACATGACATCTATAGATTCACCAGGTGCCTGCACAAACAGTTGATACTGTTGGTTGTATGTGCTTTGGCGACTGGCCTTGATCTGAGTAGAGCCCTCATGAAAGACAGTGAGTGTTGTCCAAATCTCCCTAGCAGTCCTAAGGTGCTGCACCCTATCGAACTCACTTCTACTCAAATCGATGAACAATATATTTCTTGCCTTGGAGTTGGCATTATACTGATCCTTCTCTGTCTGAGAGGTGCGAGTCTTAGGGATGGAGTATTGTGAGTCCACAATCTCTCAAATTGCATTTCCTTGGCTTAACAAGTAAGCCTCCATGCGCACCTTCCAGTATGCAAAATCTGTCCCATCGAACAGAGGAATTTTACTGCCTCTATCCATGTCGCCAACAGATCACAAAACCGGTTAAGGTCAACTGGTGATCTTAACCTGCTCTGATACCAATTGTTGGACCGGAAACGGCGACCAGAGGGGGGTGAATGGGAGCTTTTAAAATTTCGGGCTAAAAACTTAGCCTTCGGTTTTAGTTCTGTCTTCTGCGGAACAGGCTTCGAACACAACCTTCGAAGGTCTGGTTCGGAGATACTTCGACAGCTCCGAACACAGGCTTCGCAGGAGCAAAAGTTCGAAGCCAAGAAGACTTCGCTCCACTTACAACCCTCGAAAATCTACTCTGCTAAGTCAGTGCAGGCTCCGCACACAGGGTGCTTTGAGCAGGCTTCGCACTTCACCCTTCGCAAGAGTGGACAGCCCTCTGAGGACTTCGACCAAGTACTTGGCTGCAGCAACTGGTGCTGGGCTTCGTACACGAAGGTCTAAACGCACCCGAACGGACTTCGCTAAGGGGTTCGACACAATAAGCAAAACGGGCTTCGATCAGGGCTTCGCTAGTAATCTGTGAGGGCTGGCCTCAAGTTACACAGAGCGAACGCACGCTGAAAAACACACTTCGCACAAAAACAACCTTCGCCTAGACAGGCTTCGGTGCACTACAACTAGCGAGGTATGTAACGCGAGCTCAAGCAAAAAGCACAAAGAAGCAGGGCTTCGCCGCTTGAATAAGGAACACAAATGAATTGAACTCTGGATGAATACAGCGAGGTATGTGGCTACAGGAGCTCAACAGTAAATGCTCAAAGTGTTAAATGTTACCTACCGAGCCCCCATATTTATAGCCCACAGTTCACCCAAAGGAAATGACTACACTACCCCTAGGGTTTACATTGATTTTGTCTCTACAGAACTAAGGGGTACAAAAGGTAGTCCAACTTTATTCCGGAGGCTTCTCTGTCAGCTTTGCAGAGGGGACAACGTCAGCTTTTTGCAGAGCAGACAGTGTCAGCCTTTGCAGTCTTTGACCTTCTGGAGTCTCCCTTCGCACGCGAGGGGTGCGGTAGCTTCGGTGAGAAGCCTGAAGCCAGATGGCCTTCGCTTCACCGAAGATGACCTCCGATACAGTGACGGTTTTGAGCCGAAGCCGTCAAAGACCTTGGGCCTTCGCACCAACACCTCCGGAGTGGACCACCACGGCTTCGCAGCTTCACCCAGCTCGAACTCCGTCAGTCCGTGTACCGAAGCCATGCAGGCCGAAGCACCTCAAGTCAACCTTGCTCCGGAGCTAGCCTCGCTCCGAAGCCTTCCTCACTCCGAAGCCACACCTTCGGAGTACCACCCTTCGAAGTCCCTCCTCCGTCCAAGGCCTCCGCATGAAGCATTCCATGAGCACTTCGTCGCAGTGTCTCTCCCCGAGCACACTGCTCGACGAGCCTCACCCGGACCATGCCTTCGATGCGCCTCGACTGCTGAGACCTTCGTCGGGCAACTTCGAATGTCTCCCTCCGGAGCACACTTTGAATTCCTTGCCTCCACAGAGGTCTTGATCCATCCAACTCTGAAGTCATTCCAATCGGAGTACCTTCGAAGTGCCTCACCTCCGAGGACTTTGTCTCGGAGTACCTTCAGCCGGAGCCACGCTCTGCACTCTCTGCCTTCACCTGGCACGCCTCGACCCGAGGACCGACCCGGACCCCCTTCGCAGCCACCGTGACGGAGCTCCCCGCTCCCCTGGCATCAAGCCTCCCGCTTGACCCAGGTTCACCTGCTGCGAACCTTGTCCGTCGCCTCCGAAGTCCCTACGCACCACAGACAAACAGACAAGTGTATCCAGTACTCTGGAGACCTCTCCGGGTTAGCAACCTCCGGCACACACTCCGGTGTACCGCCCAAAGTACCGAAGCCTTCGGTACAGACCCAGTCACCGTGTACTGTCGGACCCCTCCGACAAGCACACTCCGCTGCACAGCTGCAGCAACCAAACCACCGAACACCCTTCGGTGAAACCACCTCCGAACACCCTCCGGAGGTCCAACCTCCGAACCCCCTTCGGAGGTACCCCTTCGAACAGAGGTAAAAAGCCTGTCAATCACTCATCACAAATACTGAAGCCAACCCTTGGTTTCTCACATAGTCTCATGATTTATTTAAACAATAAATTTTGTATTAATAAGTTGGGCCAGCTGCATTACCACTAAGGTTTATACTATTAATAATTCTGCTATTGTTTTGTTTCTAATTGCTTAAATGCCATTCCTTTCGGAGTTATCAAAATACCACTACACAAGTCAATGCGTCTTTGACTGTCTCTGTGACCAAAACGCTCAATCGATAAAATATATAAAAATAATACCAAAAGTCATCTTATATTTCTTCCTTCATGCACAGTCTATGTGATTTCCTTCACACGCATACGATAGAGGCGCGGAAATGAAAAAATATATAAATAAATAGTATTTTGGACAGTTTTAAGCCCTCTAATGGATTGAGTTCTAGTAGCGACTGCAAGTGGTAGAAACTCCTAAAACAACCTGTAAACAATAGCATAATCACGTGAAAATTAATTGTTTTACAATGCTTAGTTGTAAATAAACTCGTATTATATTAGGGTGTTTTTGTTTTAGTTTGAAATTATAACAATTCAACTTATTTTTATAAACTGATAAACAAACCAAATTATTATAATCTATAGTATAAATTATAATAATTAGGTAAACTTATGCAACCTAATTTTTTTATAAGATACAAACAGACCTTAGTATCCGTTAGGGCAGCTATAATGAAAAGCGTTTAGAGGAAAAAACATTTTTTCCCACCATGAATGTTTAACGCACGAGCCTGCTGTTTACTGTAGCATCGAGTGCTAGTGAGTGCTAATCAAGATAATTTTAACCATATATAGATAATCAAGTAAGTGTAGCAATAAATTAACTAATAAATATAGCCGTATTAAATATCTTTACATTGAAACATATGGGTGTTAACAAGAATGTTTAATTTTTTTCTTATGAGCACTTATACTAGCTCGTTTGTTTGGAGTACTACTGACCCACTAGGTTGGAGTAGGGTGTTATTCGCGAATTCATAAACTGTTTCTTACATCTGGCCTTTCAGGACTTCTCATTATTTACACAATATCAGCTTTTGTCTATCTTCTAATTCCTGTCTGTCCAAAAAGTATCTATAATTCAAGGAAAGACAAATCTTTATGCTAAAAAAGGGAGGTAAGGATCACGAATCTGATGCGTCCCTGCATTGATCCAACGGTCCAGATTCTCGTATGCACGAACCGACTTTAGAAGCAGGCCCAGCAGCCCAGCCTGCGGCCCACGAGCCTCCTCCCCTCGCCCATTTCGCAGAGCTAAGAGCATCTCCAGCAGCTCCTCTAAAACTCATCTCCTATACTTCACATATATGAGATGATCCTAAAAGATTTCACTCCTATACAACTTCGGTCTCCAGCAGCTTCCCTAAAATTTATTCCCTATATTTTTGAATCCTCTGTTTTATTATTATCTAATAATAAAAATTCTAACGACTATATTTTCAACGGCTATATATCTAACATATATACTATTATGTATGATCATTATTGTTATTGACGATTGATAAATTTTTTATTATCATTCAACGGTAAAAATTACAACGGTTATATTTTCAACAACTATATTTTCGTTGTGAATTTTTATTTTTTTCATAAATAAATAAATATCTTATAATTAGTCTAAACAGTTGATGTCAGAAACATCTTAAAAATTATAAAAAAATAAATATTCCTTTTAATTTTTATTTTTATTTTTTCTCTTTTCTTTTTTATTTTCTTTTTTCCTTCTCTTCTTTCTCTTTTTTCCTTTCTTTCTTTCTCCCAGTGCTGATGTGGCATGAATAGGGGGAGGAGAGATTCCCCAGATTTGGGGATGGGGAGAGAGAAGTAGGAGATGAGATAGGATAGGAGATGAAATAAGGAATTTGCTAGGTGGATTTTAGACCAAATACTCTAAATTTAACTATAAAGAATAATATAGGACATCTGCTCTACAGCCACCCTCTCTCACACGGAAAAAGAGCGCAAGCAAACGAAACAAAAAGGAAAGAGAAGGGGGCACACTGCAGAAAGAGGTCAGTCGAAATGGCGGAGGTGGCGAGCTCGAGCTCGCGCTCGGGCACGTAGCTCACGTCCCCGAAGCCGCTTCGTCGGAGGCCGTCCACCGCCGCCGACGCCGCCGTGGGCCGCCATCTCCCCCACGGGCGGCGGCTCCACCCCATCTCGCCTTCTCCCGCTAGGGTTTTCTTCGGATCCCGAATCACCGTAAGCCGCGACAACTTCTCTGGTTGTTTTTCTTGGAGTTTGAGCTCACGGGAACGCTGGTTTGGTCTCGTAGTGGTCGGATTTGGGGACCGTGCTCGCGGGTAGGAAGCGATCAGTTCTCTCTCAGCTAGGGTTGGTGCTTAGTAGCGTAAGTGGGAGAGTAAAATTTCGGGTTTATTTTTTGGATATCTACTTGGGCGTTGGGCCGTCCATTTTTAGCTGTAGTTAGTAGCTTTGATTGCGGTATGTCGTGGAAATGGCCAAGAGCGCCTGATAGTTTCGGTGCCCTGTGCTGGGTAAACGATACCGTGGTAAAATATGTAGGAAATCGATTCCCTGGACCATGAGGCTCGGTCTGGTGTCGGATTTGACTGATATATGCAATATGTAGCATGATTTGATCGATTTTGTTCCAGTTGCACACTTGCACTCAATGGCTTTGAGAGTTTTGTTAGAGATTTGATAATTTGTCACCACCAAGAAGTGGCTTCGTTTTTTTCCATCCTGGCCCATATGACCATATGTCATTGTCTCATTGACCTAAATGGTCCTACTCAGTGTTCTAAAAGGCGGCTCTAGGCGCCCGCCTAGGCGGGATTAGGCGCTAGGCGCCACCCCAGCGCCGCACGGAGCACCTGGGCGGCCGGCTAGGCGGTCAAGGCGCCTAGGCGGGTCAACCGCGGCCTAGGCGCCCTGGGCGGCGCCTAGGCGCCCTGGATGGCGATGGTGACTATAGTAATAAACCGGTTTTGGGGGGATAAAAAGCAAAAAACTCCGGCTGTGTTTAGGGTTTTTTAGCTACTCCTGGGCTCTGTTCGTTGCCGTTCGCCACGGTCCAATGTTCTAGCCTCGTGCGACACAGTCTGGCCTCACGCGTGCCCCACTCTGGCCGCGCTCTGGTCTCCATTCTCCGACGTGGTTCGGCCTCGTGCGCCATGGCCGCTCACCCTCCGCTCTGGTCTCCACTCTCCAGCAGTCCATTACCACTCCTCTCATCCCGATTTGCACATGCACTTTGCAGTTTAGTAGAAAATGTAGTGTTGTCTTTATATTGAGAGTATTCTAACCCAGGTGCCCCAGGCGCCGCCTAGGCGCCCCTAGGCGCTAGGCGGCCAGGCAACGCCCGACTAGCGCCTAGCGCCTTTTAGAACACTGGTCCTACTTGTTATTGTGTCGAGTGGCATCATAGTCAAAGGGGTCATGTTGAGAGTGGCAAATTATCATTTTTTTGAGTTTTGTTATATATGGTAGGACTAGGACCTCTTGCGGGTGATGCTTTAGTTTACTGTTATTACGAAGCTTACTGCTGTTTTTAGGCACTATTTTTTCCACTTAAGATTATAATGTCATCTTAAGTCAACTTATAGGTGGTGGATTATGTAAGATGGCAGATTGGATTATTGAGTCCTGGGCCCTGTTTTGGGACTTGTAGCAGCTGCAGCTACTCCTAGTCTCCTAGAATCTCTAGCTTCTCCAAACACTCTAGATTTTTCTCCCATATTGTAAAACTCAGTAACTGCATAATCTAGAAATGAATTAATATCTAGAAGCTGGGAAACATCAACTTCTTCAGGTTCTTACAAGTTAGATACTTACCACCTTCTTCTCAGAATCTTAAACTCCCCCGCGCTAGATTATTGTGTTTGGATGGCTAAAGTCTACAATGGCCTAAACTTTTTTGAGTGGAACAAGGTAGGCTGGTGGGTAATTTCTCTCAAGTTTCATGAGCACTATGGTAAAAAACCGATTCATAAGATGAAATAAGCTACTTTTCACATCTTATGAAATTATAGTAATTTGGGCTTGAGATTATAATAAGTTGGCCCAATAATCCTAGCTGTTTGTTTCCACTTTGGACCTATAAGCTGGCTTATTATAATCTTAAGTGGAAACAAATAGGACCTTAATCAACGGAGCTACTCCATTGTATGCATGGGATGGTGTAGCTTGTTTTGAGGTATGCATATCATGAGGCTAGTAGTATGATATTTCTAAATTTTTTCTGCACATATTGTGATACTTCTGTAGTTTTATTCATTATGGTTGTTATGGTGTTGTCATGGCGACAAGGTGGCGTCGAGGGTGTCCCACCGCCTTAGCCCCACGCCTTGCCATGAGGTGTGGCCTAGCGACGGTGGCAAGAAAGGGTAGCGGTGGTGGTTGTGGGTGGGGTGAAACCCTAAAGAGGACTGAAGGAGTGTATTCTCTTATACTAGTGTCTAGTGACTACTTGTTGGGCTAGACCTGTCAGTTGTTGGATTGGGCCAAATTTAGTACACAATTATTGTTGGATTAGGACACTTGGCTTTAAATGTGTTGTTAGACTGTGTTTTAAATGTGCTAGTGCAATTTTGCCCATATATTCTTTCATTTTGTAAGGCGTTGCCTCACCCTACACCTTACTGCTTAAAAGGTAAGGCAGTCCTCAGGTGCCTCGGCTCACCTTACCATCTTAATAGCTATGTTATGCGTAGAAGCTTGACTTATAGTGGGCTCATGCATGGGTACCATAATTTTTGTTGTCAATTTAGCACCAGATGTGCAGTGAGCATGTAAAACCTAAAGAAGCTCTTTTGGTGAAGTTCTAGTGTTGTTAGCTAACCTATACTGCCATGCTATTTATGAGGTAATAAATCTTCTACTTTGCATTAATATTCTGTATCAGCTAAAAATAGCCCTGAAATATCAGGCACTGTATATGTACATGATGTAATGTATCTGATGTTCAAAGACTGTAACATTCATTCATTTACATGAATTACTACTTTTTACACATTAAATGTTATGATTTATTTCATTTCTCTTGGAATAATATACCTCTGATGACAGGTAAATTTCACAAATGGCTTCATCACAGCAAGTGGAGCTCGAGGCTGCAAAGCTTCTTCAGAAACTTATTCAAGAGTCAAAGGACGAACCTGCTAAATTAGCAACAAAACTTTATGTGGTATGCATCTCAGATAGTAATGTTGATGCGTAGAAGGTATAAAAACTTTATAACCAAAGCATAACGTTTCTGCTTAATTTGACCTTTCAGATATGCCAACATATGAAACTAAGTGGAAAAGAGCAGTCACTGCCATATCAGGTCATATCAAGGTGATTGTTTTGCTTTACATGTCGAATGTCTTTTCAAATAAATAATTTTTCACCCATTTAAATTCAGATAACAGTTAAAGTTTTTTCCTTTCTGTGTGAAACAGAGTTCTTTAAATGTTGTAGAACAAAAAAAGTTTTGTTCCCTACTTCCCTTTGTTGTAGTCTTGTCATGCTTGACATTCAAAATCAGTATTGTAGTTCTATTCTTATATTAGAGCTCCACCCTGTTTAATTATATAGATGCTAATAAACTGGAATTTCACGCATCAGTTAAACAGTCAGTAAGGTGGCACTTGTGGAAAAGTATATGGGGGTAGGGATAGGGACCTAGGTGAGTTGTAAGGGGTAATCTGGCAGAACTTCCTTAAGCTTAACCAGATCGTTGTCTTGATTCTATAAGGCATGGCATGATGTGCTAACTGCTAAGGTGTACATCATAAAGTAATTTAGAAGCTCAGTAACACAACTATGGGAGGATTTCATCCTTGAACTTTCTCATTGTAATGATGAATAAATTTGAATAGGAGGGAGAGAAGTGTGGAGGATGTCAGCAAGGATTGATATACTGAGTCTGGTAGAGAGTAGCAAGATGGGACTAATGGGAGATTGAGAGTGTGAGCTATCATTTGGTTGTTGTAATGATTAACCATTTGAGATCACTACTTTTTCTTAGCTGGCAATTTGCAATGCTTGTAGTATTATTTCTCGTGATGTTCCATGAATCTGTGGATAGAACAATTTTGTGGTTGATGTTTCTGGAATGCACTTGTTTATCATCTTTTGCCTTGGATTGCTTTTCCTGGGAATCAATCAACTATGTTACCTTCTAGCCATTGTGTTTCTCTTATCTGGGGTATTGGGAAACACATGACTTTCAGAGTATGGTTAGCTTGGACATTTCCTTTTTGATGTAGAATGCACCAGTTTGCACAAAAGAAAAAACTGGATGTAAAATGGGAGGTAGACCCCTCACCCTATATCTTTTTTGTATTGGTTAGTGTCATGTAATTTGTCATAAGTGTGATCTGTGAAATGTAGTGATAGAACTAGTTCAACTTGGTCTAACTTCTACATGAACAATTGAAACACCAAGTGAAAGGATGCTGTGTAGCTCAGAAAGTTTGGCCAGACTTTTCATAATCTAGGCCCCGAGTTTTTGCCCGTTCGGAATTCCAAAATGTTGGAGCTTTAACTTTTTCTGACAGGGCCATGGAGACTGTTGTAAGCCAACATGGAATTGATATGGATGCTTTGCGATCATCAAGAATTCCATTAGCTGGTGGTCCACAAGCAGGAGATTCCAGTGGTGCTATGTCTAAGGATAAGGAGATCATTGGCAGCCAGTCTCCCATGGTTGGCAGTGATGCATCCCAAAGTAGTGCACATGCTGGATTATGGAATTTTCCATCAGGTAGCCAAGTAAACCGACATGGTAATCTCACTGACCTTTCTGGATTATGATTTCAACTTGTTTATGCATTGTTTTATGTTGTCAGGTTCAATGCCAGGCAGAGTCCCAGCAGGGCCAAACAGGAGTGATGTTTCCGGAGCTGATATTCATCAGGGCTCCATGTCACAAAAAAGCGGCAGATCCTCTGGAATGGAAAGCCCTGCTAGTATGCATATAGAGGATGCTAGATCTATGAATTCATATGATTCTTTGAAGTCAGATGAAAAAACAAGCAAGAAATCCTCTTCTAAGAGAAAAAGAATGGATCGGAAAGCAACAGGGGACTTGCATTCTGAAGACAACTCAAAATCAGATGCCATCTCTACTGGACACAATATTAGAAAGGGAAAACAGGCTGGCAAAGCTGGTACACCAGGTCAGCATTCTAGGGGAGCTGAGAATGATGGTAGTGCTCAGGTGCCACCTTTACCCAGTGGTGCACCTTTTTTAGGGCTCACCCAGAAGGGCCATCAGCTTCGTCTGGGAGGACTGTTGACAAGACTAAACCATCAAATCCATTCACAATGGCACATATTTCAAATTTTGCTGAAGGACTAACTTCTGGCAACGTCCCTACTGAGCTGCAGAAAAGTATATTGGGAGGACCAAATTTATTTAATGCTAGTTTTGGCTGGAACCAGAATCCACAAGGTCCAGTTATGAAGAATACTCAAGGACCTTCTCCCAACCTAATGAGGACTGGCGTTAATGTTGAAGGTACTTCCCTTAAAAAGAAGGGCATAACCGCCTTATTAAAAATACAGTTAAGTTCAAAGTTTTACCATAACGTTCGTGCTTATGCTACAGGGAAAGTTAATGTAGGAGCACAAGGAACTTGTAACACTACTTCAGCATCACAAATGGATTTCCCCACAGTTCCTCCTTATATGTCTACTTCCTTTGGAGGTGGCTCTCAGTTTCTTGACAAGGGCAAGGACATGGCTTCAGGCAATACTGGCACCGAACTAAGTTCTTCTAAAGTTGGAGCTCAACTGGGAATTATGCATGTATGATCTTTGGCTTAATTTTTAAATACCCTCGTGTTAAACGTACGTTGGCATGTTGTTATGGACACATTACGATCTTTTCTAAAATGTAAAACTTGTTAGTGAAATGCAGAAATTTTGTTCCTGTGTTTGTTCATTTTAGATAACCTGCTCTGGGATATTTCCTTTTCTTTTATTCATAGATATATCAAAGTGCATGTGGCAAATTAAGAAGAGACTGCTGTTCATTTCCATAAGGTCGCAGTCGAGCCTTGCCCAAAATGTATTTTGTGCAGAGCTTTAGTGAATCTCCTTTTGTAACTTCTGCCAGCCATCTTAAGAAACTTATTGTTTGGTATCTAGTCATCTGTTGATTGATATATCATATATGTATGTCTGCTAATTAAATCAATATTTAAGATGCATTTATTTGATGCACAAATAATATTACTTTCAGGGTAGTCCAATGCAAGAAAGGCACGGTATTGTCAGACCACTGCAGAGGGCTGATTCATCTTTCCAAGAAGGCAGATTGCCTTTGCTTTTAAATAGAAATATTGGTTCATCTCAGATGTCTAATACCTCTCCCAACATGCCATTCAAAGAGCAGCAGTTGAAGCAGCTCAGAGCGCAGTGCTTAGTATTTCTTGCATTTAGGTTTGCACATCCTTTTATGTCCTAATTTGTGTGTTGTTCTTTCACAAAATGCATCCATGCTTAATATCTGAACCTTATCTCTTTAGCACTCATATAGGCTGTACTTCCTTGCAGAAACAATTTGCAGCCCAGGAAGGTGCATCTTGAAATTGCCTTAGGTGTAGGGCTGCCTGCAGAAGGTATGAACTATAAGAGTACAGCACATTGTTTGAGCTGTCTGGTCTGTCATAATCTTAATGAGTTTATTCTTCAAATTCAGGTGGCAGTGCAGGTCAGAGACCTAATGAGAACAGAATGGCTGATAGTTCTGGGAAGGAAAATGGAAGTAGTCTGGAAAACCCTTCTATTTTTGGTAGGCCAAGTGATATTTCTAGACTTCAATCCACATCTGCAGGTAGTGTTGCAGATGCCGATTCCGCATTGAAGGAGCCAGAAATTGTCAAAAAGAAGGTCAAGATTGCTGAACATGAGAAGTTATTGGTGGAAACAGAAAATATCCAGCAAGCTGTTCATGTACAGGGAACTGATTCTGAAATGCATTCTCAAGAAACAGCATCTCCCATGCCATCTGGACAACTGCAGTACTTTCAGGGAGATACACGGAAAATTTCCCCTGGAATCTACAAGGCTGATGCAGAAAATTTGAATAGGAATTTAAGCTGGGGAGGAGGCCAGGGACCATCTTCTTTGGGTGGTAATAGGTACCATCCAAACCTGGAAGCTGCCCATTTGGTTAAAGATGAAGTATCAAAAGAATCATTCGCAGCTTCGAGGCTTCATGATATGCCTGTTGATGGTAGCAACTACAGTTTATCAGGAAAGGATCAAACTCCTGAGACAGCTGGTAATGAAGTTGAAAATGGCAGCCACATGGGAGAGATAGTATTTGAGCAATCTGCTGATGAAGGAGATGGTGATAACTCTGAGCATGATGATTTACCATCATCTCCTCCAAAGTACACAACAACAGAAAAATGGATCTTGGATTATCGAAAGAGAATATATGTCGAAAACAGAAGGAAGGCATTTGAACAACATAAGGCAGACAAAAGAATTTCAGCATCCTATATGAAGCTAAAGGTCACTCCCCACCTTCCTCACTTTGAAGGACTGAAAATGGAAAGACACACTTTTGAAATATGAGTATATGACATACATGTTTATCGATTGTTGTTTCTTAATACATGATCTTTGTTATTTCCAAAATCCTGTATTTTCCTCATAGTAATTGTGATTTATTTATTTTTATGATGGACATCTGGATCTGGTGTACATGCGCTTGTGTTATGCTACTATATGCTACATATTGTCAATCTGTGTGCTACAAGTCTTAGTTGCAAAAGTTTAACTATCTCTTTCAGGAAAATGTCAGTTCATCTGAGGATCTTTCTGTGAAAACAAAGAATGTCATCGAATTGAAAAAGCTTCAACTTCTCCAACTTCAACGTCGTGTGCGCAGGTTTAAACTTTAATTTCACATCCTACTTGTACAGTATGTCTCTGTGGCTACATTTTCCCTGTTTTGATTTCTTCCTTTTATTGGATAGTGATTTTTTGCTGGATTTCTTCAAGCCTAATACTGCTGATTTGGACCGTATAAAATCAATAAAGAAACACAGACATGGACGTCGTATCAAACAGCTTGAAAAAATTGAACAGAAGATGAAGGATGAAAGGCAAAAGAGAATTCGTGAGAGACAGAAGGAGTTCTTTGCTGATATAGAGGCCCACAGGTTGGATAAAAACTGTTGTTGACTCTTTTATCTCTTGGTTCTTATTTTAGCCAATATTTGAAGTTATTTCTACCCAATTTTAAGTGTTTTTTATATCATATGTTATGGTTTATTTTGTTATTGGGTGATTCATTCCTGAAGTATGTATAGGATAACAGTTTATTGTGTTTGTATTTGCAAAGAAACCGCTCTCTAGGAACACTTAAATAAAATGATGTCCTCTTCTTTGGAGCCAACGAGGTATAGAAGAAATAGTTTACTAGAAGCAGCAAACTAAATTATGCAGATGCAAAGATGGCCTTTGAATAATCGAACTTGGCTAAGCTAAACTGAAAGAAGCCAAGTAGCCAACCCAGAAAATAATTGCTCGTTTCCTGAAAAGAAACATATTTGTTCAAAATGATATTTGTTTCAACCAAATTACCTCAGTATTTACCCTGCAAGTCATGAGCTCAATATGCCCATGGTTTATGCTTGTTAAACATTTCACTTGTGGAACTGCAGAGAGAGACTGGAGGACAGCTTCAAGGTCAAGAGAGAACGCTTGAAAGGTTTCAATCGATACGCAAAAGAGTTCCACAAGAGGAAAGAAAGAATTCATAGAGAGAAGTTAGACAGGATCCAACGGGAGAAGATCAACCTGCTTAAGAACAATGATGTTGAAGGATATCTTAGGATGGTTCAGGTGAGTCTTGTTTGCTGTATCAATTTCCTTTTTTGTGCTTAATCCTTCATTTTAGTTTCTCAATATTTGTTTGCCTAAGTCAATTCTAATTTACATTACTATCCATAGGATGCAAAATCTGATCGTGTCAAGCAACTTCTGCGAGAGACTGAGAAATATCTACAGAAGCTTGGGGCCAAATTGCAGGGTGCCAAATCCATGGATGGCCGTGTATCATATGTTTCCGATAGTGCTGCAAATGATATTGAAGATGAAAGCTACCAGCCACAGGTCTGTTTGTGACTTTTTGTTCTTGAGTCTTGTTTACATTCAAGTTTAGCTGAAGATTCACTTCCCTGTGTTTTCTTCTACAGCATTATCTAGAAAGCAATGAAAAATACTATCAACTAGCACACAGGTACTACATGGACTTGATGGAATTACATGCTCCAGTTTCTCATGCAATAATCCTTCACTGTTCATTATTTGCACCTTATTTACTTCCTATACCTTTTTAATTCTTACATACTTGCTTCAATTTTCTAGTGTAAAGGAGGTCGTAAATGACCAGCCTTCTTATCTTCAGGGTGGAAAATTACGAGAGTAAGTTTGGGGGCTCATTTGTGCTACTTATATTTCAAGTGTGGCCTGGATATTCTTTTCTTTGGCATTTCATGTCTGTTGTTTTTAATTATCTACTACAATTTTCTTGATTTGTTACATTATAGGTACCAGATGAACGGTTTGCGTTGGTTGGTTTCTTTGTACAATAATAATTTGAATGGAATTTTGGCTGATGAGATGGGTCTTGGCAAAACAGTACAAGTAAGATCTAGTGCAGTGCCAATCTGCCATTGAGCATTTCTTGTACATCTGTTATGTTACTTGGTCAAAAAGATTACCTGAACTCTACTTGTGTTGTCTTTCTACTTTGACAGGTAATCTCTTTATTATGCTACCTTATGGAAGCAAAAAATGACCGGGGGCCATTTCTTGTGGTTGTACCATCATCTGTTCTTCCTGGATGGGAATCTGAGCTCAACTTCTGGGCCCCTAGTATAAATAAAATTTCCTATGCTGGTCCTCCAGAAGAAAGACGTAAACTATTCAAGTAAAATTTTAAATTGATACTTTTGATCCTTGATTCTGTCCATGTGAATATTTATTCACTTTAGCCTGTTTTTCATCCCAGAGAGATGATTACCCATCAAAAATTCAATGTTCTTTTGACAACATACGAGTACCTGATGAACAAGCATGATAGGCCAAAACTAAGCAAAATACAGTGGCACTACATAATTATCGATGAAGGACACCGTATAAAGAATGCATCTTGTAAGCTGAATGCTGACTTGAAGCATTATCGGAGCTCTCACAGGCTATTGTTGACAGGGACACCTCTGCAGGTATGACAGTTTACAATTGCGCTTATTTTTTATTCAGTATTTCACTTTTCAAGTCATTTCTGCATCAACTGTTTGTTCATCTTGTCGCATGAAGTATATGTTACTGAATTATATGTATAGAAAATTTCCTTTCTACCACCTGTTGCTGATTTGATGTGTTTTTTTTGTGAAGAACAATCTCGAGGAGCTGTGGGCACTTTTGAATTTTCTGTTGCCCAATATATTTAACTCATCAGAAGATTTCTCTCAGTGGTTTAACAAACCATTTGAAAGTAATGGTGATAGCCCAACCGATGAGGTAAGGCTTAAATGCCTTGTTTTGTGTGTGTGAAGCATTATTTCAGTGAAAGATCACTATATTTGATTCTTGGATCCTCGGTTCTGATTGTACTTTGTGCTTGAAGGCCTTACTATCAGAGGAGGAAAACTTGCTGATCATAAATCGTCTCCACCAAGTTCTTCGGCCTTTTGTACTCCGAAGGCTTAAACATAAGGTCTTTGATTTTGTTTGCAATATTAATGCCTCTTTTGAGAATAATACATCTTAGCAGTTCACTGTTCATCTTATTTGAATTTTTGAGTGTGAAAATAAATTTCATAATGTGCTTGACTGTTTGAACATGTTATCTTGAGGCACTATGAAGCACAAACCTATTGGTAGTGTATTTGTTGTTCACATTGTATGCTTTTGTTTTCTTTATACTTAAGTTTAATTGGTACTGTAATCGATGAGGCCTAATATATTTTTGTTCACCCATGTCTTAATTTGTGTGTCGAGATGAATGAGAGTGTTTCTTTCATCCTTCTGAAATTTATTAAGATTGAGTTGGGTGCTGCAACATGTGAAAGCTTTCCATAATTAGGTTATAGAATACAATACACAATGCTGAAATGGTATGCAGATCATATGCATGATGCAATATTTTTAATTGTGTTTTCGTGCCATCAGGTTGAAAATGAATTGCCAGAGAAGATTGAAAGACTTGTAAGATGTGAGGCATCTGCTTATCAGAAACTCCTAATGACAAGAGTGGAGGAAAATCTTGGTGGAATTGGAGCAGTGAAGGTACATACCTTGTGACTATTCAAAGTTGTTTCCTTTGTTCACTTTACTATTTCACTTGTTAAATATTTCAAGGCTTTGTTTGTAAGATAGCAGTTCATATCCTGTAGGTTCGATCCGTGCACAATTCTGTGATGGAATTGAGGAATATATGCAATCATCCATACCTTAGCCAGCTTCATGTTGAAGAGGTAGAATGCAATTCTGCCATCTTGCCACATTTCTTGTTCCATCATATTCATCATTAGCCATTTGGTTCTTTCTGCAGATTGAGGGTTATCTACCTAGACATTATCTGCCATCAATTGTGAGGCTTTGTGGTAAACTTGAGATGTTGGATAGATTGTTACCTAAACTCAAAGCTACTGGTCATAGAGTAAGTGAATTTTAATGTAGTTGGTTTCAGCCACATCTCCTATCTGTGGATGGCCTACTTTAGTTGCAAGTTCTTCTCTTGTTTCTGTTGGTTCCATTGTTCCTTTGGTCATGGTTTCAGATTGAATAACTTTAATTACAATCATGCAGGTTTTGTTTTTCTCTACAATGACAAGATTGCTTGATGTAATGGAGGATTATCTTGTGTGGAAAAAGTATAAATATCTCCGATTGGATGGGCACACTTCTGGCCAGGACAGAGGAGCTCTTATCGATAACTTTAATAATCCTAATTCTCAAGCTTTCATTTTTCTGCTTAGGTACATTAACTAGACTGCAGTATTAGGAGATGTATATCTTGTATTAACACATCTTTCTTTGCTATCCATTCGATTAATATTTAGACATACACTTACCTACTGGTTGGATATTTTAGCTCTAAGGTCTATTTCCTCTGCTGTTTCCCGTAGTATCCGAGCAGGTGGTGTTGGTGTTAATCTCCAAGCAGCTGATACTGTGATTATATTTGATACTGATTGGAATCCTCAGGTAGCTAGAGTCCCTTCAATTATATCATTCAAGGAATGTATTCAAAGATTTTTCCAAATAACACTCTTACCACTATTATTTTTCAGGTTGACCTGCAAGCACAGGCTAGAGCTCACAGAATTGGTCAGAAGAAGGAAGTTCTTGTTTTACGTTTAGAAACGGTAAGGATTGTTCCCAGTGTTGAGTACTTAGCAGTTCCATTTATCACCTATCTGGAAATTGAAGGGAGCAAATAGCATCTGTAGTGATAGCTCAGTAAGAAAGAGAACACTGCTGCCAGTTTGGTTTCATGCTAATAAATCTAGAAACTGATTATATTTTCAGAGTAAATTTCAGAAAACCCCATGTTTTATGACTTGTGGTCCATAACCCTGGGTATTATGGTCTTAAGGTTTCACAAAACCCTACTTCTATCTAAATTCCAGATAGTATAACGTGGTGGTCACATATTTACTTTTTTTGTCATGCCAAAAAGTAAATAAAATCTGAGGTATTCTGGAATTTAGTCTATTCCTGATCTGCTCCATTTACTCCTTTGTTTGAATCATGAAACTCTTGAATATGTTTGCTTTCATGTCCTATCACTACATCATATTATAACTTACAACCTCAAAAATGGAATGTTGTACTATATATGGAATGGCTTAATTAAAAGAACTTTATGTATACTTATTTCTGGTGATATTTTTGTAATGTTTTGAGAACTGATAATAGTTATACTGCATTCGAAGTTCCCGAGTTTCGTGTTGTGCAGGGCAGTTTGTACAGCATGGCAGTTATGTACTTAGAAAGTTAACAAACCGGAAGCATCCACCTGTACGGATTATTGGAACATGCATTAATGGCCACATATGATTAGCTTGTTTTGTTGTATAGTATAACTCACACTTTTCTTTTGTAACTGCAGTGCAATGTACCATTAGCTCATTTTTTTGTACATTAGTGTTTCTGGACTTTTGTGTTTTTTTTTTCTATTTGCTTCTCATGATATGAGTCACTAGTGAAACAAGCTTACAAGAAAAACACCAATTATTTCGCTTGGATATGTTATAGATAGACTCATGTACAAAACTTAACCAGAAAATTCCTTTTTACTGCCAAGTTTGCATTTGCTGTGCTGCTTTATGGAGTCTAGTTATAGGGTTCTTACATGCTCAGGTTAGATTATGCCGTTGGACTCCAAAAGAGTTGCTTTGAACTAACTGCTATTTTGGATTGTATTGTAAACATGTCATTAGAAAAACTAGTATAACACCACAAGTCTTTTGAAATGCCACTAGCCCCCTACAATGACGTGCAGATCTTTTATTGTCTTGATATATTTGAGTCTTGACAGAACCATCGATGATATTATGATGACCGAAGAAACACATGCTGCTTATTAATATCAGAACCAGGACGCTCTTTTACTCCACCTAAAAATAATTGAATGCTGCCATTTGTTTCTGACTTGGATACCCTTGCAAATATAAGGTCCGAACTGTAGAGGAGCAAGTCAGGGCTTCAGCAGAGCATAAATTAGGTGTTGCTAATCAGAGTATAACTGCTGGATTTTTTGACAATAACACAAGGTCAATTCTTTGACTCACCTTGAAGATCTAGCTTTTCCACACCCCCCCTATCTTTCGATTACTGGGTTTCCCTTCTCTCTTTCCTTCCATTATACTATTTGTCTATTGGTACCTATTGCAGTGCTGAAGATCGGAGAGAGTATCTTGAATCACTCCTACGTGAGTCTAAGAAAGAAGAAGCAGCTCCAGTGTTAGACAACGATGCTCTTAATGATCTTCTTGCCCGGAGGTAAGATTGGATTTGTTGTTCATATAAATTTTGGTATTACCAGACTGTGTGACTCCTGATATTTTTTATGTGTAAAATTACATACCATACCACATTTCCCTCCTCACAGCGAAGATGAGATTGACATATTTGAATCTATTGACAAGCAAAGGAGAGAAGAAGAAATGGTATATAATTGTTTCTGTTAAGATTTTCTCTGTGTTAACTTCAGCTCTCCCTCCAACTCTCCCCTCTGTTTCTTCTAATGTAATTTGCTTCTTTTATAGTCTGCTTGGCTAAGGGTTGTTCATGATGGTTCAACTACTGGACTAGATCCCTCAGTTATGCCTTCTCGTCTTGTTACTGATGATGATCTCAAGTCCTTCTGCCATGCTATGAAGATTTATGAGTCATCAAATGTAAAAAATGTGAAGGTAAATGTAAGGAGGAAGGGTGAGCTTGGTGGCCTGGATACACAACATTATGGAAGGGGCAAACGTGCTCGTGAGGTAAGTTGCACAATAATATTTTCCATAGCACCTTTTCTTTTGAGGTGAACAGTAGGGGATGCATCTACTGAAAAAATAGTACATGTACAAAAGTCTGCAGCACCTAACAGATACAAAGGTTTGTGTGGCCAGAAAAAAGACATCAACTAAAACCAGGCTAAATCCTTGAACAAAGAATAAAAAATAGCAAATAAATGGGTGAAGAGGTGAAATTCAGTTATTCTGGAGCCAGCTTGAGTGCTGTGGAAGCAACCAAGGAACTTCTTAGAGGCGTTTTTCCTTTAGGAGATTCATGTCAGCTAGAAGCATTCTTTTCTATCTGTTTTATTTGGAGGTGCTTTGTCAATCAAATATATTACCACTGTTATTGGTTGACATGCTGCTATGCTAATTTGAGGATAATCTTTGTAGGTTCGCTCTTATGAAGACCAATGGACTGAAGAAGAATTTGAAAGGCTTTGTCAGGTTGATTCCCCTGAATCACCTCAACCTGGTGGTATATCAAGGGATTTAGATATCTCTAAAGTTGTTAAGTTGGAAGTACCTGCAGAGAGTTCAAAAGAACCAGCACAAATAAAAAAGGAGACAGCCTCTGCATCTGTTGGAGATTCCCCACCAGCTAAGCGACGAAGAGGTAGACCTAGAAGGTCAGATGCTTCCTTGTCTCCTGTTACAGCCCCAACAAATACTGGCAGACAAGAGGCAGCAACTAAAGTAGATGGCAGTTCTTCTGCACTGGTTACTACTGTTCATCCCATTGCTCCAGATATTACCATTAATTTTACTTCACCGTCTGCTACCAGCAAACCAGAGATTGACACTGAGACTAAGGACACTACCAGCAAACAGGTGATTTCTAGTGACGATATGGGTACCACATCTGTTCCTGTTTTGGAAGGATCTATCACAAAGGAAGTTGGTATGCCAGTACAGAGTGTTCATGAACTTATACCTAGTGCTAGTGCTGCACCTCATCCACCATCTCCTATTACATCTAGAGGCAGGAAGACCCAAGCAGGAGAAACACCTCGCAGGCGAGGTCGAAAACCAAAATCTCTTGCTTCTAGTGGTACAGGAGATGCTATTCTAAGCCCTGTGGTTGCAGTTGGTAGTGGAGAAGCATACTCCAGCTCTGTAGTTTCATCGTATCCTCTAAGGAATATGCCCTCATCACATGCAAGTGCTATGACATGTTTGCAGAATGATATGATCACAGCTAAAGCTGCTACATCATTGCCAGAGGGAGTTAAAGGCATTCCAACCTCTGCTCATGAAGGAGATAAAGATGAAATGGTTAAGACACATCTGGCAGAAGATATATATGCGGGAACTGTAACCACATCAGGCAATGCCAGCTCACAGCTGCCAAACATAGCTCATAATGAAAATGCAGGACTGGTTCAAGCGAGTACCGAGCAAAACTTTTCTGCATCTACACCTACTATACCTGTGGTTTCAGAAGGGTTATTAAAAGTATCAGAGGTTCTGGTTGCAGATAAACCTGCTGAAAAGCAAGGTGCTCCTCGTCGACGCAGAAAGAAAATATCTGGTAGTGAAGAAACTGGAGTTAACACTAGGCAAAGATCAGCTAGCAGGAGATTGCATGGTATTCCTAGTGCTGCTAATGATGCAGGTACTGACATGAGCACAGGCAAGAGAATAGGAATAGTGAAGGAAACAGATGGTAGTTCACTTCAAGATAATTCTAAGGGATTACCAAGTATGATCACTACATCACATGAGAAATCTGGATATGACTCTCAACCAAGTACACCTATAGCTGTTCCCATCAATGAAGCTACACTTCCTGGTTGTTTCAGCGAAGTCCATGCTACTCAGTCTGAAATACATCCTGGCAGAGAATCTACCAATTCTGTGTGTTGTGATAAACTTTTAGATGCACAATTGGAAGCACCTCAATCTATGTCATCCCATGCTCAAGTGCAGCATGAGACAGGGAAGTATCATGTGGGAGCACATTCTGAAGTCATGACTGCTCACGCCGAAACAATTACTGCCAAATCATCTCTGCCTAATATTGACTGTGAATCACATGGTTCTTCACTTCATAATTCTGTCACAGATATTGCTAGAGTGCCATGCGGGGTTGATAGTACTGCTCTAAACAAGGCACTAGGTAGAAGGAAAGGTTCAGACCAGGAACCTCGTACCATAAGTAATTCTGCAACTGCTGCATCTGAACCTCATACAAGTCTTGCTGGATCAGACAAGACAGATGATACCAAAAAGGCAGAGATATCAGGAAACCCCAGCACTACAGTTTCCATTTCTTCGATCAAGCAACAGGAAGGTGACACCTTGAATGCTCAGTACACTACTGTTTCTGTTGGTGAAAAACAGAACAATGCTCAAAATCTTGTGTGTGCTGAAGTGTCAATTCCAGCAGGCATATCAGAGGCAATGTCAGAACAGCCAAACCAAACTGCTAGCCAGTCTGTTGGCATAGAACATATCAATGCTGATAATTGTGTGTGTGGCGAAGTGTCAATTCCAGCAGGTGTATCAGAGGCAAGGTTAGAACTGCCAAACCAAACTGCTAGCCAGCCAGGTGCTGCATGTACTGATCAAACAGATGCCACCTTTGGCACTCATATTCCAGCATTAGATGAAAAATCTGGAGAAAGAGAGCTTCTTGGAGGTGATATGCAAAGTACTCTTTCTCTCTCTCATGCATACACCTGCACACGCACCACTGCAGAATGTCTTTCTTGATCAATGTGGAAAGAGTAGTATGCCTTATTGCTAATTTCCATTATTCAACAGTAAAAGATAGCTTACATTACTCATGGAAATGTTTTTTTTCAGTTCTTCAGGTTCATAATTCAGAGCAAGAACCAGAGATGGTTTTGGTAGCAGAACCAGTTTCTGCAAATGGTGAGGAAGATAAGGTGCACGATCCGATGACTGCTGATCATAATATATTTCCATCTAGTGCACAGGACACACTGCATGATAGAATTGATAGCTGTGCTGATGTAGACTTGGTCCTTTGTGAAAACAATGCTAGTTCTGAAGTAAGTGTCGAAGATACAAATGCCAGCTTGAACATTCAGATTCCTGCATTGACTGAATCGGAAGAAAAAAAATCACCAGGAGGTGATGTGCATGGTACTCTCTCTCTCTCTCTCTCTCTCTCTCTCTCTCTCACTCTCTCTCTCTCTTACATGTGCATACCACAATGCCATGTCCCGATGAGAAGAGTATGCTATTTTGTTAATAGTTTGTGTTGCTCCAGTGACACCAAGCCCATGTTTCTGATGCACACCTTTGCCTTGTTAGGTACTAAGATTCAAATTTCAGAACAAGGAACGATGGTTTCAGCTGCAGAGCCATCATCTGCTGAAGGCATGTGCTTTATTTAAAACTCCAAATCATTCCATATACATATAAAATAACCATTTATTTGTTCTTTACCTTAATCTCTGTGCAGATAGTGAACAGCACATCATGCATCATCAAAATACTGTTGATAACTCTATATCTCTGTCCAGTGTGGACCAAGATAAGCTGCAATACCATATTGATACTAACACTGATGTAGACCTACCCAGTTGTCAAAGAAATGAAGATCTTGAGGGTGAAAAGAACCATTCTACTGATAACATTTTAGCAGGTTGCCATTCTCCTGATGCCTCAGGTACAGCTAAGCCAGCTTCTTGTGATCTCTTAGATAAAGATACTGTGCCCCCCACAGAAGGTGACCAAGACTGTCTGCAAAACAAAGATACCGTCATTCATGTTGTTGGTGCTAAGCATGTGACTATGAATCTCGATGCTATTCAGATTGACTATATTTCTAAGGGCTTGTCTCATGGCTTTCCTGCTGCTTTACAATCAATTGATTCAAATCGGCTTGCAGAAGAGAGTTTAGAGATCAGTGGTGCCAAATTTTCATGTGTGACGGAACATGAAAAGATGGAAGAAACCTTGAATAAGGCTGTCACTGACAATCCAACCTGCACACAGGTAAATGATGATTCAAACAATATGGATTTACATAGCGATTCATCTCCAGAAGAAAAAAATGTGGATAGTACATCCCAAGCAGTTGATGGTGGTGATTTTTTGGTAAGTAAAGGAACAACTGTGGATACCGTTGCTGCTATAAATACCGATGTCTCAGATGTAGTTGTCAGTGTGTCATCCACCCTTTCCAATAAAGAGGCTAGTACGGTAGAAGTTGGTTCATATACTGATGACACAGCTTTTGCTTGTGAATTAAGCAAGGATTTTGAGAATCATGTATCTGGTGATGTGTCAATGCCTGTAGGATTCTCAGAGCTCAGGTTAGAACAGCTGAACCAATCAAAATCTGCTTGCCAGTCTGTTCCAGCAAACGCTGAAGAAATAAATGCTGGCTTGAACATTGAAACTCCTGCTTTGGCTGAACTAGAAAGTAAATCACCTGGAAGTGATGTACATGGTACTCTCCTCTCTGTCTATCTGTCACCCACACACAAAATACTTAATGTAGTTGACATGCACTGCTGATTGGTAGTTTTGTGACATCTAATGTGCATGCTTCATGTTTTGCTAGAGTTGTATGAAAGGATGGAGGACACTGCACCCAAGATGAACTGTGCCATACCAACACTAAGTGCAGATCATAAGAGTATGATCCTCTCTTATTATTTTTTGGTCAATAGCAACACTATACCCAGGTTACTCATGTACATTTGTGCCTTTTCAGGTGATGAACTTCAGAGTCAAGAACAAGTGACGATGATTTCAACAACATCCATAGATGGTGGGTACTCTATTTAAAATCCAGAGCTAATTATTATATTTATACATATAAAATAACAAACTCTGTACAGGCCATGATATCAGTGAAGTACATCATAAGATTGGTTGTACTATATTATTAACTGTTGAGGATCAGGACAAACTGCGAGATAAAATTGATGGTACTACAGATATAGGCACATCTGCTTGTCAAAGAAATGTAGGTTTTGATTGTGAAAACGACCATTCTGCGGAGATTAATTTAACAGGCAGGCAAGTACCTTGTGATTCCCTTTATACAGATGTTCCTGCACTCACTGAAGATGACCACAGTTATCAGAAAAGTGCAGAGACTATAATTGATGTGATTGGTGCTGAGAAAAGCACTATTGATGTCAAAGCTATGCATATTGATGATATATCCAAAAGCTCTTCCAGTGATTGTCATGCTGCTTTACAATCAAGTGATTCAAATCAACCATTGGAACAAGAGAGATCTGTGAACAGCAACCCTAAATTTGCATCAACAAAGGAACAGGAGAAACCAGATGAACCTTCCAATAGAAGTGGAGATGACAATCCAACCCACAGTTCTAACAATGATTCCCATAATAAGAATGTAGTAGGATATTCTCCTTCAAATGACTCAAATGAGGACAATTCTGCCCATATAGCTGATGGTGGTGATTTAATGGGAAGTAAAGATACTACTGTCATACATGCTGGTGACTCAATGGAGCTTACTGGTGGCAATTCTGTTGCATCATCTTCTAGCCATGTGGTGCAAGACATGACATCTATCTCGAAAATGGAATCTGCACAAGCTGATGGTTCTGTGGAAATCCATAATGACTGCCCTGATGAAACCATCTATTCTGCTGAAATCAAAGCAGTGGTTGGTACTGAAATTATAGAAAATATTTCTATTGCTTCTGCACCTGCTATTACTATCAAACCAGATAATGAAACTGAACCTGAAGGTACTGCTTCTTTGACTGTTTTGGAAGGATCTGTAGCAAGGGAAGTTGATACACCAATACAAAGTGGTCATGATCTGGTCGCTAGTGCAACACCTTTTTCACCAGCTCATTTCCCTGGTGAGAGTCATGTATGTACTGATGTAGTATTTCCAGAAGAGACATCTGAGACAAAGCTGGAATCAGCAAAGGTGCATGAAGTAAGCGATGGAACTGATTATGATAATATACTTCCATCTAGTGTGGCAGAATGCACACTACAGGATAAAATTGGTAGCAGTGCTGATGTGGACAGTCAAAGAACTGCTGGTATTTTTGAAGTGCAAAGGAATGATTCTACTGTGCTTACTGTAACTGCCAGCCAAACCCCTTGTGATCCCTCAGAAAACAAAACTCCTTCTGCCGAAAATAACGGAAATGGTCTGCAAAGTGAAGGTACTACTGTTGATGTGGCTGGTTCTAAAGAAGATAATATAGAAGTCGAAGAACAGCAGATTTATGACATTTCTAGAAGCTCATCTAGTCATTTGCCTGTTTATTTACAATCAGCTGAGCCAAATCAGCCTGCAGAACATGCTGCCCCTGCAGAAGATGGTGGTAATCAGCTGCCAAGTGAAGTTACTGCTGTTGATGTTGTTGACTCTAAGGAAGATAATATGGAAGTTGAAGAGAAACAGACTGATGACATTTCTTGTAGGTCTTCTAGTCATTTGCCCAGTGCTTTACAATCAACCGAGTCAGATCAGCCTGCAGAACATGCTGTCCCTGCAGAAGACGGTGGCAATGGTTTGCAAAGTGAAGGTACTGCTGTTGATGTGGCTGATTCTATGGAAGATATTGTGGAAGGTGAAGGGAAACAGATTGATGATATTTCTAGAAGCTCTTCTAATCATTTGTCCAGTGCTTTACAATCAACTGAGTCAGATCATCCTGCGAAACATGCTGCCCCCACAGAAGATGATGGGAATGGTTTGCAAAGTGAAGGTCCTGCTATTGATGTGTCTTTTTCAAGGCAAGATAATATAGAAGTTGAAGATGTGCATATTGATGATATTTCTAGAGGCTCATCTAGTTTGCCTGCCACTTTAGAATCCGCTGAGTCAAATCATCCTGCAGAGCAAGAGAGTTTACAGAATACTAGTGTTGTGGATGCCTTTATGAATTCCTCCCATGGCACAATAAGTGGCTCCAATTTTGCATGTGTGAAAGAGCTTGAAAAAACAGATGCAACTAATGATAATTCAACCTGTTTACAGACAGGTGATGACTCTCACAATATGGCTTCAGGAAGGTATTCTTCTTTAGAAGGCAAAAACGAGGACAGTTATGCACAAGAAACTACTGTTGAAGACCTTAGTGGCTGTGAGGAATGCCACACTGGCTTGTCCACCCATTGCAATGAAGTGGCCACCCTGATACAACCTGGCACACCTACGAATGATGTTACTGCTTGCTGTGAAGTACAGGAGGATCCTGAGAATCGTTTATCTGGTGAAGTGTCAGTGCCAGTAGTATCATCTGAGCTCACAATAGAATTGCTGAACGAATCAAAATCTGCTAGTCAGTCTGGGGCAGCAATCATTGAGGAATCACATGTCAGCTTGAATATCCAGATTACTGCCTTAGCTGAATCAGAAGATATGGAATCACCTGGAGGTGTTGCACATGGTACTCTCTCTCTCTCTATCTCTCTCAAAGCACCGAAGATTGTTTTTTTTTGAGAAAACCAGCAGTAAAGTCTCCTACTGAGGTTATAAATTAATAGCCAAATTGAGTACAAACAGTGAGATTAGAGGGAAAGGGGAGAGAGAGGGGGGAGGGGGTGGGGGGAGAGCTGCTAGTAGTTAAAGTATATTACAAAAGCGATAGCCAAGCCATGTTCTGTAAAGTTGAAAGAACTTGTGGAGTATGCACGCTTGTTTTTTTCCCTGTTGATTAGTATTGGGAGCCAGGATTCACGCACGATTTTGCCTTTTCAGGTACGGAGCTTCATATTTCGGAAAGATTGAATGTGGTAGCTGCTGAAGAACCAGCATTTACAAAAGGTCTCTTCAAAATTACGTACAGATTAACTTCTAAACTTTGGCTAGTATGTGCATAGAAAGGCATATAGATTTGTCACATTACATTATAATAATAGAATTACCTTCAAAAGTATTTTCCCTATTTTCCCATAAATATAATATAAAAATAGAAATAAAAGGGCACAGAGGTACTTAATATATATTATCATGTTTACAATACTAGGATAGTTATTCATTAGTTTAACAATTTCTGTACAGATGGTCAAGATACTCATGAAGTTGATCATGAGACTGTTCATTGCACAATATCTCCCCCCATTGGGAGTCAGGACAACCTGCAAGATAACATTGATGATAAGGCTGATGTTAACCTACCCGCTTGTCAAACACATTCAAATTTTGTAATTGGAAATGACCATTCTACTGAGAACAATTTAGCAGGCAACCAGGCACCTTCTGATGCCTCAGATAAAGACAGTCCCCCCACTGAAGATGATCGCAGTGATCAGCATGGTGAACATACTACCACTGATATGATTGGTGCTAAGCAAGCCACTGCCGGAGTTGAAGCAATGCAGATCGATGGTGTTTCTGAAGGCCCTTCTAGAGACTTGTCTTCTGTTTCACAATCATCAGACTCAAATCAGTCAGCAGAACAAGAGAGATTAGAGAATATTTACACTAAATTTACATCAACAATGGATGAAACTTCCAATATAAGTCCTGGTGATAATGCAAAGTGCATTCTTACCAATGATGATTCTCAAACTATGAATTTAGTTGGATATTCTCCATCAGAAGACTCGAATGAAGATGATTCTGTCCAAGTAGCTGATGGTGATGACGATATGGGAAATAAAGAAGCTGCTGTTGATGTCCTCTCTACTGCATGTGCTGACGGTGTAAAAGAGCTTTTCTGCAGCACCTCTAGCCAAGTTATGCATGACACAGTGTCCATGTTGAAAACTAAATCAATGGATCCTCATGATTCTGGTGAAGTTGATCATGACTACCCTGATGAGATCATTCATTCTGCTACACCATCAGCTGCCAACAAACAAGAGAGTGGTACTGAAGTCAAGTGTGATACTTCTGTTCCTGTTACAGAAAGGTCAAAGGAAGTTGATACCTCTCCTCAGAGTGGTGATGATGTAGTAGCTGCTGCGGCATCTCATCCACCGGCTCCATTATCTGATGCTACTGATGTATCTGCTGACGTTCAAATTCAGTCAGGTGCAGCTAGTGATGAAAATAATGCAACGGTAGGCACGCAGACTCCTACATTAGCTGAACCAGAGGATAGTGCACCTGCCGGAAGTGTTATGATGCAAGGTACTTATCCACAGTGTCTCTTTCTATCCAAATTACTGGAATTCTATTTGTGAACTTGTCTACAGTAGCTTATATTACTCTCTCATTATGTGTCTTTAGGTAACGAGGTTGGCCGCTCTGAACAGGAGACAACGGCTGCTTCGGCCGCAGAGCCAGCATCTGTAAATGATGACGAATACAAGGTGCATGAATTACAGCATACGGCCGCAGATGACAGTGTACTTCCTTCCAGTGGAGCACAGGCTACGCTGGATGATAAAATAGATAGCAGCGCTGATGATAGGGAGAAGTAGGTTATGCAAATATGTTAATGGTCTTGCTGCATGTAAATGTTCCTGCTGAACTGATATCAGTCAGAACAGAACTACTATTAGTGCCTTGGCTCTAATTAATCGCATATTTTGCTAATATCGTGTCGATTCTATGTGGTGCTTATAGCATTCTTTGTACATGATCTTGTCCTCTGCTGAAACCGATCGCAGTGTGGTTTTTTAAATATTTTTAAACAACTAAAAATATTTTTTAATGATTTTCATAGAGTTTTTTTAGAGAAATCGCATCATTTAAAGGCTTGGTGAAATACACGCCGGCATAATACCCTCTGCATTTACGCAATTTAGAATCGGGCCTTGGTTTGCCGGCATATTTTGCTAATACCAAATTTTGGGTTTAGTTTTGAGCGTATAAGTTTTGAAAATCATCAGATTTTAGCATGCTTGTGTTTTGTCTATGTTTGATTTATTATCTTATCAAAATTTGAAAATGTTGGAAAAGAATAAAGGGGTATATATATAGTCAAACTAGAAGGTAAACCTCGTAGGAAAGGCACAACACATGTAAACCATCCTTGGAGGCATAGTAGCACAATGATAGATTTCAATGTGTTTCGTGCGTTGATGCTGGATGTGGTTGGTGGAGAGGTAAACATCGTTAATGTTGTTGCAGTAGATGAGTGACGACATGGTATTCAACATTTATGCTGGATCGAGAGACCACATTCTGGCGTTTTGAGGACCAAGAAATTATATTAGTGCCGAGAAACAAGCTCGAGGTGGACTGTCGAGTATCTATACAACCAGTCAGTCAGCATTCGTATAGACGACCAGCTCAAAAGGTGGAGATCGGCGAAGGAGAGTCAAAGGTGCCTTGAAGGTAGCTTGGCCTAAAAGCAGTTGATCATACCTACATGCTCGAGAATGTTGCTTGAAACTTATTGAGGTGACATACCAAGTCAAGGTGAGCACACCCAATAGCCAACGAGAGCACCATGCGAATAGTGGCTGGCTTGACCACTACGCTGAAAGTCTCGTCGTAGTCGATGCAAGGCATTGGGTGAACCCACGAAGGCATTGAATGAACTCACGAAGGACCCATTGAGCCTTGTACCGCTCAAGTATGTCGTTAGCCTTGAGCTTATGCTTGAAGATCCATTTGTTGGTGACAATGTTGGTGGTGGACGCCACACTAAGTCTCATGTGTTGTTGGAGAGTAGTGTGCGATACTCGTCCTCCATGGTCGTGACAGCGAGGGCCTCCCGAATTGACTTCGGGATTGGGGAGAGCGGCTATGTGGAGAGAGCAGGAACATATGTCGAACGCACACAAGTTCGAATGCTCCAAGAGTCTTGTTGAAGTCCCGCTAGAACCTTGGGACACCGCGTCGGGCGTGCGGGAGCACTAGGGGTCGAGGAAGCAGCTACGTATGGCACGGGTGTCGCCATGGAGTCCTCGGTGGTCGTGCGTGTCACAATAAGTAGAGTTGCACCTGTTAATGGGTCGGGGCAGACTCGGCGTTGACGCGCATGGCGTAGTCAGACTCACGAGAAGATGGGCGCCTATGGGTAAAACCACATGTTTCGTCTCCAAAATATCAAGATCATTACCGGAACAGGGAGAGGCAGTGAAAGGAAAGACCCCCTCATCAAATACAACGTGTCATGAGATCACGATGCGGTTGGTGGAAACATCAAGAAAACGATAGCCCTTGTGATGGTCGGAGTACCCAAGGAAGACACAACACGAGGATCTAAGAGAAAGCTTGTGTGGAGCGGTAGTAGACAAGTTAGGATAACAAGTGCAACCAAATACACGAAGGTGCATATAGAAGGGTGTTGTACCATATAGGGTGAAGAAAGGACACGGAGCAAGGACACAGAGCGTTGATTGTCTTGGTGGGAAGGCGATTCAGCAAGTATGTCATGGTATGAGGACCCTCGGTCTAGTAGCGTGGTGGTAAAGAGGCTTGGAACAACAAGGAGCAAATGATGTTGTTGATGGAACAAATAATATGCTCACTCAGTTTTACCATTTTGCGGAGAAGTGTATGGACACGACATTTGAAGGAGGGCTCCATGGGTGTGGAGAAAGGATCGTGTGGATGAGTTGTCGAACTCACGCCCGTTGTTAGTCTGAATGGTCTTGCCTATGCAGCCAAATTGAGTAAATACATAAGCGAAGAAATTTGAGAAAGTTGTGAAGGTGTCATATTTCAATCGCAAAGGAAAGGTCCACAAAAATATGTAAAATCATCCAGAATGACAAGATAGTATTTGAAACCAGAAATACTAAGAATGGGTGATGTCCATAAATCACAATGAATTAGCTCAACAGGTTTTATAGTATGTGACATAGATGAATGAAAAGGCAATCTAGTATGATGTCCAAGATGACAAGCATGACATAAATGATTTATTTGAGGTTTGGCACAACTAATGGCAGTAGAGCTGGCTAATTTTGATAGAGTGTCTTGGTCGGGGTGGCCTAGACGACGACGCAAGTGTAGGCAACTACGGCGGAGTAAGCACGTGGAAGTGCAGCATGCGATGGCCTACGTAGGGTGTAGATTGGACCTGATGATCACGTTCCTAGTAGCAAGATCCTTTATAGAAAGGCCAAAAGGATCAAACTCCATGGAACAAGAATTATCGGCAGTAAATCGATGAATAGATAAAAGATTCTGAATGATATCAAGGGCAACAAGAATATTATTAAGGTAAAAAGGTCCTGGGAGAACCGAGTTGCCTATGGAGGTGACCAGTAGGACAGAACCATTACCTACAACAAGAGAGGAAGGATTAGCTGAGTTGGGTGGTCGAAATATAGAGATGTTACTAGAGTCTAGATTTGTATTGTTGGAGGCACCAGATTCAGCAACCCGGTTAGTAATCGCAGGGGAACTAACTCCATGGTGTTGAATGAGTTGGCCAGCGCTTGTTGGTCCCATGAACCGATCCACGGGCTCCACGGTGTGGGAGCTAGAGGTGTAGGAGCCTTCTACTGACCGTAGTGGATGGGTAATGGCACCATGTGCGGTGCAAAGACCGGCCCAACCTATTGTGGAGGAAGGTCATATGGAACACCAGTAAACATAGCCTACGGGGGCAGTTGGGGCTGCTAGATGCCGACCCCCGGTAGGGGTGGCAATGAGCCGAGCTGGCTCGGGCTCTGCTCGGGTGAGCCACGTCTTGAACGGGCAGCTCAACCGCTAAACCGAGCTGAAAATGAAGCTCGACTCGACTTGCTACTTTGCTAGCAGCACACAGCGAGCGAGCAAGCGCCAACAGCACTAGGCGGTGGGCACCGACAACATCGGGCAACAGACACTAGGGCAGCGACGATGGATGACGAACACGAGGGCGGCGACAGGTGGTCGGCGCGAGGGCGGTGGGCCACGAGCGACGGGATCGTAAAAATAGGGCTGGAGGCGGCCATAGGGCAAGAGGAGGCAGTGGCGGCGGTGGCCATGAGAGCAGCGTCGGTCGGATCTAGTGGCGGAAGGGGCGGTGGCGATGGCCATGAGAGGAGCGTCGGTCGGATCTAGTGGTGGAAGGGGGTGGTCATAGTGATGGGATCTAGGGCCTCGGCTAGCATGATCGGTGGCGGTGACTGGTAGGATCGTCGGTGGCGACCGGCAAGATCGGGAATGGCAGCGGCATCCCGTGTCAGTGGCGTAGATTCGGACAATGGGAAAAGTTGGAGAAGTTGTTGTGCGGGAGATGTTATGCACATGACACTTGCTCTGTTGAATCACATTTCACTGAGCCTCTGAGCTGCTCACGAGCTAGCTTGACTCGGTTCGGTCAACTATCGTGGATGAGAGGGCGGCTCAAGTTCGGCTCAGCTCACCCGAGCCTAAGCTGGCTCACGAGCCGCAAGCTAAAATGCCACCCCTACCCTCGGGACCCAACCACATCTGGATGGTACCAGTCTAGGGGTTGTAGTAGGAAGGCCATTGGGAGTCGTCGTACTGGCCTTTGATGTAGGCGGTGGAGTTGTGGCTGGTGTTGCCAATGCCACTATCGCCATCGTTGTTGTTGTCGCCATGATTACCGTGATTGTTGTTGTTCTTCTTACTATCGTGATGAGGTTGCTGCTGTTGCAGTGAGCGTTACTTCTACTAGTTTGGTGGATGTGCCAGCCCACCCGAAGAAGGAGACAACACATAGAACGCAGAGCGAGCCACAAGTGTGGTCTTCAACCCTTGAGGACCCTATTGAATCTCCTCTAGGTAGAGATCGTCACACACCTTGTTGAATGAGGGAAACAATGACTGATTAGTGATGATGGCGCGAAGATGATCGTATCTCTTGTTCAGCCCTCGCGGAACGTTGAGAAGGAGAACGAGATCGTAGACACCGACATCGAGGTCATTGAGAGAGTCAGCAAACCCCTTCATCTTCCGGCAATAGTCATGCATGTTCAGATCACCTTGAATGAAGTTTCAGAAGGTGGCATCGATGTGGAGTGCACGAGTCTCGCGGTTGCCTATGAACTTGTTGGTGCGTTTTTTGGTCACATGTCCTAACCGATTACGATAACCTTCATCTTCTTTTCCATTCTTATCTCCATCGGCTCTTCCTATCCGATCGTGCATGCCATGGACGGACTTCTTTGACTTTCTTTTGACGGATCCTCTTTGACTTCTATTGACCATGCGACATATTCAGTGGGCCTGAGCTTCTTCCAAATCTTGGCATGAATAGAACTGGTTCTCTAGAGCCAACCAGGCGTGACGAGCAGTGTGGCCACGCTCGCTCGCTAGTGATGTCCTGTAACTCCGGGGAGATGGTGTCATAGATCTAGGAGGTGACGACGTTGTCCATCCAATCCCAAGCAGGAACGTCGACGCGTAGGATGCATAAAAAATGAAATATTCATAAAAAAGTAAAAAGTGAAAAATTCAAACAAACATTTTCTAGTAGACACATAAAAGTATTAATTGGCTTTGGAGAAGTGAAGGCCTTTGGAGAATCAATTGGCCATTCTTGAGTATTTTAATTTGCAGACTTGAAGGTTCCCCACCCCCGACAACATTTGCCCAACGAGAGAGCTGCGCAGCGAATCTCCCCAGCCAGATCCATGGCCATCGGCGGCGACGCGGCGAGCATGGTGGCCGTCGGACTCGTGTGGGGCGCCACCAACGCCCTAATGCGCCGTGGCGCGCTCTTCTGGGACCGCCGCGTGAATTCTCTGCCCCCTTCCTCCGGCATCGGCGCGGTGCGGCGGTGGGCGGAGCTCCTCGTCACGTGGCAATACTCGGTGCCGTTCCTCATCAACCTCTCTGCGTCTGCCGCCTTCTTCAGCCTCCTCGGCGCCGCCCCAATCTCCGTCGCCGTGCCCGTCACCAACGCCACCACCTTCGCCGCCACCGCCGTCGCCGCTGCGCTCCTCGGCGAGGGCACCCGCGCCGCTCCCGCCGCGCTCGGCACAGCGCTCATCGTCCTCGGCGTCTGGGTCTGCATCTCCTAGCCTTAGATCTTTAGGACAGGAATCCTCGATTATTTGGTCCAAGAAAACATCAATCATCATGTATTTACTCAAATTGGCCTTCAGTTGATGGGATTTCGTGCAGTTGTAACTTGTAAAAGCACCTTCTTGGAGTTTGGTAATCTCTATTTTCTCTCAAAAATGGAAATTTTGTACACTCATTCGATGAAACATAAATAGTCTTCTGTCATGCTACGGTCTAGATTGGTAAGGTTATGTGATTTAATAGAAGAATTTTTTTTTCGGAAATTTCGAACAAGATTTGATCGAAATTGTAACAAAATTGGAGATAGATAAAAATAACCAAATTTACAAACAGATAATCACGTAATGTTTTGCATATCCAAATCCCATTGATAATAAATTTCACACTTGACTAAATAAATAAATTTTGCATGTGTTGAAATTTTGAACTGTGCTCCTCTACTATATTGTTTATAGAATTAATTAAGAATAGTTTTGCTACTACTGTTTTTTTAGGTACTAAATTTATGCATGAATTATGTTTCTACCTTGCCTAGTTGGTGACACTCGTGGTGGTGACACATCCATAGCATCACCGACATCAATATTTGTATTTTGAGGTCCCTCTGATTCATTCTCTCAGTGTATCTTCCATTAATCATGAAATAATCAACATCAATAATAGGAAATAGAAGTAAAGTAGCAAGAAAAAATGTGGAAATGGGGAGCAACCAGGAACAACAAGGAAAAATATTTAGGAAATGAGAAACAAATAGGGAACAACAAATATTGAGCAAACGAGAACCAACCAAGGCAACTATTGGGATCAACCACAGTGCTACCAGGAGCAATCGCTGGGAGCAGGAGCAGCCACCGCAGCAAGAAGCAGCCACAAGGAGCAGCAAGCCGCAACCACCACAAGCCACCACAAGGAGCAACAACCATAGAAAGTTGCCTGAACAGTAAAAAAATAGGGTTTTCTGCACTTTTATACCTATGTACTGTATAAGTAGGCTATTGTGGACTTTGGGCTACACTAAAAATTTAAACTGGGTTGAAATTTTTTGGTCGGTTTGCTACAGTTTCGGGCCTTACCCAAATGGACGAATTTCACCGAAATTCGGCCCATTCGGCCCGAATCCCAGAACCATTATGATCCGCTTTAAATCGATATGTTTTGACTTTTATTGATTGATAAAGTACTGATCTAGGCCAATCTAATGAGACTATATCGACAAAACATGTGATGACAAGACGCCTATATAAAACGGACCAAAGCCCCTCTTCCAGTTGCACGCCATTTAGTCCCTCATCGTCAAGTGGAGCTCTCGTGTAAACATAAACATTCTTCCATTCGACTCTATTCAAATGATCTAATGGCCAAAAACACACATATATACCACAAAAGAGGGGTGATTCATCGATATTAATACCAAAAACACACATCAAACAAGGAACACCACATATATACCACAAAACAGAGGTGATTCATCGATATTTATGCCAAAAACGCACATCAAACAAGCTACGACACATATATACAACACATGTTATACAGATCAACAAGAACAACACATATATACAACATGTATTTACACATCAAACAGATTTACACCGCACGTATTTTTTAGCTGAACTAAAGAGAAAGCATCCTTGAGCTTTTCTTTTGGTTTGGCAGAAGGATTCTTGGACTTTGATCTCCTAGATTTCTCTCCCACGATCCCGTTAAATCCAGAAACCTTCTTTTCATAAGCATCTTGTTTTTACAGAAAGGAGATTAGACAAACATTTATAGGAAAACATTTGACATGCCAGTCAAGCAGGTTTTTACTAATTGTTGTGACCAAGCCAACATATATCTAAGTGGCATGGGTGATTCATTTCAAGAATAGTGCACATCCAACCGAAGTTTTGGCACCAGTGTAAACCATATTGTACTGATTCATCTACTTGATATTACTTGTAATATAGTCCAATTGGCACAAAATTGTCATCGATCCAGATCAAACAGGTTGTACTCATATCGCAGAAGCTTGTGCAGTAGCCTGCCGGAGGACGGGGGCGCCAAGGGATGCGGCCGGCGGGGGACGTAGCCGTAGCCGGTACAAGAGAGATGGAAGGAGGGGTCGGGGGAGGAGGGACGCCGAGGGAGGCGGTCGGTGGGGAGGTGTATGGTTGGAGGAGTGGGTCAACGGGGGAGGCACCTGGAGGGGGTTTGTGAGGGGGAGAGAGGTGTGGGGGAGAGCCGTTGGCAGGAGGAGGGGGCGCCGGGGGAGGCAACCAGCGGGAGGAGTGGGTCGCCGGGGGAGGCGGCCGGCGGAAAGAAGGTTGGCTAGGGTTTGTGATGGGGAGAGAGGTGCGGGGGAGAGATGGGTCGGGGAGAGGGTTTCGGGGGGCAGGGGCTAGAATCAGTTGGAATCGGGGGGACTGCAGCTTCCAAATTACACTGCGGGAATCTTTAGATTTTCTGAAATCTCTTCTCCTTTGGACCTCTTTTAGTTCAGATTTTATATTTTTGGATGTGAATCACTTTTCAGAATCAGAACCAAATGAATCCTTAGTATGGGTTGGACATCTCTGCTCGTACTACATACAATGTTTTTTATTTTTATTTCATCTGATTTTAATTAACTGTTAAAATTTTACATTATTTTTTCATCTATACATTGTGTACTCGACTTTGTTTTTTCCATAAAATTGTAATTATGTACTACCGGCATAATGTCACTGAAAATTGATTAGTCCTCGTATGTTACTAAAAATTTATCTGGTTTCATAATGTCACTTGTTGTCTTACAAATACGTTGGTTCTAGAACCATACAACGACCAATAATAAATATGAAACTAGATAAATTTTTAATAACAAATTTGAAATGTTTTTCAAATTTACGCAGTCGATCACTTCCATCATCCACCCTCAGCCCATTCCACATAGCTGGTTGGCTGAGCTGAAGTAGGATAAAAAACAGAGAATGTCATTGCAGCATGATTAATTAGGTATTAACTATTAAAAGATGAAAATGGATTTATCATACTTTTTAGGAAAATGTTATATATAAAATGCTTGTAACAAACATGTTATTTAAAAGTTTGAAAAACGTGCTGCATTAATCTAGAGCCTCCTCCGTCTAATCAACATATTTTTAAAACATCATCTACTGTCCAATGACGAACAAACCACCTTTCCATCATCCCACATATATATTTTTAGTACAAACTCACACATGTACACCATACTCCCATCTACACACCTACTCACGTGCGTACAAATAAAACAAGATTAAAAGTATAGCCTCATGTATCATTGGCACGTGTGTCAGGAGAAATAGCTTTATTCTAACAGGAGTCAAATGACAATATCTTCAAAATCTCAAAAAAGCTGAAGTCCTCTAGGACGTCAAAGTCAAAGTGCGAACCCAAGACCCCTTCATCCTGAGCGAAACAAGTAATTGAAGACTATTACGAAAACTACTTCAAAAAATCACAAGGCTAGAAGATAAGACCGGAAGCGTAAGAGCACCATGCCCCTCCGAGGCCCCTCCGAAACCCCCTCCGAGTTCCCTCCAGGCCACTTCGGGCTCTGCCCGGTCGAGGGGTGCAAAGCCCCTCTTCATTGCTATCCGCAACAAAGGCCTCTCCGGGGGAAGCCTCCTGTCCACACTATAGTAAAAATCTCTAAATATTTTAAGGCCACTCTGACATGTAGACCCAAATCAAGGCCCTTCGCCCCTGGTATTTGCACATGTGTTTGTATATTAGTTTACTGTTTTACCCCTACTAAATCTTATAAACAGAGTCTTGTATGACAGTTGTAAGTGGAGGGTAAAATAGTCTTTTCTTGTTATATTTTGTCTATAAAAGTAAGGCATCTCCAATGTAAAGAAAGAGAGAGGAGATAGGAATCACTATGAACTGGACGTAAGGATGTTTGGGAACCTAAATCAATATAAAAACATTCTCCACACGAACCCTCGAGGTTCATACTCCTTTACGCACTACAAACCATTCGAGATATTTATACAAACCTGTTATAGCTGATGAAATTGCTACAACATGTTTTAGTCACCTGCCAGTAGATCCTATATGGTCATAGTGATAAAACGATAAGAGTGACTAGAGATAATTTCAAATCATATATCATATGTACATAAACTATCTTTAGAAAATAAATCCTAAGAAAAAATAGGAGCACCTATACCAAATCTGGACTCGAAGCAATTAAACAAGTCCCATAAAAGAATACTCTAAGACTATTCACAGTTGGGGTTTCGTGGGGGATTTTATGGTATTAATTACCATGACACATCAGATTTTTTGCTGACATGACATTCAATTAATAAGAGAAGAGAAGTAAGTAGTGTCATCACCATAACATGATGCTAACCCGTTTCAAAGACGAATGAAACGAAATGAAACGCTCACTGTGAGTCAAATCGTTTTATCGGAGAGAGTGTATTTAATTCAGTTGTAAATCATTTAATTATACTGGTTAGCCTAAGAAATAGTGAAATGAAACTGTCGAAAAAAAGTATTTCATTTAGTTACAAAATTGATATAGTCAATTAAAAAACAGTGTTATGAAATCGTTATGAAATCTACCACTGTAAATAGCTTTATGCCGTGAGCGCCGCATCCACGGAATAGTGCCCATACGTGGACCACGTGCCTCACCATTTCAGGTCGCGCTATCGACCCAAATCCACATCCCTCAACTACCGCCGAAAAGGTCAGCCCTCAGCGCACACTAGTTATAAATTTTAAGCTCAGTTTTGTCGGCACATCTTCATGTTTAGGATTTTAGAACGGGTGTCTAATCTTGTTCTAAGAAAATTTAGATATGAAATAGTGAGTAGATTAATAAATCGCTATCCTTTCATTCTCAAAACACACGCGGCCAAGATATACTCGTATACTCCGCGACAACTTGTAGCTGTCGTCACCGTCGCCGTCTCAGTAGGACAATCGAGTGACTCGCTCTGGCAGGCGCCGATGTGGGCCCCACACGACACACGGTGCTAGCGAGTCCTTATCTGCTGCGAGTTGAACAAAGGATAACGCCCTGAGTAACATGAGTAACTGTTTAGTTCTTTACTCCGAATAGTCTCATCATCGGATGTTTAAAGTATTAATTATAGATCATTTATAAAATTTGTTTATAATCGGTGGATTATTCACGAAACGATTATAATGAGTCTAATTACATTATGATTCGATAATATGCTGTTATATTAAATATTTGTTAATTATTGATTAATTAGGCTTAATAAATTCATCTCATAAATAATCATCCGATTTTGTAATTATTTTTATGATTAGTTCACGTTTAAACTTTTAAATTGATATCTAAATAATCGATATGACACAGACTAAATGTCTTTTAATTTATGAAGAAAAAAAGATGCATTGTTATAATGCAAACAGAAACTGCCTAAAAGCAGCATTGCGTTTTGCGAGAAGATTCTGATGGACTGGAGTGACAAACCGATCGCATAGGAAATCCCAGGAGAATTCAATCGAAATTTGGCGAATTATGGATCATCTGTTATCATTTCCTCTATCATCATAAAAAAATGCGTTAACTAGGTGAGATTTCACATGTCTCCGAACCTCTCGTGAGTCGTGAGAGTTTAATTACATCGTCAGCTGCGGATTCCGGCGGCACGCAACGGAGCGAAGCGTTGGCCGCTCGCCTACAAGTGGGACCGCGTGAGGAGGAGGTGTTCGAATTGCTGGAGCGCCTCGCACATCCACCAGTGCGGGCACCGGGCCATGGCGTCCCCGGTGGAGACCCAGCTCCGGCGGCGCGCAGCCATCTCGGGCCACCGCTCCAGCTCGTCCGTCACCCGGAGAGGGAACATGTACCCCTCGTACGTCGCGTCGTACCGCCGGCTCTGGTAACACCACCGGCCCAGCGAGGCGCCCGTCTCGCCGCGCACGCCGGCCTCCTCCATCGCCTCCCTCCGCGCCGCCTCGTCAATCGACTCGTCAAGCTCCCACCCACCCTTGGGGAACATCACCACGTCGTCCTTCTTCTGCGAGCTGATCACCAGCACCTCCACCTTGCCGTCTTCTCGCACCCTGTACGGGATGCACCCCACCACGATCCGTCCTCCCGTTTTGTCGCTGTACCGCTGCAGCTCCCTCCCCTGCCTCGCCACCATCACCGCCGCCATCGAAACTTCTCTTAGCTCCCTCGCCGGAACGGTGGGAAGAAGATGAATTTCGCAGATATGGAATGCGCACACGCTGTCTTGGGATTTTGGATGGGATGCGCAGGCAGGAGGAGGATGAGCTAGTGAGATGGGGATGGAGTTGGAGTTGGAGTTGGAGTTGGAGGCGGAGGATTCTTGGGTATTAATAGGATTTGGGCGCGGGTGGCTGCGGTTGGCATCAGCGTCGTCGCCGAGTGGCTCGTGACAGCGACAGGACAAAAGGGTGCCAGGACCGCGCGTATTGATGGCGTGTGGACTGTGGACAGGGCTCATGGGGCTACCTGTGCACCTTTCCGTGGCAGTGCTCGCTTGGGCAGGCCCGGACAGCGACTTCAATAGTATTTACCCGCCACATCTTATTAATAACACGTGGAGATACACATATACATATAGGTTAGTAGGATAAATCCTCAATTTTCATTTAAAAGGTGCATATATGATCAATTTTTTTCTCCTATTTGTTGCTTCTGTTCTTTAGAATCTCGTCAGAATTTAAAACAGTTCACATTTATATATTTTAAATATTTGTTATTTTTAAATTTTATATTTTTCTCAGTCTTACAACATTATAATCTAATATCGAATTCGATATTTCATTGCGCAACAAATCTAGTTCTAAGGTGTAATACTACGGAACACATGAAGTGTCTGTTAAGTTTTATCATTTTAAGCAAAAATATGCTATTTATATAAATAAAGATTTTAAGAGCAACATAGAAGCCCCCTAAAATAAAACAGTAGATAATGAGTTGGACTTTGTGGTTCAAACAGTGGCCACTTGCTCTCCTTCTAGAGCAAATCCGATTGGGGCAAGTTGTGGCGCTTCAACGTCTGGTTCTAGAAGTTTGACAGTATGGAATGCACAGCTCTGTAGTGGTAGCTAGTGTGCTGCTTGTGGCGAGGATCATTGTTTACGCATAGTTTTGTCTTTTCACACTCTCTTTGAACAAAGTACTTTTCGCTCTACTAGAAGGAAAACCACTAATATGTTTGACATAAAAGTTGAAGATGATTTGCTTGGCACTAACTCGATCTACATTGAACTTACTTAAGGACTTAAGCACACATGATGTACTTTTCACACCTGCCTTCAAAGTCATTAGTCGACCCACCAAATTTACATGTAATTACTGCAAACAGAATTCTAGAGACATTTGCTCTGATCATGGAAAAATGCCGGAATTTTATGGGTAAAAATGTGCCACGTGAGAAAAACTATATAATCCAAATGTGAGCTAGAATTGTCTTTTTAAATAAATACCTTGAAATTACGTTCATATCGTTCAGACCACACGTTTGTATTTATTTCTCTTTAACTCATTAAAAGTTTTTTCAGGCCACTTTCTTTTTATAGCTAAGGGTCTGTTTGGTTGGCAGCCACAATTTATCATGTCACAAGTGTGGCCGTCACACTTGTGGTGAGAAAAATTATCGTCATATTTTGCAACACTTATGACGTGACAAATTATGGCCGCCAACCAAATATGCCCTAAGAATTGCATTGTGTTTTCAATGCCAGTAATTAATCTAATTATATGCGACAATAACTATAAAATTAAATGATATCATAAAATTAGCGGAATTAACTATGTCATGCTGGTGCACCATGGACCGGGTGCACGCAGGAGGGCAGGTAGGGTAGGACAAGACAACTCGAAGCGGGGCAAAAACCGCGTAGGCGAGAGCATCTCTCCCTTCGCCGCTGCTTCTCCCCCGTCTCCGGTCGCCGCGACGTCGGGCGGACAGGCGGCGCTCGCGTCGGCCTCATCTCTCCTCACGCGCTACGCGTACGCGCTGCCGGCCTCGATCTCCATCGTCCGTCTCCCGGGTCCGTGCGTGCGGCCATGCCTGCCCAAAATACACACACTAGTTTACGACCCGAAATCAGGACGAGCTTCCTTTAATTTCCACGGCCAATAAAGTCCATCTTTTTTCGTCCGGGCACGTGAAGATCGTTCGTTCTTAGTTGGCTCTTGCTGCCTGGCTGCAACCGGGTCCTATCCTATGGCTGGAAATATATATTTTTTACTACGTACCAACTTGTTGCGAATTTATGGTTATATCCGTCACACTAGGCACTAGCTTTGTTCTCGGATTGGCTACTTGAGTTTCTGTTCGTGTTGGTGGTGCGTGGCGACGATGCGAGGAGGAAAAGATGCAACGGACACGTCATCTTCGACAGATGTAAGTGGTGTTGGTGCATCATGCGCGTGGTGTGGTTAGTGGCAACGCATCATATGTAAATAATTTGGACCTGGAGTCTATCTTGGACTTGTGCAAACAATTTTGCACGCTGCATGCGACGACCGGCCGGCCGGGCGATATCTGCGGCGGCGACGACGACGGCGACGGCGCGTCGGCGCCGCAGCATCTATCTATCCGGCGTGGTGCGCGTCGGTGCTGAAACTTGCGGGCGCTGACACGCACGCACATGCGGTAGATAGATGCGGGATAGGGATGCCGTGCCGGCGCATGTGCATGCACCAGGCTTCATTAGTTCTGGCTGATCGAGGCCGGCGCTGAGCAAGACGACTCTAGCAAAGTCGTCGTCTTTCTGTAGCCAGCGAGCTAGATTTTCAGGGGAATAATATACGGTGGTTCCAACGACTGTTATGGAGTATATATTTTTCTTTTATACTGATTCGCATACGGTCAACTTTAAAATAATACATAGTTCTGCTTCTGCATGGCATCTGCGCGCGAGCATCGGCACGGCCGCCGGCGGATTCTGCGGCCGGCCACTAAAAACAGTACTAGTAATCAATCCTTCTAGAGTAAAGATTAGTAGATAATAAGCAAGTGATTAAAGAAAACTTACGAGTCAATTTAGATCGAGTTAAGTTACAGTAAATAGGAAACTTAGGAGTCAGCAAGTAGACATGCATGGCTATAAAATAAGAAGAAATAAAACACATTGTATCAAATTGAACAATAAAGAAAATGAAAAGGTTGATGACTCGTACCGTAACACGGGAGTCCATTTGGTTTGGAGCGAGGATGGATAGAAACATATGAAGCGTTTGGTTGGTTGGATCAGATAAGATAATTTTTTATTTGGTTATGTGTATATAATTTAGATGAGATAAGCTTAAATTTTTTGGGACCCACTTGTTAAATATATTTTTAACAAAAATATAATCATATGAGATTGTATTTTATTGATTAAATTGTAATACAATGACGTAATCATCTCATTTAACGTTAGATGGCTCGTCCAAGAAAATATTCTTTTAAGTGGTTATTCCATTCACTTTTTCTCCGACCAAACAGTAATGAGATGAGACCGAAAGGTTAATAAGTTTGGCATTGTCTGCAGTGCTACGTACTGTGTGTACTGTCGTCGTACGCCGTGATGCCACGCGTGCTGGCTGATTAATATATAAGATAATGGAAACAGTGACGTACACGTAGGTGCCAGCCGGGATCGAACTCGAAGTCGGCCAGTTATTTTGCAAATTAAACGTGTCTGCTAGCTTCCATCAAGCAGGTCGTCCCAGTTAAGCTTAGCGTGCGTGCGTCAAGGCTAGCTAAGATATATCGCAGACACGGCAACGAAGACCCTGGCGTTAAGTTGCTAGCTGCTCGGTGTCGTTTGTTAATACACAGCTAGCTCATCCTTACAAAATATCACGCAGGAACGCAAAAACTTGCAAGCATTGCGGATATATATTTTAGTAGTTCATGATGTTTAGTTACATTATTAATGTGTAATTTTACATGTAAATCATTTTAATCATAAAATTTTGTAATGTTTATATTAAAAATATATATTTTTTAATTACACTAAATAATAAGTATATTTTATTAAAATTTCACCTTTTCAAATTTTACATGAACTGATATGTTTTAATAGTATGGTAGGTAATATTCATTCAAAGTTAAACCAAGAAGCTGTGAAATCTAAGTTATATCAACTTTCAAATTTGTACTATAAAAATCTACATATTCTAAAAAAGTCAAGTGACCAAAAAAAAGGTATCTCAGCTTCGGGCCACGAAAGTTAGTTCAAAAATCTGAACTAAACAAACCTAAATATAGATGAGTTGATTATTCGTTCCAGTCTTGCCTGCACCGGACTGAAGTCACATATCTTGTGCTGCAGCTCCCCCAAAATTACAAAACATATCATAGGGTTGTCAAAAATGATTGGATCGAGCGTACACGCATCTTGAGTTAGGATGGTGGCATGCAGCCTACACGCATAAATCCAAGGCTAATTATCCCTGCACGGTTGTTGATGTACTTCCTGGCCCCTCGACAAGCAGAGGCCAGATGCAGACAGTCCGTGGCTCCGTGCGAAGCATGCCGCTCCTTCTCCGATTCGGGAACTCGGATTTTGAGCAGTTATTGCGGTTGCACGCGTGATTGCGTCGTTATCTTTCCCTGGATTTTTTTTTTCTCAGACACCTAATTATTGGGTAGGCTGGACGAAAAGGACGACTACTATTAAAGGAGCAGCGCCCATCGAATTGGAGGAATTCAGAAACACTTTCGTGTTCGTATTGTTCCAGATGATTTGGTATGTCGGCACCATTATCTACGAACTCAATAAAGCATATACCAAGTATATAGATAGAAAAAATAAAATTGTAATTATATAATTTTAATTTAGATAAAAATTGAGGATTATTTACACTCATATCTTAGATGACATTGATCTAAAATGACCCTACGTATCCTTAAGCTAGAATAATGATGCGAATAATAAATTATTAATAGAAAAGTACTAATATTTAATATATGAAAATAATATTAGTGGATTTATTATAAAAATTACTTTAATATGCTTGCGTTTTTTAATATTTTTATAAATATGTATAAAAATATGTGTATCTGATCGAGACCACATGTTGCCGTCTAAAAAGTCATCGGTTTCACAAACAGTAACGCAGTCAAAGTTTCTAGATGGAGTACCGTTGCCCTAATTAATCTCAAGTATTGTTGCCCCTAATGGATGCTACTTACCCCTGAGAGCCACGTTTCCACATCTTTGATGAGTTGCATACTTGCATCTCATATACATGATCTAATTGAATAATACGGTAAGACCATCTCTCCAATATTGCTTAGTGTTAATAAGCATGTTTAGGATAAAAAAATTGAACATTTCTTAAGAGCTGTATATGTTTTAATGTAAAAATACGTAGCGGTATTATGTTTGTTAGTTAATTTATTGATGCAACTAACTTGACTTGTATGCATTAATATATTTGAAAAAGCGGTGCTATGTAAGTAACCATCAGGAGCTGACGCCATCATAAGGCTATTCACAATGGGGTTTCATGGTATTAATTACCATGACACATCAGATTTTTTGCCGACATACATTCAATTAATGAGAGAAGAGAAGAAAATAGTGTCATTACCATGACATGATGCTAACCTATTTCCAAACGGATGAAACGAAATGAAACGCTCAATGTGAGCCAAATCGTTTCATCAGAGAGAGGGTATTTCATGAGAGCTACTTACATTTAATTACACTGGTTAGCTTAGGAAATAGTGAAATGAAACTCTCCACAGAGAGAGTATTTAATTTAGTTGCAAAACTGATGTCACCTTTTAAAAAATAGTATTATGAAACCCACCACTGTGAATAGCCTAACCATTCCCTCTCCCGGCGTTAAGCATAAAAAAATCAATATTCTCTAAAAGTGTTGCCGACTCTAGCAATAGCTCTAGTTAGAAGGATCCGAACCTTCTTCCGTTCATGTTTGAAAATCAAACTCTACTTGGCTTGCCTATATAGTTTTGATCAGTAAGTACGTAATCAATCGGTCATGCATCTATCAAGATTAAGATACAATTTTGAGTCATGTTTACATCACTTATAAACACTACACTACTTTTTAATAGATAGTTTTTTTAAAAAATAAATATGTATCTAATCACCTATATTCTCGCTATTTTCTCTCACGATCTCATCTTTTCTTCTTTGATATCATGTAGAACTGATTTCTTATGTAAGACACTGTTTTTCTCTCACACCTCAATAAATTACTAGTCACATTATTTTTCCGTTGACGTGCTAATAAAATTATTGCTAAGAAATCGTACTAGCATTGTCACCGTCGTTAATCTCACTCGCATATATTATACTAGTATTATATACACTACATAACGTTGAACAAACAACAATTATGAGACAATACAATTATGAAACATGGGTGGACAGCGGCGAGCGGAAGTTGTGAGTACGGTTTGGGATCACTACAACAAAACAGGGAACTTCCGTACGACGGAAGAAGCTAACTTCCGTCGGCAAAAGGCTAACTTCTGTCGGCATTTGGCCGACGTAAGCGGGTAGATGGAAGTTAGCTAACTTCCGTCGGCCAACACCGAACTCTGCCACGTCAGTAGAGGGGCGCTAACTTCCGTCGGCCAGCCTGGCCGGCGAAAGTTTGGGGCACCTAACTTCCGTCGGCTTTGGCCCTAGCCGACGGAAGTTAGCCTTCTGTCCACGTGGCCGAAAGCAGCTAACTTCCGTCTGCTATGGTCAAAGCCGACAGAAGTTAGCTGGTATTTTTTTGTTTTTTCCTGGTTCCCCTACTCACACTCACATCCAACCACAATTTCAATCACATTCACATATGACATCCAAAATCACATTCAAACTTCACATATAACATCCAAAATCAATCTCACATCCAAATTCACATCCAAACTTCACACATCACATCCAAAATCATATAATATAACTGAATTCACATCCAAAGTCACAATACACATCTGAATTCACATATAACATCCAAATTCACATACAAAGTCACATAACACAGCGAGAGCCACATACAAAGTCACATTTGTCTATATACTCACTGATCGCCCACATTTGGGTCATGGGCGCCGTCGCCGCCTCCCGCTTCAACCACATTTAACCCGAAGGCTCCATCCTGACCAGGCGTATGGAAACTCTGAAGAAATAAACAAAATTACAGAACGAACTCAACTACCCTTTTAAACGCTAACTTAAGTATCTGAAGTAACGATATGTCAAGAGGTACCTCAGGTGATGTAGGAGGTAGTGGTGGTGGCGGGGGAGGTAGTGGTTGGAACAAAGACATGTCAAATCCACCATGTTGCTAGGCTAGTTGCTACACATGTTGTAATGTAATCAGTTAGTTCTAAACCTATTTCTGAATACTTTTTAACTGCAACACTGTAAACTAAACTTACTTGGATCATCGCCTGCTGTTGTGCTAAGCAGGCGGTATAGTACTCTTGTTGTTGCCTACTGTGCTCGTCGCGCCGCCTCATTTCCTCCCTCAGCCGAGCCACCTCCGGGTTTTCTTCTGAGCGACGACGGCTGGAGCCAACTCCGACGGAGCTCTGCGACGACTGAGCTGACTTCTGAGCTGACTTCTGAGCTCTCACCGCTCTCGAGTCAATAACTCTATTGAACATGGAGTACCTGCAACATTGAATGAGTTAGTTACCATCACAATACCATACACAAAACATTGATAAAAACATTGTCTCACCGTCCATGGCTTTTTCCACCTCCGCTGGAGTACACAGCCATTTGGTTGACATGTTCTCTCCATCAATCATAGTTTTCTCCATGGAGTCGAACCATGTGTTCACCATATTGCGCCTTCAAAAAACAACATGTCCGATTAGACGGAGAAAAATGAAATTACGCAAACTCTTAACATTGCTAACATCTCACCAAATGGTTCGTGACTGTCTGGCTACACAAGACATCTGGCTGTGTAGGATCTCTTACTTTGTGACCAGAGGTATACACCTCTATGTCACTTGGCACGTTGCCAGATTTAGCTTCCTGTACAATAGAAATGAGTTAGTCGCATTACAATGTATCTATAGAAAAGCCGATGAAAGTTAGCTTAACTTCCGTCGGCATTTCCGAAAGCCGACGGAAGTTAAAATTGCCAACGAAAATTTCATGTTTTCTTGTAGTGGATGAAGGTGGCGATGATGATCTGATGGCCGGGGATCCGATCGGAGAGGTGGTCGGGGACGGGGAGGGAACATCGTGTGTACTTGATGGAGTCGACAATGAAGACATATGCGGCTAATGACGATGAGGGCAGGCGGCGGGGGAGCAACAACACACAAAGTGGACTTATGTTCTCAATGCTAGGGCTGAAATTGATGTCAGGATTAAGCCATGAACTCCAAATTTTATAGGGAGACACCAAAAAAGAAAATGAATGGTATGAAAGGAATTCCAATGCTTTTAAAAATAATATTATGTCATGAATACATTATTTATTTATTATTTTTATATAAAACTAATTATATTTCTATACATATGATCAATATTTTATATATTAATGATTTTCATATAAAACAAATTAGCTTTCATGTATTGATGATTTTTATATATTAAAAAATTTCATATAAAACATATGAACTATCATATATTGATAATTTTCATATATTAATAATTGTCATATAAAACATAGATCAGATTTTATATAAAAAAAGCTGACCCAACGACAGAAAAAGAAGAGGAGGTCATAATGAATCGACTGAGCCAAGGAGAGAGAGAAATCCCATAACTATGATTTTTTAGATGTAAATGAAACGTTATGATTTATGACACTGCATATATGGATATATGTATCGAGCATTCGCCTGTCGCATGTGATTGTGCAACAGCCGCGACTTAAATTTAGCGACGCGATCTCCGTGGCGGTCGAGGGCATTGACCCCGCGCGCCGCGCGCGAGCACCGACCGCGACCATCTTTGTCGCGCCAGCTTAATTTGGGTTGCCGCCTTGCCGTGCCGGCGCCGCCCACCGTGCGCGGCACCGGCATCACGCGCGCGCTGAATTTGTCTTCGCCGGCGGGAGACCCTGCACCACTCGTATTATTTCCAGTGACGACGGAACTAAGAAATAGTCAGCTCAGCCCACGCGCACATGCATGATGTCGTATGCGTTTGGTTGATAGGGAGGTGCACGCGCAGATCTAGCTAGCTAGCTATCTATCGGCTGGCTTGCCGTACGTCTCGATCTCTGCGTGCTGTGTGCGCGCTGAGCCAGCAGCCGACCCAACGGTTAAAAGACTTTGACTCGTACGTCCAGCTGTGGATGTGTGGTTAATGGTTATAGTACGTACGTACACCAGCTTGCGCACAGTTGCACGGTTGACCAAGTCTTGCTCAAACAACATATATTGACGTAAAAAGGGGTCAAATTAATTAAATCAAACCAGCTAGAAGCAACATGTTAGTATATGTTACGTTTGGTCTGACTACGAATTGAAGAGCCGGATCTACGTACCCAAGGCGATACCAGTTGCACGTTTGCAGATGACCTTTTTGTACGGGAAATTTTAACAGTATTAATTACGACGGTACACGTATCTCTATGGAGAAATATGCAATTATACTGATAAGTGCAAGAAAAAATAAGTTAGTATATTTTCACCGGTCAAACAGGTACTTCTATTTAAAAATATAAGTCATTTTAATCTTATCTAGAATCAAAATCTGGAAACGAACGAAGTATATACTAATTAACATTAGTAGAAATTAGTGTATGAGTCGTCACATTCCAAGGACCAATAAGATAGTCAGTTAGCAGTTAGCGGTGTGTGTGTGAGCTGCTTGTGACTAACTTGCAATTTTTTTCTATATAGAAAGCTTGCACTACCAAACGAAGTGTTTGACGAGTGTCTCAGATTTTGCCGAGTATTTTTCAAAAAACACTCGGCAAACAAGTTACTAACGGACGTCGTCACGACGTTTTTGCACGTAAAAAGAGAGTATGTTTGCCGAGTGTTTTTAAAAAAACACTCGGCAAACCCATTTTTTTATTTTTTTTCTGGCCCATTGTTTCGAGTCTATATGATATTTTCAATTTGATTTTAACTTGAAATTTTTTATACAATAAAAACACAACATATATTATCTCATGTAAAAATTACACATTTTTTGGTTCAGTTTGTTATTTTTAAATTATTAAGTATGTTTCTAGGATATAAATTGAAATAGGTGAAATTTGAACTACAAGTGCCTAAAATAATAAACCAAAAATTATGGAAAAATCATATTCATGTTTTAAAGTCTATTTATGATACTTATAAACTTAATTAAAATAAATTTTGAACAATTTAGGGTGTGACGCTCATTCAACAACGTGAAGCTTAATAGTTTTTTAATTATAAAAAATCAACTAAAGTCTAAAAAACATGAGACTTGTCATGGTGTTATTATATTATAAATAGATGCTGTGATAAAAATTTAAAAATATTTAGATAAAATCATCACATAGAGTGTTTAGAAATCGTAGATTATCAGAGAAATGATTAGGGTTTAGAGAAGAAATGAGATAGGTTTGAAAGAAGTTTGATAGATAAATTATTTTTTGTACTTGAAATTTTTTCTACAATAAAAAAACACATATTATTTCATGTAAAAATTAAACATTTTTTGATTCAGTTTGTTATTTTTAAATTATTAAGTATGTTTCTAGGATATAAATTGAAATAGGTGAAATTTGAACTACAAGTGCCTCAAATAATAAACAAAAATTTATAAAAAAAATTATATTCATGTTTTTAAGTCTATTTAGAGTTCTTATCAACTACATTGAAAGAAATTTTGAACAATTTAGGTTGCGACACTTATTCGACAACGTGAAGCTTAATAGTTTTTTAATTATAACAAAATCAAATTAACTCTAAAAAACATTATACTTGTCATGGTGTTATTATATAATGCATAAATGCTATGATAAAAATTTAAAAATATTTCAAGAAAATTATCACGTATAGTGTTTAGAAATAGGAGATTATGAGAGAATTAATTAGGGTTTAAAGGAGAAATGTGATATGTTTGAAAGAAGTTTAATAGATAAATCATTTTTTATACTTGAATTACTTTCTACAATCAAAACACAACACATATTATCTCATGTAAAAATTCCATATTTTTCGAGTTCAATTTGTTATTTTTAAATTATTAACTATTTTTCTAGAATTTAAATAAAAATAGATTAAATTTGAACTGCAATTGCACGAAATAATAAACAAAATATTATTAAAAAAACATATTTATGTGGTTGAGTTTATTTTTAGTCCTTATATACTATAGTTGTACCATTTTCATCAACGAAAAGATTGTAAACCAAATTATACAAAATTTTAAAAAATAAAAAACTCTTTGCCGAGTGCCAAATTTGAGGCACTCGGCAAATATGCTGGGTTTACCGAGTGCAACACTCGGCAAACCGAAAAATTCCTTTCCCGCACAGTTTTTCCGCAAATTTTCAAAACTGGCGCACTTTTTTTCAAATTTTTCACACACCTTTTAAAATCCCCTCACCTCCCTCCACTCTCTTCCCTCTCCTCTCTCCCTTCCTCCCACCGGCTCCCTCCCGCCGCCTTGGCTTCGCCCCATCGCCGCCGCGGCCGCTTCCCCGGCCGCCGCCCCAGCCGCTTCCCCGCCCCGCTCCTCCCCGATCGCGCCGCCCTGGCCGCGCCGCCCCGGCCGCCCTTGCCCTAGTCCGCCCCGGCCTCCCCTGCAGCTCTGCACGGTGCCGCCCCCGCCCCGGCCACCCCGGGCCCACGTCGCCCCGGCCCCGCGCCGTCCCGACTACCCCGGCCGCTCCGCACGACGCCGCCCCGGACGCTCCGCACGGCGCCGCCCCCGTCACGGCCGCCCCGGCCCCAGCCGCCCCCACCGCCCTGCTCGAAGCCGCCCGCGTCGCCCCGGCTGCCCTGCGCCGCCCCGCCCCGGCCGCTCCGCCTCGGTCGCCCCGGCCGCTCCTCCCGGCGCCGCCTCGGCACAGCTCCGCCCCGGCCGCGCCGGCCCCGCGCCGCCCCGGCCCTGCACCACTCCGGCTTTTTCTGTTTTTTTTAATTTTCTGAGTTTTACTTTGCCGAGTGCTACATTTTGACACTCGGCGAACTCAACGTCACGGCCGTTCGAGGCCCATCAAGCTACTTTTGTTTGCCGAGTGTTGTCTGTGGCACTCGGCAAAAAGTTAACCGAGTGCCTGACAAAAAACACTGGGCGAACCCGTGTTCACCGATAGCGTTTTTGCCGTGTACTGTTCGCCGAGTGCAACACTCGGCGAAGCCCTTGCCGAGTGCAAATAAGACTTCACCAAGTGTTTTTGGCACTCGCCGAATATTTCTTCTCCCGTAGTGTTGGCTACAAATAAGGTCACGGTGCGCTCGTGCATAGTTAGTTGTCGAATTATAATGCATTTTCTACATACATGCAAACTTTCTCTTCGATCGTGTTGAATGCCGTGTTGAGCAAAGATCTGCGCGGTTTTATTCGATATTTTAGTATAGTTCTCGTGTGTTGTAATTTTTAAAAATAAGATGCATTGTTACAATATTTCATACTTACTTTGTTAACTTTTATCTTAATATTTTATCATTTTTTTATTCAAAAAATGAAAGTATTTTAAGTATAACTTATATTTTTATATATTTGTATTTTTTTTTTGAATAAAATGAATGGTCAAACATTGAGATAAAAGTCAACTATATCATTTAAAAGTTAACGAAGGGAGTGGTTACTTTCTAAACTCATAGAATATTTTATATTATTTATTAATTTCTAAAATCCTTGAAATTTTCAAAAAAAAATCAAAAATCCAAATCGTATCATTTTTTGCATAAAGGACAAACTATTCATTTATTTTGATTCTTCCTTTTCTCTCTCTCTTCTTTTCGTTTTCTTCCTTTCTTTTTATTTTCAACCCATGCACTATGCACTATGCAATGCCATTTGTCCAAATTCCAATACTCACGATCGGTGAGGTATCCTTTCTTTTTTAGTCTAAAAGTTTAGTCTCGTCACATCAAATATTTGGATGTTATTTTTGAATATTAAATTTGACAATGTGATGCTATAGTAAATATTTGCTAATCATGAATTAATTAAGCTTAATAAATTTGTATCGTGAATAATCCTCTAATTCTGCAATTATTTTTATAATTAGTTCATTTTTAATCGTTCAAATTAATATCCAAACATTCAATGTGACACAGACTAAACTTTAGTCCATGAAACCAAACGCCCACTAATCTACTCCGGGACACCTTTATTTCACTCCTATTTTAAGGTAAATATACAAACTAGTCACTATTTTAAGCAAACTCTAGGTGTCAAGTGCATTTAATACAAATATTTTTTCCTATTTTCATAGAGTGCATAGGATCTTAGATGGTACACATATACTAGCATGTGTACTTATTTATACGAAGGATCGATTTAGGTGTAGAAAGTCTACCACAACCTAAAATATGTTTGGAGCGGTTGATCTTGATCTAAGGTTGATATATAGAAACTGTTTATTTCAGCTTTTAGCAGCTAGAGATTCTCAGTAGCTAGCTAGTCTGAGTAGATGATGTTTTCCAACTTCTGAATTCTAATTCATTTTCAGATTCTGCAGCTACTGATTTTTTACAATAAATTCAAAATATAGACCATTTGTTTTCGCATCAAATTCTAGAAGCCGAACACCAACAGATCCATATTCTTGATCGAGGGAGGGTCCTGCCCATGATTATTTTGTCCTTCAAGATACACTTTTCACGTCCTAATGGCCTTAAAATACCATATAAGGTAGGATTGTCCACATCATGTTCTAATAGCTGCACATTTCTATTGCATTGTTAACTAATTAATGCATACAAAATAATATAGGTAAATATTTCATAGCTAATGCTAGATATGCAGCAATACCTGGTGTACTATCCTCGTATCGTGGTGTCGAGATCCGTTTGAAATTTTGAAATAAAAATTGTATTATTAAAAAAATCTCAATTCTAGGCCTACCTAAGCCCAAAATTACAGATATGGGCCGGGCCGGGCCGGCCTCGGCAGGTTACAGTTACACAACCCATTATTACGAAAAAAAACTCAAAAATACCAAAAAAAAAGGCCATCCCCAGACCCCAGTAGCCGCTGCATCTCGCATTTTCCCTTCCCTCCCTGCGATTCAAACTTCACTCCTCCCAAATTCCACCCACCCCTCTCGTCCCCACCATGGCGCCCGCCGCGGCCGTCCCGGGAGCAGGAGGTGCCGCCGGAGACGGAGAGACGAGGCGCCTGGCGCGCGAGGTGGCGCGCGTGCTTGACGATTGCCGCGCGTCGCTCGCCGTGCACCCGCGGAAGATCCGGGAGCTCGGGGCAATCCGCTCCTCTTCCTCAGCCGGCGGCCGGTTCCTCCCCGCCTTCTGCACTGCGCTGACACCGCTGTTCGAACCTCTTCGGCGCTCCGCCGCAGCAGACCGCGTCGCGCGCTTCACCGCGGCGTTCGCCTCCGCCTCCGCTGCCGGGGGCGGGGATGGGGACGGGTTCTTCGAGGGGTTCCTCCGGTTCCTCCTCGTTGCCTCCGCTTCCGCTCATCGCCCCGCCCGGTTGCGCTCCTGCCAGATCATTTCTGAGGTGAGTGGAGGAAATTTCTGAATGTTTTGCCTCCTGTCGCTATCGTTAGTACTGTAGAAATTTTATATAGTTGCGCGTATGTCAATGTGGTGTTTAATTATGCTATTCTTTATCCGAGCACAAGTGTTATAAAACTTTAGCCAGGGAGTAAAAAAATCTTTTGATGCTTGTAGACTCTATGGAATTTTTGCGGTCTAGTTTTGCCAGCTATTTCGTTTATGATACTCCCTCATTCGTATTGCAAGTCATTTGCCTTTTTTAAGTGAAACTTCTTTAACTTCAACAAGTTTAAAGAAAACAAATATATTTATACCTAAAATATCAATTAAATACACTATTATGATATTTCATGGTGTATTTAATAAAACTAATTTGATATTATAGTTGTTGATATGATATATTTTTTCTATAAAATTGGTTAAAATTAGCAAAATTTGACTTATAAAAATTCAAACGATTTATATTATTGTGGAGGGAGTAATTTGTTTGTTGCAGCAGCAATTTAGGGGACATTTTGTTTTATGGACTAAAATTTAGTCCGTGTCATATTGGATGTTTAGACATCAATTTAGAGGATCAAACATGAATTAATTATAAAAATAATTACAGAATCGGAGGATTATTCATGAGACAAATCTATTAAGCCTAATTAATCCATAATTAGTAAATGTTTACTGTTGCATCACATTATCAAATCATGACGTAATTAGATTCATTAGATTTGTCTCGCGGATAATCCACCGATTATGAATGGGTTTTATAAATAGTCTACATTTAATACTCTAAAATAGTATCTAAAAAACCAATGTGACAGAGACTAAAATTTAGTCACTGTAACCAAACACCCTCTTAGTTTGGTTGTTTGGTTGCAAGGAACTCTGTAATTCCAGCAATTTTTACTTCTTAATTCAGAATTTCAGAAGTTGTAAGGGAGGACAACTTATGTCGCTTGATCACTAACATTTCAGATCTTCTTGTAGATTATTATGCGTTTGCCAGATGATGCTGAGGTCAGTGATGAGGTTTGGGATGAAGTGATAGATGACATGAAGATTCGGGTTCAGGACAAAATCCCTGGAATTCGTGCCTTTGCTGTGCGTGCATTGTCTCGCTTTGCGAGTGATGGGGAGGAAAATGACATTGTTGATCTCTTTGTTGAAACCTTAGAAAAAGAACAAAACACCGTAAGTGAGATCATTTTAATAACTTTACCGATTGTAAATGCTGGATTCACTATTATTGCATCTCATTAGGGATTTCTCCAAATGTGAAGGAGGTCCGGAAAGCAATAATTTTGTCTCTTCCTCCATCTAATGGTACATTAGAGACTGTCATTGGATCAACGCTTGATGTAAGTGAGTCTGTTAGGAGAGCAGCATACAGTATGCTTTCAACTAAATTTCCCCTACAAAGTCTTAGGTGAGTAGTCCTGTCCACTGGATGTAGAAATGACCAATATATATATGTATGGAATTAACAGTTTAATACTTTTGAGTACTGAGGGTTTCTTCTTTTGTTTCAGCATCAAGCAGAGGACAAGTCTCCTTTACAGAGGTCTCTCTGATAGGTCTGCATCAGTGAACAGTGAGTGCCTGAAAATGCTGAAAGATGAGTGGCTTATGAAGTATTGTGGTGGAGATGTCATCACTCTTCTCAGGTTTCTTGATGTTGAGACTTATGAGGCAGTTGGAGAAACAGTAATGGTGGTGCTTCTGAAAGATGGTTCTGTGCGAGTGCAAGATGGGCAGACTATTAGGCAGTACTTCATAGCAAATACTGAGGGTGAAGGTAAAATCTAAAGAAAAAATATTGGTATATTTCTAAATATCTGGTTGTGGGCCATGCAACAACACTTCAGTAAAATAACCACACCTAAAAGATAATGGTGACAACAAATTGCTTTCACTTGAATACTTGATACGTTTAGGTTGGATACTTTCATTATATCTGTTCAATGGTAAACTGGTCATCTCTCTTTTATTTCTGTTTGTTGATGTCACTAACTCACCATATGTACAACAATTGCTGCAGAACAAGTTTCCAATATTCAGCTTATGGATGCTGAGGTTGCTCTGTACTGGAAACTTATGTGCAAGCATTTGCAAGCTGAAGCTCAGGTTTGCATTGTACTTTAAGCTTTTCTTGTGCATCATATTTGTTGTACATGGTACTCACACAATGTCACCGGTAGGGATTTCCGTAGAATTAGTATGAACTAATCTTCTTAATTAATATGAAAAGTGGGTAAATGGTCGAGGGCCTTGACCTCGTTGTCGCGGCGGTGCTATTGCGGCGATGCGATAAGGAGACAGTGGATATAGGGAGGCAAAGCCTAAATTGAATACTCGCTGACTAGACACCTATTGGGGCCCTATTTTTATAGACATAGGACCAATCCCTCTAACAATGGAAATAACAAACTAAATCAAATCTAAACATAACTCTTTCCTAAACTCACTCAATCCTAATCTGCTAAATCTTGATTTGCTAACTTAAGAGGTAAGAGCTAAGCAAACTATATATTTGGGTATCTTGCTAATCAAATCTATTTAATTGATACTCATATGATCTCCTTGGGTATCTTGCCTTCTTTGGCCAGATCCCTTATTGCTACAGTACAGGTGGTACTGTTCACAGGCAGGCTAGGCCCTCCGGCCCATGATCTGAGGCCATGACACACAAGCATGGGATGATGCATATAATTGCCATTGTTGCAACTTGTTTAATGTTTATACATGGGAAAAAAGTCCTGGAAACCACATATGGCTAATGAAAATGACATTTGTAACTTATGCATGCCTTGTCCCTGAACCTAGTTACTAATGCTGATTTTTCCATAACCTGGTTACCATTTATGTCGACTATTTAGTTCATTGCCAGACTCTTTCCACTGTCAAGTTACAAGCCTTTTTTAGTTTATTGTTTTACATTTTGTGGTCAGCATTTGATTCATGAGCTCATGACCACACTACCGTGGTGTCACCCTTTTTATGATTTGGCACATTTAACCAAAACTAGTTGTATCAATGTGGGGTAGTCAATTAAATAGCCTACACAGGGTTGTTTGGTGGCCAGAAAAAAGTACCTTTTGCCATGACTAGCTTAAGATAGATGTTTTGGGATAAATGCCATTTTTATCATGTCAAAGAAGTTCCATATCTTATATAGCACATGCTAAGCTAATTTTGAGTGTTGGACCCGTTGGACTCACAAACTTTCAAAGTGCTTGTGCCTTGTAATTGCATAACCATTTTGGTGTCACTGATGTTGTCTACTTGTCTTGAGCCATGATGGAACTGTTTAATTCCTGCTACTTCTCATAGGATATATTTAAACTTTGAATTCAACACAAGGGAAGGTTGTGTCAATGTCATTTGTACTTTGTTTGATTCATGAAACCAATGCATTAAGAGTCAGTAGTTCTTGTTCAGGTAAAAGGCTCAGAGGCTGCAACAACTACAGGCACAGAAGCTGCAGTATATGCTTCTGAGGCTTCTGATAAAAATGATCTTCTGGATAGTGTCCTTCCAAACACGGTCACTGATTATGTAGATTTGGTAAAAGCACACCTTTCTGCTGGTAAGTTTAGTTATGATAAGCTGGTATTCCATTGAAAACAACATAGATTGAGAGCATTATCATCTGTATAAATAACTCCATTGTTGTTTGTACAATCTATTTCAGGACCAAATTATCACTTTGCATCTCGACAACTATTGTTGCTTGGTGAAATGCTTGACTTTTCTGACACCATGAACCGCAAAGTCGCAAGTTCATTTATACATGAGCTTTTAACCATGCCTTTTGAACATGAAGTTGATGAAAATGAGAACCAAATAGCCATCGGAGATGGTGTGAGCCTTGGAGGGGACAGAGAGTGGGCCAAAGCAGTAGCAGAATTGGCTAAAAGAGTGCATGCTAGTACTGGTGAATTTGAAATGGTGGTTGCTAATGTAGTTGAAGAACTTTCTCAACCATGCAGGGAAAGAACTGCTGATTTCATGCATTGGATGCATTGCCTCGCTGTGACAGGTCTTCTTCTAGAGAATTCTTCATCCCTACGGAGTCTTCAAGGCAAAGCAATTGAACCTTCTAAACTGCTTCAATCTTTGTTGCTTCCTGCGGTAAGTCAAATTGTTCTCCATTCCTCTTGGTGTACAATACTTCATAAGTTCATATGCTAACATTATTTTGCCCTTCTACATACTAAATACATGTGTTCTTGTGTTCCTCTATTGTGTACTGAACTACTGATCCTGAATTTACTGATGTTGATCGTGTCCCTGCAGGCAAAGCAAAATCACGTTGATGTACAAAGGGTTGCTTTGAGGTGCCTTGGTCTTTTTGGATTGTTAGAGAATAGACCAAATACCGAGTTGGTGAAGCAGTTGCGCATATCCTTCATCAATGGGCCTGACCTGGTTAGTGCCATGGCATGCAAAGCCTTGATTGATCTGGTAACTTGGCATGGTCCACAAGAAATAGACCAAGCCATTGGAATTGAGTTGTCTGATGCTACCTACGAGACGTCCCAGTTTACTACAGTGGACATCTCTAATATGAATGATGATGATCTAAACATTGGAGTTCTTGATATTCTCTTTTCTGGATTTCTTAAAGATGACTGGGAGTTCACTACGGAAGGTGACAATCATGATAATGCCCCAACCATTCTTGGTGAAGGTTTTGCAAAAATTCTTCTTCTGAGTGAGAATTATGCAAAGATATCAGCTGACTTGCATCCTGTTATCCTAACTCGTCTTGTCAGTTTGTACTTCATAGAGGAAACTAAAGAACTTGGAAGGTGATTTATGCATTTTGCACTTTATGTTGTTTCAAGTTGTCTTTGCAGCAGTCTCACTTGCATTTGTTTGTCCAGATTGAAGCAGTGTCTGTCTGTCTTCTTTCAGCACTATCCAGCCCTTTCAGACAAGTACAAGGTAAGTTGAAAAGCATACAAATGTAATCCAAGATTGTAAATACTTTATGCAAGTTCATTTTTTCAAACTAAAGTTAAATATAATACCTTTATATCTTGTAGAGGTGTGTCTCCAGCGCATTTGTGCCAGTCATGAGAGCCATGTGGCCAGGTTTATATGGTAATGTTGGGGGTAGTGCACATGTTGTTTCAAAAAGGCGAAAGTATGCTGTCCAAGCTGCTCGTTTTATGGTTCAAATGGTACAAACTCCACTCTTTTCCACGGAAACTACGGAGCAAGCTAGTACAAGTCCTGAAAGCCGGCCAACTTCACCGGATATGTCAAACCATTTTGACATCAGCGAGGAAGGGCTAGCCATACGTATTGCAGTGGAGGTACTACTGATAAGCAATAGTTCAATAAATCTACACTGCACATCCTTCTAATATTGCGTGAAACTGAACTAAATTTCATCGTTGTCTCACGTGAATCACACCATAAATGCTGGTGAATAATATCTATTTAGAATTGTGGGAACAAATTGACACAAAATGATCGGAATATTCCAGGTAGCAAATTGCCCAGACAAGAAGACCGCAGCTGGGAAAGCATATTGTTTGGCATTATGCAAGGTTGTTGTGCTTCTAAGATTCCGGCAATCAGAACAGAAGGCCATCAAGTGCATGAGAGGATTGGTCAATGCATTGGCGGCTTCCGATAAGGACCTTGTGAAGGAGCTTACTCCAATGGCATCACGTCTTAGATCCCTCGATGAGAACCCGGAAGAAAAGTTGCCACAAGATGAAGCTGACGAAATATTCAGTGCGTCCATGGATTCGTTTCATAGCCGTCGTTACGCGTCACGTCTTGATTCTCACTGAACTATGATTTTGTTGTTTCAGAGAAACTTGGCTTGGACGATGGCTTCAGGTTGGACACTAATTCTGTGGTGCCACCAACACCAGCACCACGGTCAGTACGGCCTGCTCCCAGCAGGAGAAGAGCGAGACGGGACCCATCCTCTAGCGACAGCGACACAGATGGTCAGCAAGACATCTTGCATGCTACATCGGTGAGTCAGTTTGCAGCCACTCCAGCGGTGACCGGGGCGCGTTCCCAGAGAGAAAGCAAGACGGCAGCGATGAGCAAGATGTCCGCGAAGCCACCCGTTGATTCTGACGGTGAATCGGGTGAGCAGTCCAACGTGACAACAGATGAGGATTCCTCCGACGAGTAATCATCTTAATTCTAGTTGCCATCTCTTTGATGCTTGCGTTCATGACCGAATGAATACAGCAATAATTATTCAAATTATGTGACGACTTCGACATTTTGTTACCCAGTCGTCTCCCTATGTTCTGATTCGATTGGGGCCTGGATTGTTTGCATATGTAACTTGTTTACTAGCCAGTGTACGTGTAACGTGTTTTGCAAATGGATCTTTATTTTTAATGATAATATCAATTATTAATATATTGCATCATTTTGAATCTTATTTTTGTGTGATTTTCGTAAATTAGGGACCTCTGTGCAAAATCCAATTTTTCAGAAATCTAAGGATCTTTACGTAAAATTTGTACTTCTGCACAAAATACAGAAATTAAAGCACTGAAAATGCAAATGTATTTTTTTTTATTTTCTTCTTTTTCTTTTTCTCCTCACGAGTTTCTTCCAGCTTGATTGGGCTTGGCCCAATTGCATGGAGCGTCGGTTCTGGGCGCGTGGACAGCGGTGAAACGTGCGGACGCATGCAAACGTCAGGCGACGAAGGCCATTGGTCCATGGAGAGGTGATTGCTGGGCGTTGGTGCATGGGGAGGTGATTGCTATGCGCGGACAGACAACGGAGCACACAAACAAACAACGGCGGAGTAACTTGGTGCTTTAATATGGTAGAGATTGTGCCACGATACTGTCTAAAACGAAAAGTTTAAACTCGTCAGTATCGTTGGTACGAAGACCTGCCATGAAAGAGAAACTGACGAGTGCCATTCGTCTGGCTTGAAACAAAGTTCAATTCAGTAACATCTAACGCACATTGTCTATGGTGCGTTCGATGTTAAGTGCCCGTTCTTCCAAAGACTGGACGCGTGCAGAGTAATTTATTGGGCAGAGACAGAAATGAAAAGCCGGAAATAAAGACAGGGTCAGCCAAGCAAAGCAGTTAATATCCAAATACAACATAATGACTAGTCTAGACCTAGAATTTGCAGTTGATAACTAATCTTAAAGCTGACGAAAAAGCGAGTCAGATGTACAACTGACAGAGACCAACGATAACTAGGGAAATGTTATAAAAAAACTGCAAATTTCACGCATCAATCTGAGTTCCGTCATCCAAGTAACTGGGCGCAGCATCTTAGTCAACATTCATTGCCCCAGAATGATAGTTATCCAGCTCCTTGTCCAATTGCTCAGCTGATTTCTCCCCAGGGCCCTTCTGTCCATAGCCACGCCCTCGCCCTCGCCCACGCCCTCGACCAAAGCTACGTCCACGGCCACGACCTCGACCTTGCCCTCCTCTTTGAGCAAAATTGTTGCTCTTCCACCTGAAAGTAACATAATGCCAGCAGAGTCAAGGTGATGAATTACCATTGAGCATACAAACAAATAGTCCACATAATCTTTCATAAAACTATGATGGAAGCTCTCCCCGACTACCTCCCAGTGAAGGTAAAAAGAACTTCCACAACCTCAGCATGCCGAAAGTATTAGGCATTTGATGCTCATCACAAATAAAAATACAAAATAATGACATAAAATATAGCACATGAAGCATAACACCTCAACTAAACAGTGAACAATGTTTCCCACGGTATAAAATAGAAGAGGATTTGAAGTAAAACATTTATTATCACTACCAGATGCAGACTTTTCCTAAATGGTCATTTGAGAGAAGCTTCCGTCACCAGTCATAGGACAGGTCACAGGAAGGAAGGTGAACTAGTAAGTTTTATCTAGGATAAGAAACTAAGAATATACAGAATTACAAGAGCCTACCCTGGAACAAAATTAGATGAACCAGCTGCACCTTGACCAAACCCACTAGTAGCACGAGGCCTGAAATAAATAAATAAATAAAATTAGCATGACGAGAATGAGAGAATGAAAAAGTTCTAGCTGGTACAAGTTGAATGATAAATTTACTTGTAACAGGAAAGAAATTCCATACATCATTACAACTTCTCTCTGTCCTCTTCCTCTTGCACCAGGGATAGCACTAACACGGGGTGCCGAAGTAGCAGACAGAGCCAAGTCTGCTCCTATCACCTCGATCTTCATTGCTTTCCCATCAAGACGTACATTATTATATCGTTTTAAAGCTGCAACTGCTTCACTCCTTCTAGTGAATATCACCTCAGCTGAACCCTGTTGAAGATCATCCATGAATATATGACCAGAGTTTTCAGACAAGTGGCATGACTATTAGAGTCTTCAGATAGCTGGACAAGTGTGTTGACCCATGCCCCATGGTGCAGAATGTTTAATGGAATTGACTTCATGCAATGCCCAAGAATTTAGTTCACTACACTACCAGAGGAACTACTAAGCGGTATGAACTAATGAAGGTTCTAAAAGATGATGTGCTGTTTCGTGCAATCACCCCACATTGTTGTGTTTAACTGTTTATACACTTATTTGTGTGCTTGTACATTGCACAAAAGGTCAACATTCAACATAAATATACATGACACACTGTGACCATTAGGGATAAAGAGTAAGTGTTCTAAAACATGGTATACAAGGCCACATAGAAAGAAAAGGTGTCCCAACTTTGTAACACAGCCGCATAAGTAGCTGACAATGCCAAATAAGCAGAACTGAGGGAATAATGCCTAAAACTGAAATATGCGCACTGTACAAAAGACCAAGCTCGGATAAGATACTTACAGTTGGGTGTCTATTATTGTCATAATGAACAGCACAGTGCTTCAAATGACCCATCTCAGAGAAAAGTTCCTGAAGCAGAGTTGTCAATAGAGAACATCAGCTTGAAAATCCCCAATATGAGTAGAGCTGTCAAATTGTAGCATGCATAATACAGAGATCCAGCTACCTGTATATCTTCTTTTGTCACTCCATAGTGCAGATTTGAAATATATAACTTTGTACCAGTTTCTATCTCAGAAAGGCCAGCAGCAGCCATGCTATCCTCAAACAGACCATTTCTCCATATAATATCCTTGTTTCTGTTGAATGACTGATGATAATCCACAGCATGCATAGCCAGATGATGATGAGAAATAGTTAGTGTCAAACCACAAAACTTGTCAATCCATGGTCCTGGAGTCAACTAGCATCAGTGAAACTATAATAACCCTACACCATTGCATAAATGGGAGCTAGTTCTGTACAAATTGAAGATCTTATCCACAGAAACAAGTATCCAATCTGTAAATACATAGACCACCACCATTCCTATGAAGGAGACAATGTTTTCAGTTTGAAGGATAACCCAGCCAAACCAACATATTTTCAGCCATGACATGCTCAGCAGAAAAGGGCCAGTTCTCAGGGTATTCAATAAGAGAAACCTGTCAGATCCTCTATGAAGTTCCACAGTTAAAAAGTGGCAGATGCCGAGATATGGTCTGACATGAACCCATGAGCGGTCTCATTTCACTAATTTTCTAGCCACTTGCATTGGTGCCTAATAATTCATATTCTTGAAGGTATACAGAAAAATAGCAATAGATTTGTCCTTGCCTTGGCAATAGCAAAAGATGACCGAGTATTAACACCAAGTGGCCTCCGTGAGGGTGCCCCTGTTCCCCTTAAACGGAAGGTGCCAGCACCACGTCCACGACCTGAACCAAAGCCAAACCTTTGGCCATCACCTCTTCCCCGACCTCCTCCCAGTCCCCTTCCCCTTCCCCTTCCTCTCCCCCTTGAACTTCTGTTCTTAATCATATCATCGAGTGACATATCCAAAGATGTCGCCATTCTAAATCAAACTTGGAAGTTCGAAATGAATTAAACCCTGCAATCAGTACAGACAACTTTAATATTGTCAGTTGCACAATTGTACTTCAGCTGAGCAAGCAAGCATAGAGAGAATCTCAGTTTTAAGGACATTTTCCACTAGTTTTTTTGTAAGATATTTTTTCAGAAGAAGTAATATAGATATGCATTCTACAGGGCTTTTCTAATGGGGATTTCCTCTTTCTGAAGGAATAGATGATGTCATTCCTTTATCACACAAGAATAATAGGGAAAAATAACAAAGGAAACCAGAACTCTAAAATTATTACAAAACCTTTGATCAAAACAGGGATTTTCATACCATAAACCTCTATTGGAAACTGAATTTTGATGACTCGATTTAAGATAATCAGTTTAATGGTTCTTTGATTTTTTTTTGAACGCAAGCAGGAGAGCTGCTGCATGTATTAAGAAGGAGAGAGACACAGGGGTCCCAACTCCCAAGAACATACAAACAGTTAGGGGAGAGAACAACTTGAAAGCATAAAAGAAAAGAGGGAGCAAACAAGGAACAAACAGCATTGCAAGAAGCCTAGAGAGACATGACCGAAACTGGAACTACCAGGAGCAGAAAAAATAAACATCAAATGGCCGGCAAAGCAGAAGAGGGGGCACTAGAATAAGCCTCAATCTCGGAAATCACTGCTTGCACCACAGAAGAGACCGAGTCAATTGAATCACAGAAAACACAACGGTTCCACTCTTTCCACACCTGCCACCACATGAAAACAAGCGATCCGTTGAAGGACTTGCGCTTATACCACGGAACCAGGCGTGAGGCTTCGTACCACCAGTCTAGGACGTCATCCGATGATGGCAGTGGTGGAAGACCTACAAGAGGTGCTGAAGAACTGCCTCCCATACCTACCTTGTGAAGGCGCAATGGGCGGCAAGATGATATGGGGTTTCCAAGGCTGCACGGCAGAGACTGCAAAGAGCCGAGCAATGATATGCCGTGAGAATCCTGCGCTGAGTGAAGTATGAACAAAGAACTTGTACTTGGCCAAGGTATTAGCTTGCCAAAGAGCCTAAACAATGATCGGCTGGCAAGAACCCATAAAGTGCATACAGTATGCGGATTTGGCCGTGTAAGCACTATGTGCGGTCCAACACCAGGCGATCACATCAGAGGAGCCCTAAGAGAGCCTGGCGTTGAACATCGTGGAGGCCACCTGGATGAATTGCCTTAATTGTTGCAATGATGAGAGCCTCAACACTGTGAATCCACTCATTGTTATGAAGGGCTTTAAAAACTGAAGACGTCTTTTTGGTGCTGATTGCAAACAGGTCTGGAGAAGCAACATATAGGGGTCAACCACCAATTCAAGTGTCAAGCCAGAAGGAAACAAGCTGACCATTGCCGAGAGTGATAGATGTCGATGCCCAAAAAAATCTAAATCTTTCAAAGAAACAGGAGGCAGGAGTGAAGTCCAAGGCTGACAAGATTCCTGCTAGCGGAACCACAGCCACCGCAATCTAAGGGCACAAGGAGAGAACCTTGAGATCTCGCAGATGGTAACATTATCTGACATTAGAATAGATGCTGGGGTTTCGGGAAACCTTGAGATCATAGAACCTAGGGCTATGTGCCATAAGCTATAATACCTTGGATTTTGTGCAATTTCAACCACAAAACACGCCTTTTAAAAATTTTATCTAAAATGATAGAAGGCATAAAATTATTTCAACAATGAAACTTAAACAAATTTCATTCAACGATAAAACTAACCAGGCTCTCGGCACTAGTGGATCACACCATAATTTCTGGAACGGCAAAGAAAAGTTCCCACGAAGACGACTGACCTTATAAATCGCGCACTACTTCACACCAACCTCAGCACGTACCAAATCTACCGACAAGAACAGACCGATCTGGCGAGATCCTAACGCGCTAGGGTTCTCCCCGATGCAAGAGGCTTGCTAAACAAATCATCCCCTAGGCTGATCTCAGAGAAGGCCAAAGGATAGCACGAAGGATTAAGAGGTCACCTCCGAGGGGACCATGTAGGGTTCTCAGGCGAGCACCCTATGCGGATCTCACAGAGGGCCAAAGGAGAGAACGAAGGATTAAGAGGTTACCTCACAGGGGACCTTCTAGGGTTCTCAGGCGGCGACGATCTCGCCCGCACTTCTGCCGTCGCGAGGGCTGCGGCGAGATCTTCAGGCTTCGGAGGCGCCGGCGGGCGGCGGCTGCCCTGGGAGGGGGATGTCTTGGTTCTCGCGGGCGGCGGGGCCTTCTCGGCTTCTGCCCGTGGAGACGACTTTGTCTGGGCCCGAGGGGATTGGGTTCTGCTTGTTGAGCGAGCTTTTCACGGGAGATCGGCAGATCGCCGTAGAGTCGGCGGAACTTTCCAATTTCCAGCACAGTGATGGGCCTTGAATTGGGCCTAAATGCGAACATACGTACGCAGATGAACGATTTTTTTAATAATAAGATTTCAAAAGCAGATTTTAGAATTTGCAAAAAAAAAAAGTCGTATTATGGTATTTCAATCTATCCGATCGGTGCCAGATCGTCACACCGTCTGCTGATGCTGATCTGATCGGCAGCCTAGATTAGCTGGTGGTAAGGTTCTGTCGGTAAATGATATGTTGATCTAAATTGTTTTGTCATAGATTGGCAAGGCGTGGGGCTAAGGCGGTGGGACACCCTCGACGCCACCTTGTAGCCATGACAACACCATAACAACCATAATGAATAAAACTACAGAAGTATCACAATATGTGCAGAAAAAAATTTAGAAATATCATACTACTAGCCTCATGATACGCATGCCTCAAAACAAGCTACACCATCCCATGCATACAACCAGCTTATAGGTCCAAAGTGGAAATAAACAGCTAGGATTATTGGGCCAACTTATTATAATCTCAAGCCCAAATTACTATAATTTCATAAGATGTAAAAAGTAGCTTATTTCAGCTTATGAATCGGTTTTTTACAATAGTGCTCATGAAACTTGAGAGAAATTACCCACCAGCCTACCTTGTTCCACTCAAAAAAGTTTAGGCCATTGTAGACTTTACCCATCCTAACACAATAATCTAGGGCGGGGGAGCTTAAGATTCTGAGAAGAAGGTGGTAAGTATCTAACTTGTAAGAACTTGAAGAAGTTGATATTTCTCAGCTTCTAGATATTAATTCATTTCTAGATTATGCAGTTACTGAGTTTTACAATCTGGGAGAAAAATCTAGAGTGTTTGGAGAAGCTATAGATTTTAGGAGACGAGTAGCTGCAGCTGCTACAAGTCCCAAAACAGGGCCTAGGACTCAATAATCCAATCTGCCATCTTACATAATCCACCACCTATAAGTTGACTTAAGATGACATTATAATCTTAAGTGGAAAAAAACAGTGCCTAAAAACAGCAGCAAGCTTCGTAATAACAGTCAACTAAAGCATCACCCGTTGTTATTGTCTTCTTCCGGCTTTGCTTGATGCTTTTGCTTTGCTCTCCTCGCCACGCTACCTGCTGGCTCATACCACTAAACTCCCGTCACTCCAAACCAATTATTTTTTCGTCGTCCCTATAGTTTAGAGGTTTTGGGTAATTATTATTCGGATTATTCGAACACATCTTTTTTACAAATGTATTTTTCAAAAATTCTGCTTTATTTGGATTATCTTTATTAATTTATTTATTAGCTTTATAGTACATACTGATATTTAATTAATTTGTATAGATTAACAGAGTAATCGGATAAATCGAAGCTGTTCGGAACGCAGGTTCCTCGCTTTGTCTTGGTTTGAAATCTCCACATCAATGAAACGACTTAACGACATCAGCATGATTATTTTTTCTTGTTTTTAGAGAAGATTTGAACGCATATTAATCAGATTTGGTTTTGTCGAAATTTAAACAAGGTAGGAAGTAGAAGTAGGATGATATGATACGAGTCATGAGAGTTGTTGTTGCGAGCTCTCGCGTCACTGTCTGTCTACTTGACACATTTTGCACGCGCAAGTTTTGTTCACGGGTACCTGTCGCGCGTGCATGCAGTCTTTGAACTGATACGAGGATGATGTAACTATTCGATTTCAGCACTTAAACTTTAGTCAATGTCGTATTAAATCAATCACTTTGGTTGTTGTCATATAATATCAGATCAGACGGTCTTTCTGTTTACATGGAGATTTAATTTGATCTTCCATGTCCAGAAAATCTCGTAGTTGAACTTACAGCTTTAAATTTTTCGTGGGTGCGGGAGTTAATCGGGTGCAGGGCGGAGCCACTCTTTTTTCGTTGCCTGAATCATTTGCTTCTTGGGTCCGTTGTTCTTCCCGACCAGCCTCCTCATCTCCGGCTCTTGCTGTTTGCTCGGTTGTTCTTCTCCAGCCGATCGGCCTCTTCGTCTCTCATGGCCGATGATCTCCAGCCGCCGCCGCCGTAGACCGACGGCGAAGGTACGGAGGATTGACTGAGTTCGATCTGGAGCGTTGCAGTGAGTGTTCTTTACACAACTCTTCCCTTCTGGTACGGTAGTATGGAACTATGGATACTCCAATTTGTAATTTCTCAGGAGACTTTTGGTTGCCTGCATTATGCTTAGGAGACTTTTGGTTGCCTGCATTATGCTCAGCTAGACTCATGTGATGTAAGATTTATTTGGTTAATCTCTTGTATGAGTTGAGTTTAGCGTACCAGATGCAAAATGTGTAGAATGACACGAAAATGTTGCGACGAAGAGAATGACAAATTTATAAAACCCACCGCGAGAATAGTAAATTTGCGATTGCAATCCCAACTCTCCAACTAGGATAATATCTTGCACATTTAATAAATTATCACATAGGAAAAAAGATATGTGACAAACAATTTAACGAAGAGAGATGATAAAAAATGAAGACAACATATCTAAACTAATATCACGTCTTCACACCATCCAACATAAAAGTGGAAAGTGATTGGTTGAGGGGTGGGGAGATGCATAAAAATTTTACTATATGACAATATATAAAATCATCTAAAAAATTATGGGTTAAAAATATAGTTTTTAAAAATAATATTTTACTGACATGATAATATAAGATACCATCTAAATTGAATGGCCTGAAAGTAGCGGCCAGCCACAGCCGCTGCACTGGAGGCATATTCTTCATATGGCTGCACATTTCTCTTTCTGGATCACATGGAGTGTTAGGCAGTACCATAATTGCCTTGAAAATATGAAATCCAGGTCAAGCCTGCAACTTCCAATCTGGCAAGAATAAGCTAAAGCACCTTTAAAACACACAAAAATACTTTTCATACAATGCCCCAAAGCTTATACAATATTACTACATTTAAGAGCAAGGGAAGTGAGTTTTCAAATTTAGGTTATTTTTGTTATAGCTTTAGATTCTATATTTTTAGAGTATTTACTTAAACCATATATTTTTATTTTAGATTAAAAACAAAAATTTAAAATATTTTGTTATATAAATCTCGGATCTCTACGAAAACAGACCATTAGATAAAAAACCAGCAAACAAATTATTCTTAGCTCCATAAAATAAATAAGAATATTAAATATTGTTTAGATATACTAAACTACCAAAATTTGGAACCCAAAATGCCGGGTTACCACACAGTTATATTCTTTTGGCAAATTTCTTCAAATCAAACTCATCTTCAAATTCTGCTATCTTAAAATTTTAGGATCTCTTTGATTCATATTTTTGAACTAGCTTCCTGGCTCGGAAGCTAGAATCTGAACCAAACGGTTCTTTTGGTCACCCAACTTTTCCGGAATATGCATATTCTCGTAATACAAATTTGAAAGCTAGTATAACTCATATTTCATAGATTCTCAATTCAACTCTGAATGAATATTACCTATCATGCTATTAAAACATATTAGTTCATGTAAAATTTGAAAAAGTAAAATTTTAGTAAAATATATAATTTTAGTGTAATTTAAAAATATATAATTTTAATATAAACATTACAAAATTTCATAATTAGAATGATTTACATGTAAAATTATATATTAACATTATAACTAAATATCATGATTTACTAAAATATAAATCTACAATTATTCTAACCAAACAGATTCTCAACTTTTCTATAAATTACATTAATGCTCACAACTTATAACAGTTTTTTCAAAATCTACGGCTCAATAAAACACAGTCGGGTTAGTAGCTCTCCGAATCAGACGAGCCGTGTATCAGCAGCCAGTTGACTGTCGTGGATTCTTCCCGCTGCCCAGAGGACTAGAGGAGAGGCGGCCGCCTCCGCGTTGAAAAGGCGTAACGGAAAAGAGCGTTAAAATCCCAGTGCGCCTAGGCGGCGGACAGCTCAGCGCGCCACTGGTCGCTTCGCCCCCGGTCCCCACTCCCCACCGGCCACCGCCTTCAACCTCGTGGTTTCGGAACAAACGACCAGAACAGCGGAGCGGCAGCGGCAGCGGCCGGAGGAACAGAAAGCGCAGAGAGGCGGCCAGCACCTGCGGAGCCGAAGCGCAGCTCCGCATCGGGGGCTACTATCGCCGGGGAGCGGAGGCGGGGGACGGGGGGCGGCGATGTCGGTGTCGTGCGGGCTGGAGTGGGTGGTGTGCCTGGGCTGCACGCGGTGGGCGTGGAAGCGGTTCGCCTACATCGGAGCCTACGACAGCGAGACGTGGCCGCCGGTGGCGCCCGACGACTTCGAGCCCATCCCGCGCATCTGCCGCGTCATCCTCGCCATCTACGACGCTGACCTCTCCAACCCCAAATTCGCGCCGCCCGGCCGCGGATACGTCGACGTCGACGCCGCCGGCATCGTCAAGCGCGCCAGCTACAATGACGTCGGCAACGCCTGCCCGCCCTACATCGTCTACGTCGACCACTGCCACAAGGAGATCATCCTCGCCATCCGCGGTCTCAACCTCGTCCGTAACGCCGACTACAAGGTCCGTACCTTGAGCGATTCCTTGATTGGCTGATTCTGCGCGGCGCCGAGAATTTCGCAGGCAGGAATGTCCCGATATCTGAATTGGCTGAGTTGATTCCCTGCAGGTTCTGATGGACAACAAGCTCGGGATGCAGATGTTCGACGGCGGCTACGTCCACCACGGCTTGCTCAAGGCGGCCAAGTTCATTCTGGAGAGGGAAACTGAGACTCTGCAGGAGCTGCTTCGGCAGAACGAGCCCGACTACAAGCTGATCTTCGCGGGGCACTCGCTGGGTTCCGGCATCGCCGCGCTCATGACGGTGCTCGTGGTGAACAACCGGAAGGAGTTTGGGAACATACCAAGGAGTCAGATACGATGCTACTCACTCGCGCCCGCCCGGTGCATGTCGCTCAACCTCGCCGTCAAGTACGCCGACGTGATCAACTCCGTGGTGCTGCAGGTACGAGCCGCTGTGGTGATTCGGTGAACTATTGGCTATTGAATTTGATGTCTTCGAACAACTTGTCCATTGGAGTGAATGAGTGATTGGTGATTGGAGGGAGAATAATTTGGTCAAATGTGCTTTGCTTGTGGCGTGAATGGAATGTTTGTGAAATACTGAAATGTCAAGTGGTCAACTCGTTTGATTGTCCAGAACGGCAGGAATCATATCTCTGGAGTTTGTGGAAAATAGCTTATAGGAGGTTTGTTGAATTATGCCATGTTTGATTCGGGAAGCAAGTTAGCAATATTTACCTATTTCTATGCTGTTTGATTAATACATGGAGCTTTTTCTAAGAAACATGGATTATCGCCTAGTTATGCAATATGCTGTTTGTGGTTGGGTAATCTATGATGCTACTATATGTTGTATTATTTCTTTCATGGTCTTGTTTTAATGCTGAACAATATCCTGATCTCCTCTGAAGTTTATACCATCAATGTACTATCTTTTTCCAGGATGATTTCTATCATTTAAGTGTCTAGCCCATGAATTCAAATAATATTTTTCTCTCATTGAATGTTAATAGTTCTACCATTTAAGGTACTAATAATACCCTGATCTCCTCTGAAGTTTATACCTTCAATGTACTATCTTTTTCCAGGATGATTTCTTGCCAAGAACGCCAACACCATTGGAATACATTTTTGGGTCAATATTCTGGTAATTTGCTCGGATCACTTTTGTCCAACTACTTGTGTAGTTCTACTTTCAGTTAAAAACAAAAGCATTGCATGTGGTGGTTAAATTTGTTCACCAGACCTTTATGCTTTGGACAGCTTGCCCTGCTTGTTGTTCCTCATTTGCCTGAGAGATACATTTAAGCAAGACAAGAAAAAATTTAAAGACCCAAGAAGGCTGTATGCACCTGGCCGAATGTATCATATAGTCGAGAGAAAATTTTGCAGGTAATTGGTGCCTTTGGATGGACTGTATTAGTTGTTAGTCATGCTGATATGCTTTTGCTATAAATAATAAACATTGCCTTTATTCATGATGTAATAAAATATCTCCATTATCTAAATATTCATGCTCTTCTAGAACAAGTCTCAGCAAATGTTCTGTTTGCTCATGCCCCAACCTTTTCATGCTCTAAAAAAAGGATTCAATTGTCTCATTTTTTAAGCAAGAAGAGATGCTTCAATCTGTTTGTTGTGATTTATAAGCACCAGCCATCAATAATTTTCTATACTTGTCTATGGCATGCATTTTTAGAAGTAATGAGGAATACATCAAATCGATGCATGCTTTTTCACTGTTCTATTAGATGGAGCATGGGCTGAAAAACCTCCTGTTCTGTAGTTTTCCCTGCAGTAACAAGAAGAAACTAAGAAAAGGAAGGTTTAGGAGACAGAAGCATAATACATATATATCTGTTACATTAGCGAGAGATAATCAGATGATACAGGCCTAATGACAATTATTCATTTCAATATCTACAGCTGATATATGATCCCATATTTGGTTACTATATCATGGAGAAATGTCAGATAATTGTGTCACATTGAAAAATAACTACAACATTACTCATCTGTAGATGTGGAAGATTCCCTCCTGAGGTGAAAACTGCTATTCCAGTGGAAGGCCGATTTGAGCATATTGTGTTGTCATGCAGTACTACTTCTGATCATGCTATTGCATGGATTGAACGAGAAGCACAAAAGGCTTTAGAGGTAAGTGTGCATTATGCCAAATATTGCTCATTTCTTCTAGTAATATGAATGTTTGGAGATGTTTTCCATAAGTTGTAAACAATTTGTGGTCTCACTGTTTGATTACAAAATATGTTCCTCTTTTATGCCTCAATGTTGAATTGTTCATACATCAATCTACTATTTTGTCAGCACTTGGTATCATGAATCTGGATCTACCAGATTCAATCAAGTTTTGTGGCAAGTAGGAAAAAGTAATAACAAAAATGTACCAAGTCATGGCTATAACATGCTCTCTCATTGCATTGGATGGATTGGTCCTAACACAGTTCCATAGTACCACAAGAAAAAAGAAGAATGGGCCATTTGGACATTTGGTACTTCATACTTAGTGTCAAGCAGACAAGCGCCTTGAATGGGCTTGGGGGAGGATTTTAGTAGTACTGTAAACAGAGGTCTATCTAGTATGATCAAGTTAGGCAAAGAATCATCCTATGTTGTTGAACATTATTAGATAGAATTTTTTTCATGCTCCTTAAGGAGGTACCATAAATTTTAATGCTAAATTTTGTATCTCCTAGTATGTGAGGTACTGGGATATACCAATTTTTACACTAAAAATATAATACCTCTGGTAGGAGCAGAGGAGGAATTGATTAATTCCTTCTGCTTTGTTTATTCCATAGCCCTTATGGGGTATTTATAGGCCTAATACAATCTAATCTGTTAACTTTATCTCTATTTTTAAAACAGAAATAACTAATTTCATCTTAATCTAACTAATCCTATCCAACTAATTGTGCTGCTGCACATAACAACCTCCTCAAGGACTCTAAAATAACTATTAATAACACGGATGTCTTAGCAGGATCTCAAAACATTAGTTTATGTTTGTTTACTAGAAGCATTAAACATAAATATTTGATTTTTTATAAAGATGTGCACACGCTTGATCTACACTACCGATGTGATTTTCCTATGCTCTAAAATACAATGTTAAAAAACTATTTATATTGTTATATGGATTTCTCCATATTATATTGGGAGATTGGATCATATACTCTTCCTTTAAATGAAAATTGAGGATACATGGATATACCCTTACATGTTAGTGACATGTGTAACTGATATGTGGGTTAGGAGGATAAATCCTCAATGTTTTATCTAAATGAAGGGTATATGATCAAATTTTCCAATACATACCTTGAAGTGGGTCATACATATTTGATATTTTGTTTTGAACCTGCCTTTTCCTTTCCTGCACACGTAGCTTCTCTAAGGCCCTGTTTGGGGGAGCTTCTGGCTGGCTAGATACTTCTAGTATCTAGAAGCTCCCCCAAACACCATCTCGGGTAGTCCAGATTTTCAAAATCTGCAGAAGCAGCTAGTCTCTTCAAGCCTAGTAGCTGAAAAGCTGGCTAACCTCAGCTTCTCCAGATTCTACAGATTTTTATTTACATACTATGTCACTGAATAAAACCCACCCACCCAACAGCTAGCTACTCCAACCAGCCAGCTAGATACTCGGACTAGCTGATTTTGAGAATCTGCAGCTCCCCCAAACAGACCCTGTAAGAATTTAGAGCTAGATTTGTTTTACAACCATGGTGTTCAGAACTCAGAAGTGCAGTATTTGTGTAAGACATACTTGTTAGTACTAGTACTTAATTGATCTGGAATAGAAAGGATTTCAAACAAAATTTTCAGACATGTGCAGCTCAGCCCAGCAAAGCTCCTATTAGAATAAAGGAAAATTGCATGCCAAATTGCCAACCAGCATTTTTTCTGTTCTCGCCATTTTCCATCAGCTAAATTATAGAAACCACTGGAAAACAAAACGAACATTGGAACTTAACAGTTGCAGCATTGATTTTCTAAGCTGCGTGGCGAATATTTATTTATGATTACAGCTATGCCATTTTGCAGCTTATGAAGGAAAGCGAGAAGCCCACAACTCCGCCTGTGCAACAAAAGATGGAAAGACTGAAAAGTTTCGAGGAAGAACACAAGAATGCCCTCCAGAGAGCGAAGACCTTAGATGTTCCTCATGCAATTGACCCGTCTGAAGAAGAAGCCCAGGATGGTCCTAGCCCTACACCACCCTCTGATACTCATAGCGAGACCACCTCAGAAGCAAAATCTGCAGTGAGGACTAATTGGGATGAGCTGATGGATAAGCTTTTCACCAGGGACGAAGATGGCAAGCTTGTTGTGAAGCAGGACATCAAGGCGAGGGACATTGTCATTGAGTGATACGGACCCTCATGCTCTTTTGATCCGGTAATTGATTCTTTTGCGTCCGTATACAAAATTGCATTGTAGTGCCTCTTGAGATCGAGCCGTTGTGCAGTAGGAAAACTGTTATAGAGAAAATTTGTTACTGGAGTATTGAGTCTTGAGTGCCGTCTCGTGTATATGTAGACTTTTATCTGTGCATTCTTGAATCTCCAAAGTTTTGTAAGTTGTCGAGTACAGGGCTTGTATAGCGTTCGTGAGCAATAAATCATAATTTATTATGAAAGTTTGATATGCAACTTGGATTTTGGCAACTTCAGTTGCTCATTTAGGGATGAAGCTCTAAATGGTGCATGATTCTGATTTACGAACATATTTGGAGTTCTGGGCAATTCTCTTATAACTTGGATTTCGGGAGCAGATTGTGTCATATGCAGAAGTCATGTGGAAATATCGTTCGAAAAATTGCTCCATAGCCTCTAAAAATTGCAATAGCACGCATTTTTTTGTTGCCCATTGTCCTAATCAACTTGCGAGGATAAACAAATATGTAACGAGTAGCTTAGAGCATTTACAATATGTAGTACTCTTGAACCAGTACTACATAGTATGTAAGCAAACTTGTTTCTTAGAAAAAAAATGCTAAAATGTATAGCACTAGATGTGATACTCCTTCTAACATTAAAAATTATAAAAATAGGCATGCTCTATCTAATGAGTAACTATCAAACTAAAAAACAGTATTATTTAATATATGAAACCAGTAACCATACATAAAACTTATGTCTTATCTTAGTTTACTTAGTATCACATTCTCAATGTATATAACTAATGCCGAGTCAAAAAGATTCTCTTAGCACTACTGTTGTTGTTTATCCTCCAAAGTACCTGTTGTTCTGTTTCCGTCTTTCTGGGACACTTCCGTTCCGGAACGCAGAAAGCAATTTAATATTGCAGTGTTAATATATTTTTCTTTAGATTGCTCATAAGTTAAAAAGTTTAACTAAAAAAATGAAAAATGACTTGAAGGATGAAAGGAAGGAATTACATAGATATGAACCAATAAAAGTTCGATAATGTTGTATCACGACGTCCGACGTGAGCAACGCGCTCAGGCACTGACGGATCACGCATTCATCTGTTCATCTCTTTAGAAATCAGGTGACATGGAATTAAGGGTCTTTGGTTGCTTGGACGACCGGACGGAATAATTCCGTTCACTTTGAGTAATGTTTGTTTGACTCAATAGAATCATTTAATATAAGGGAATATTTCTTCTAGACGTCAGATAGTTCTATTCGAATTTTTTTACTGGATAAACTCATCCACTCTTTTTTTGAGAAGATTTCATCCTATCCATTTTCATCTACCTCCAACTAAATAAAAAACTGAATCATTATATCTCATTTAACCAAACAAAACAATGTATCACCACATCCAACAAAAACTGATAAAATAATTACATCACTCTTGCCCTCGAACCAAACGCTTCCTAAACTATGATACTATGATACAAGACACTTCTTTAGGCTAATTGTCCAGCCTCAAAGAAAGAGGGATGATTACCTGTAGCGCCCCGATTTAACAAAATCGAGACATTATTGAATTTCCAAAGAAAAACAATAACACAAGAGGTTCATCATGCGACAACGTACATACGATAATATCCATGGTACGCAGACCATATTTATTACAACATTGTTTTAGTAAAAACAGTAATAAGATAATTTAAACAGCGGCATGACGAACGTCCTCTTCAGGATCTTTCTTCTCGACTGGGTCGCTACTCCAGACCGTCTTCAAAGTAAGCATCCTCTGTGGGGTCCAACGGGTATGAGTACAAAAAGTACTCAACAAGCCACCGCAAATGCAAATAATAATGCAGGATAATAAACAAGAAAAGATAAAGGCTAACAATGCGAAATAAAGCAGTTGCAGTTATGGCATTTAGTGTAATCATATTTTAATCATGCGGAAAGTAAACGTGAACATCATCAACACCAACTAACTCGAGGAGTACGTTTTACCTCCTCGCACAACAGTCCTTACATGTCAATCCATCATGCATATTCATATTCAAAGTAAACTAACTGGGGGATGTCACGCAACCCGCCCTTGACCGTGGGCTCGGCTTTTCGAAAAGATTTAAGACTCTGATCAGAGATGTACTACTGTACCCACAAGGCACGCACTCATCCCAACGAGATGACCCATTTCACGGGAACTCGTGCCAAAACCTCAATATGAGATGTTCCAAGCGATAACCACCCGCTCTAGGTTTCGCCGGCGCGCCGGGCCGCATCCCGGCTAACGTCGCACCCCCTTTTGCGCCACATTGGTACAAGTCACCGGCAGGTGCAACTTGACCCATCTCCAAATGGTGGCCTCGGTTTGGAACAACCCATACCTTAGTTAGGACTTACCCACTAGACTTGTGGTTAGTACGTAAGTGTATTGCAACGGATCCCTCAGACCGGTCCTTATAGTGCCCCGGGTGCGACTGACCAATGCCCTAGCTTGCACCCGGAACCCACCATGCATACACTCACAACCATGACTCATCACCAACAGAATTTCCAAGGATAAGAAGTAACGGGGATCATATAATAGAACCATTTTACTACGACTCATTTTTATCCTATAGCGGCCGTGTCAATACTTTGGACACTAGCTAATATCATTGATCATATGGTGACAAGGAGGTTAGGCGAGATAGCATGGCTTGGGTTGCACATCAAGGTCGGGGGATCCTAAATAAATATAATGTAAGGGTTCGTTTGACTAATGCATATATAACCTATGTGTTTTAGCGATAGTCAATTCAAACATGGGTTCAATATGTTCAAAAGAATTGTTTGGTGACTTGCCTTGTTCAGCGAAAGGCGAGGGAGGGACTTCCGGGAAGTATTCCGGCTCCTCGACGGCGTCGTAGTCTTTTCAATAATAATAAAGCAAAATAAAAAAAGTACATTTAATCAAACAATATAACATTACATTAATAGCACATAAGTTACTGTTGATTTGATTAAAAGTAAAATAATCTCCATTGTTAAGGTTCTGAAATTTATTTCACAATTAATTTTAAAATGAATCAAAATGAATTATTGTTTTTCATAAAAGGGTTTTTAAGTGTGAATAATACCATATTAAGTTTTCTAATTAATTTAATATGAATGATTCAGAGAAAACTCTGTGGTTCTAATGTTTAAACAGAAAGGAACAAATATATAAATTTTCTGGAGTTTAAATATTTAAATTTGCATTTTAATCCTAAGGACATTTGAATACTTATTTAAATAAACATGAAAATGTCAAAGTAAACCTACTGTTTTTATTGCATAAATATGTAGAGAATAATTTTATGAATTTTCTGAAATTGGAATGGTAATTTTTAGAGTTCAAATGCATTAGATATGAATTTTATAAGTTTAAAAGCATTTCTGGAATTTATTTTCAAATTTTAAACCCCTCGGGTCCACGGTGAGCCAGGCCCACGGTGAACCCGCACACTGTGCGCGTGCGCCGGGTCGATCTGGACCGTCGGATCCAGATCCGACGCGCGAGGGCGAGGCGGGACGCGTAAGTGGCTACGGACGGCCAGGATTAAAACGTGCGAAGGGGTACCACGTGGACGCACGAGATTAAACGCGGGGTTTTAAAACTAACGGACGCACGAGATCGCACCGTACCGCTTCACTCAGATCCGATGGCGCTGATTAAATCGCACGAGGGATTAAATCTGGGCCGTTAGATCTGGATCGCACGGCGTGGATCGAATCCGACACGGCACGGGTAATCGACCCGTGCCGGTCGTCTTCTTCGACGACGGCGAGCGGGCCAGCGGCCACGGCGAGCGACGGCGACCTAGTCTAAGGCCTAAAACGGAACGAGGGTGCTACGGGGATCACGAGGGTACCTCGGCGGTGAGAAAAGGTCGACGGAGCGAGGCCGGCGACGAGCGGGGGCGGTGGAGGTGTTCGGGTCCTGGACGACGACGGCGATCCGGCGAGGGTTGTCATCGACGGAGTGGTGGCCGGCGTTGGGGAGGTCCCGGCGGTCACGATGGTGGCGAAGGCACGGGCAGAGGTGGTCCGGTGCGACGGCGAGCGGTGGCCGGAGACGAACCAGAGGGAATGCGCTAAACGGCGAATCGTGGTTGTTCTGTTCGGTCTGAGTGCGAATGGGCGTGGGGGTCGAACGCGGTGAAGGCCAGGGGTATAAATAGTGGTGCTGGCGGGGACAGGGAGGGCGCCATCGGGGGAGGGCAGTGAGTTAACGCCGGCGAGCGGTTTCTCTGCATGCGGGCGACAGCGGGGGGGATTACGCGTGGGATTAAAGGGAAAACGGGCGACATGATCCGGGGGTTTTAATGCTGGCGAATAATGAAGGGGAGGGGACCGGCGACGAGCGGATCCGAAGGAGTAAAGGTGGCCGGCGAAGTTTGGGGGCGACGGCGCGAGGTAGAAGGCGAAGCTGACAGGTGGGGCCTACTGGCCAGCGGGCGCGAGCGAGTGGGGTGGCGACTGACGGGTGGGGCCACGATGTCGGGCGCGCGCGCGAGGGGAAAAGTTCGGCGCCGACAGGTGGGGTCCGATCGTCAGTGTGAGCGCGCGAGTTGAGTGGGCTGGGCCGGCCGGGAGAGAGAGAAGGGAGGGAGGGGAGCCCAATACTGTTCTAATACATTTCTGAATAAAAATAATTCCAGAAAATAGATTAAAATATTAGGGCTACTTCCAAGGTTGATAAAAATTTATAAAAATTCCCAAAATTATATTTTGGTCTTAGGATCATATATAAAAAGTTTCACCTCCTAATTTGGTCATCTACTCTATGTTGTAGTTCAAAAGGGTATAAAAGGGAATTAAAAGTATTTTCTGAAATAATAATTCCAAGAAATTGAATTTAATAATATTTTTATTGTCTTGAAAATTTGGGGTGTTACAAACCTATCCCCCTTACAAGAATCTCGTCCTCGAGATTGGAACGTTACTCGAATAGCTCGGGGTATTGGGCTTTTAGCTCGTCTTCTTTTTCCCAAGTGGCTTCTTCGGCGGGATGGTTGTTCCATTGGACTTTGCAGAAGCGGACGACGCGACTTCTGGTTACTCTCTCCTTGGTTTCCAAGATCTTGACGGGTCTTTCTATGTAGGTCAAATCTTCTTCGACATTGAGCTGCTGAAGGTCGGCTTGCTCGGTGGGCACACGGAGGCACTTCTTCAGCTGAGAGACATGGAACACATCGTGAACTCCTGCCAAGGATGGAGGCAATTCAAGTTGATATGCCACTTCTCCTTGTCGTCGGAGGATCTGGAAAGGTCCGACGTAGCGGGGTGCTAGTTTGCCTTTCATGTTGAACCTTTGAGTGCCACGGAGGGGAGTGACTCGGAGGTAGACATAATCGCCCTCCTCAAAGGCTAGGTCTCTTCGACGGTTGTCGGCATAGCTCTTTTGCCTGGATTGGGTTGCCTTCAATCGGTCTCTTATGATCTTAACTTTCTCTTCAGCTTCTCTCAATAAGTCAGTCCCAAACAGTTGTGATTCTCCGGTTTGATCCCAGAGCAACGACGTTCTGCACTTACGCCCATAGAGTGCTTCGAACGGGGACATTTGCAGGCTGGCTTGATAGCTGTTGTTGTAGGAGAACTCTGCATAGGGTAAGTTCTTGTCCCACATTCCGCCAAAGTCTAGAGCACAAGCTCTAAGCATATCCTCCAATATCTGGTTGACCCTTTCGGTCTGACCGTCGGTCTGTGGATGATAGGCGGTGCTAAAGTTCAGCCGGGTGCCGAGTTCCTCTTGAAGGTTCTTCCAAAACTTGGAGGTAAACTGACTCCCACGGTCAGATACAATCTTCTTAGGAACTCCGTGAAGGCACACGATCCGGGTCATATACAACTCAGCCAACTTGGTGACGGTGTACGTTGTCTTGACCGGGACGAAGTGAGCTACCTTGGTGAGTCGATCGACGATCACCCAGATAGAATCATGACCAGCTTGGGTCCTGAGCAGTCCCGTGATGAAGTCCATTCCTATCTCTTCCCACTTCCATTCAGGGACTTTGAGGGGTTGAAGCAGTCCGGCAGGTCTCTGATGCTCTGCCTTGACTCGCCGGCATGTGTCGCACTTAGCCACATACTCAGCTATTTCTCTCTTCATGCTGACCCACCAATATTTTTCCTTCAGGTCTTGGTACATCTTTGTACTCCCAGGATGAATGGAGTATAGAGTATCGTGGGCTTCTTGAAGGATGAGAGTCTTCAACTCAGGTAGGTTGGGTACGCATACTCGGTTTCCAAACCAGATGGTACCATGTTCGTCCTCGGAGAATCCGGGGGCCTTACCCTTCCTCATGTTTTGCTGAATCTCCAGGATGTCCGGGTCTTCCTTCTGCTTCTCTCGGATCTGGTCTATTAAGACAGACCGAGACTCCATGGCAGCGAGGTACTTTCGAGTGGTGATCCCCAGGTTTAGCCTTTCCATCTCCTTATAAAGTGAAGGAGCTTGGTCTTGAATCATGATGGCATTGCAGTACCCTTTTCGACTAAGGGCGTCTGCCACCACATTCGCCTTGCCCGGATGATAATGGATGCCCAAGTCGTAATCCTTGATCAGTTCCAACAATCTCCTTTGCCTGAGGTTCAGATCTGGTTGGGTGAATATGTACTTGAGGCTCTTGTGGTCGGTGAAGACCTCACACCGATTTCCCACAAGGTAATGTCTCCATATCTTCAAGGCATGAACCACGGCTGCTAGTTCCAGGTCGTGGGTTGGGTAGTTCAGCTTGTGCGGTCTCAGTTGCCGGGAGGCGTAGGATATCACTTTCCCTTCTTGCATTAAGACGCATCCCAATCCTTGACGAGAGGCATCACAGTAGACGTGGAAGTCTTTCCGGATGTCTGGCAGAGTCAGAATGGGAGCTGATACTAGCTTCTTCTTGAGGGTCTGGAAGCTTTCTTTGCAGTCGGGGGTCCAATCAAACTTCACTTCCTTCTGCAGAAGTCTGGTCATAGGCTTGGCGATCTTGGAAAAATTCTCGATGAACCGGCGGTAGTATCCGGCCAATCCGAGAAAACTCCGGATCTCGGTCACGGTCGTTGGCTGTAGCCAGTTGGTTACCGCTTCAACGGTGGTTGGGTCCACTGCTATTCCTCCGGCAGATATAACATGACTGAGGAACTTCACCTCAGACGACCAAAATTCGCATTTGATGTATTTGGCGTACAGTTGCTGCTCCCTTAGCTTTCCGAGGGTCAGACGGAGGTGAGTCTCGTGTTCTTCCTTGGTCTTGGAGTAAACGAGGATATCGTCGATGAATACCACGATGAACTTGTCCAAGAACTCCATGAATACATTGTTCATCATGTTCATGAAAAAGGCCGGGGCATTCGTGAGTCCGAACGACATCACGGTGTACTCGTAGAGTCCATAGCGGGAGGTGAAGGCAGTCTTGGGTATATCTTCCTCCCTGATCCTCAACTGGTGATAACCTGACCTGAGGTCAATCTTGGAAAACACCGAGGATCCTTTCAGCTGATCGACCAGGTCGTCGATCCGAGGCAATGGGTATTTGTTCTTGATGGTTACGTCGTTCAGGGCTCTATAGTCCACGCACATCCTCTTGGTCTTGTCCTTCTTCAAGGCAAATATAACCGGTGCACCCCAAGGTGAGGTACTCGGTCGGATGTAACCTTTCTGCTCTAGGTCTTCGATGTTACTCTTGACTTCGGCTAGTTCATTGGCGGCCATTCGGTATGGGCGCTTGGAGATTGGAGTGGTCCCCGGGACAAGCTCGATTCTGAATTCGATGTCCCGCTTGGGAGGCATTCCGGGCAGATCTTCGGGGAAAACATCTGCAAACTCCTTGACTATTGGCACCTCTTCAAGAGCTATTGAGCGAAGGGACGCTCCGAGTGGTTTGCGACTGGTCATCCGGAAGGTGACGGTTATGCCTTCAGGACTGGTCACCGTGACGGACTTGTTGGCACAGTCGATCACTCCCTTGTGCTTCATCAACCAATCCATACCTAGTATAAGGTCGAGTCCGGTGCATTGGATGAGGACAGGCTCGGCCCGAAACAACACTCCTTGGATGTCAAGTTGAACCTTAGGGCTGTAGAGGCGAGCTGAGGTCCTATTGCCGGGGGTGGCAATCACCATGGGAATGGGTAGAGGGAGCACGTCCAGATTGTTTGTTTTCACAAAATCTTCCGAGACGAAGGAGTGGGTTGCTCCAGAGTCAAATAATATGACGGCCGGTACGGAATTCATAGTAAACGTACCGAGTACGACTTCAGGAGCCTCCTGAGCTTCCTCCGCGCTGATGTGGTTGACGCGGGCGCGAACCGCCTGGTGGGGTGCTGCGCCTTGGTTCTGCTTGGGGTGAGGACACTGGTGCGAATAGTGCCCTTCCTTGCGGCAGTTGAAGCAGATGACCGGCCTTCCTTGGCGATCCTTCAGGATTGGGGCCTTGGCGGCCGGTGCCGGTTGAGCGGCCGGAGCTGGTGGAGCGGGGCGAGGATGCCCGGCGTTGGATCCATCGGCTGCGTGAGGTGGCCTGTAGGCGGGCCGAGGATGGTAGGCGGGCGCTGGTGGCGGAGGGACGAAGCGGGGCCTCTGAGAGTTCGCCTGCTGATGCTTGAAGGCGATCATCTTCCTCTTCTTGAGGTCCAGCTTGTTCTGCTCAGTCTCTTGAATGCGCGCTTTGTTGACCAGCCGCTGGAAGTCGGCGAAGTCGGCGGCGACGAGCTGGATGGACAGCTCATCCTTAAGTCCCCTGAGGAACTTGGCTTGGCGGAGGGCGTCGGTGCGCACTTCCTCCGGTGCGTAGCGGGCGAGGCGGTTGAACTCATGGAGGTACTCCATGACAGTCCTGTTGCCTTGCTGCAGGTCGCGGAACTCCTGCTGTTTCACCGCGATGACGCCGGCGGGGATGTGGGCGGCACGAAAGGCGATGGTGAACTCCGCCCAAGTCACCATGTGGCCCTCTGGCTGGGACGCACGGTAGTTGTCCCACCATTCAGCGGCGGGACCCTGGAGCTGGTGAGTGGCGAAGGCCACCCGCTCCCGGTCTGTGCAGGGGAGGAGGTCGAGCTTCTTCTGATGGTGCGAAGCCAATCTCCGGCCTCCATCGGGTTGGTTGTGCTCGAGAAGATGGGTGGGCGCACGCGCAAAAACTCGGAGAGCTGCGGAGCGGCCGCGGGTGCTGGTGCGCGAGGGGCGGGCTCCCCGTTCTGCAGACGGTCCAACTGAGCCTGTTGGTGCTGCATTTGGGTGAGGAGGGTGGTGATCAGATGGTTCTGATTCGCCATCATCTCCGCCAAGGTGGGGTGGTTGGCGGAAGGCGACCCGGATTGGCGCGGGCCCGTTGCACCCCAGTTGGGCACAACACCCTCAGACGCATCTCGGCTCCCTCCTGCTCCGTTGTTAGAGCCGGTGTTCTGGTGGTCGGCCATCTTCTGAATTCATAAGGTTATAAGGCAAAAAGTTGACAACACAATTTACAAGAATATTTCAAGCATATAAATTAAGTGGTAAAAATGTTCATTACAATCAAGTTCTTATTCTACCCACAACACACTCGTCGTGGGTAGCACCACATACAAAATAATGCTTTTTATTTAATTTCGCGTCTCCTAACGCCTACTCGCCACCGGAGGCGGTCTCCGTGCTCTCGGAACCACGAGTGCGCGGCTCCAGAGAGATGGTGGGCTCGAGAAAATTCTCGATGATGGAGTCGGAGACGAGGCCGGGGCGTGGAGGAGGGGCGCTGGTAGAAGGTCTGGCGGGGGAGGGTCGTGGCGGGATCCTCTTGGGGCGAGGGAGGGGCTCACGGATGGGCTTCTTCTTCCTTGGAAGAAGAGGAACCATCTCAGCGATGTCCTTCTGCAGCTGCATGATCTTGCGCTGCAGCTCGCCGTTCTGCTGGATCAGGTTCTTCGTTTCTTCACGAAGAAACTCAACCGCCTCATGGTGCTCATCGGTGTCGAGCACCGCCTCGGTGTGGAGATCATCCATGGCCTGCAGAAGACGCGACTGCTGGGCCATGACCGGATCACGCACGGAGTGAACTCCGAGGTAGATGCTACGGTGGGCTCCGAGAGTACGCTTCGGCACAAGCCGGAAGGATGAGTTCTGAAGACGATCGTCGTAGATCATCCTCAGCTCCATGAGGGCCTAGAGGGCGACTCGTTGGCACGCGACGTCGAAAGTCGGGCCTCCAAGTGCGGTGGTGTAGGGCGGCAGATGCTCTCTGGAGCCATGGACGGTGAGGGAGACGTCACAAGGCCCGGCGAACTCGTCGGGGTACACTCCTTGGAATTCGGGTTCGAAGAGGAACCCGAGGAAGGTGAGCATCATGCGGAGCTCCCGGACGAAGCCCTCATAGTTGCGGCAGTAGCTGTGGACTTGGTAGACAGGCATCTACAAAACAACAAGTTGAATAAAAGTGAGGAGAGGAACAAAGTTTATGAAGTAGATTTTCGAGAAATAATTTCCTATGGCTAATGGCTAGGCGGGTCTGTTTGGCTTCCTACAGTCGAGTCGGCTCTGATACCATCTTGTAGCGCCCCGATTTAACAAAATCGAGACATTATTGAATTTCCAAAGAAAAACAATAACACAAGAGGTTCATCATGCGACAACGTACATACGATAATATCCATGGTACGCAGACCATATTTATTACAACATTGTTTTAGTAAAAACAGTAATAAGATAATTTAAACAGCGGCATGACGAACGTCCTCTTCAGGATCTTTCTTCTCGACTGGGTCGCTACTCCAGACCGTCTTCAAAGTAAGCATCCTCTGTGGGGTCCAACGGGTATGAGTACAAAAAGTACTCAACAAGCCACCGCAAATGCAAATAATAATGCAGGATAATAAACAAGGAAAGATAAAGGCTAACAATGCGAAATAAAGCAGTTGCAGTTATGGCATTTAGTGTAATCATATTTTAATCATGCGGAAAGTAAACGTGAACATCATCAACACCAACTAACTCGAGGAGTACGTTTTACCTCCTCGCACAACAGTCCTTACATGTCAATCCATCATGCACATTCATATTCAAAGTAAACTAACTGGGGGATGTCACGCAACCCGCCCTTGACCGTGGGCTCGGCTTTTCGAAAAAATTTAAGACTCTGATCAGAGATGTACTACTGTACCCACAAGGCACGCACTCATCCCAACGAGATGACCCATTTCACGGGAACTCGTGCCAAAACCTCAATATGAGATGTTCCAAGCGATAACCACCCGCTCTAGGTTTCGCCGGCGCGCCGGGCCGCATCCCGGCTAACGTCGCACCCCCTTTTGCGCCACATTGGTACAAGTCACCCGCAGGTGCAACTTGACCCATCTCCAAATGGTGGCCTCGGTTTGGAACAACCCATACCTTAGTTAGGACTTACCCACTAGACTTGTGGTTAGTACGTAAGTGTATTGCAACGGATCCCTCAGACCGGTCCTTATAGTGCCCCGGGTGCGACTGACCAATGCCCTAGCTTGCACCCGGAACCCACCATGCATACACTCACAACCATGACTCATCACCAACAGAATTTCCAAGGATAAGAAGTAACGGGGATCATATAATAGAACCATTTTACTACGACTCATTTTTATCCTATAGCGGCCGTGTCAATACTTTGGACACTAGCTAATATCATTGATCATATGGTGACAAGGAGGTTAGGCGAGATAGCATGGCTTGGGTTGCACATCAAGGTCGGGGGATCCTAAATAAATATAATGTAAGGGTTCGTTTGACTAATGCATATATAACCTATGTGTTTTAGCGATAGTCAATTCAAACATGGGTTCAATATGTTCAAAAGAATTGTTTGGTGACTTGCCTTGTTCAGCGAAAGGCGAGGGAGGGACTTCCGGGAAGTATTCCGGCTCCTCGACGGCGTCGTAGTCTTTTCAATAATAATAAAGCAAAATAAAAAAAGTACATTTAATCAAACAATATAACATTACATTAATAGCACATAAGTTACTGTTGATTTGATTAAAAGTAAAATAATCTCCATTGTTAAGGTTCTGAAATTTATTTCACAATTAATTTTAAAATGAATCAAAATGAATTATTGTTTTTCATAAAAGGGTTTTTAAGTGTGAATAATACCATATTAAGTTTTCTAATTAATTTAATATGAATGATTCAGAGAAAACTCTGTGGTTCTAATGTTTAAACAGAAAGGAACAAATATATAAATTTTCTGGAGTTTAAATATTTAAATTTGCATTTTAATCCTAAGGACATTTGAATACTTATTTAAATAAACATGAAAATGTCAAAGTAAACCTACTGTTTTTATTGCATAAATATGTAGAGAATAATTTTATGAATTTTCTGAAATTGGAATGGTAATTTTTAGAGTTCAAATGCATTAGATATGAATTTTACAAGTTTAAAAGCATTTCTGGAATTTATTTTCAAATTTTAAACCCCTCGGGTCCACGGTGAGCCAGGCCCACGGTGAACCCGCACACTGTGCGCGTGCGCCGGGTCGATCTGGACCGTCGGATCCAGATCTGACGCGCGAGGGCGAGGCGGGACGCGTAAGTGGCTACGGACGGCCAGGATTAAAACGTGCGAAGGGGTACCACGTGGACGCACGAGATTAAACGCGGGGTTTTAAAACTAACGGACGCACGAGATCGCACCGTACCGCTTCACTCAGATCCGACGGCGCCGATTAAATCGCACGAGGGATTAAATCTGGGCCGTTAGATCTGGATCGCACGGCGTGGATCGAATCCGACACGGCACGGGTACTCGACCCGTGCCGGTCGTCTTCTCCGACGACGGCGAGCGGGCCAGCGGCCACGGCGAGCGACGGCGACCTAGTCTAAGGCCTAAAACGGAACGAGGGTGCTACGGGGATCACGAGGGTACCTCGGCGGTGAGAAAAGGTCGACGGAGCGAGGCCGGCGACGAGCGGGGGCGGTGGAGGTGTTCGGGTCCTGGACGGCGACGGCGATCCGGCGAGGGTTGTCGTCGACGGAGTGGTGGCCGGCGTTGGGGAGGTCCCGGCGGTCACGATGGTGGCGAAGGCACGGGCGGAGGTGGTCCGGTGCGACGGCGAGCGGTGGCCGGAGACGAACCAGAGGGAATGCGCTAAACGGCAAATCGTGGTTGTTCTGTTCGGTCTGAGTGCGAATGGGCGTGGGGGTCGAATGCGGTGAAGGCCAGGGGTATAAATAGTGGTGCCGGCGGGGACAGGGAGGGCGCCATCGGGGGAGGGCAGTGAGTTAACGCCGGCGAGCGGTTTCTCTGCATGCGGGCGACAGCGGGGGGGATTACGCGTGGGATTAAAGGGAAAACGGGCGACGTGATCTGGGGGTTTTAATGCTGGCGAATAATGAAGGGGAGGGGACCGGCGACGAGCGGATCCGAAGGAGTAAAGGTGGCCGGCGAAGTTTGGGGGCGACGGCGCGAGGTAGAAGGCGAAGCTGACAGGTGGGGCCTACTGGCCAGCGGGCGCGAGCGAGTGGGGTGGCGACTGACGGGTGGGGCCACGATGTCGGGCGCGCGCGCGAGGGGAAAAGTTCGGCGCCGACAGGTGGGGTCCGATCGTCAGTGTGAGCGCGCGAGTTGAGTGGGCTGGGCCGGCCGGGAGAGAGAGAAGGGAGGGAGGGGAGCCCAATACTGTTCTAATACATTTCTGAATAAAAATAATTCCAGAAAATAGATTAAAATATTAGGGCTACTTCCAAGGTTGATAAAAATTTATAAAAATTCCCAAAATTATATTTTGGTCTTAGGATCATATATAAAAAGTTTCACCTCCTAATTTGGTCATCTACTCTATGTTGTAGTTCAAAAGGGTATAAAAGGGAATTAAAAGTATTTTCTGAAATAATAATTCCAAGAAATTGAATTTAATAATATTTTTATTGTCTTGAAAATTTGGGGTGTTACATTACCTTGGCCTGTTGCATTATTATCTTGAAAACGTTGCTTGGATCAAACAACTGTTGCATTGATTTTATCGGGCAGAAGACGTGTTTTGTGAACTGTTCCATTTAGTGAAAATTAGTTCTATGGAAATAAAGTTTTTGTCGCATAAAAACAACTTTACGTTGCAGTTTATAATATAAACGTTTCATGGTAGAATATTTTATCTTTTTAGCTATTTTTATGTTTCATAAAGCTGGTCTTTTTTATATTGTAGGTGTTTAATATAGATATTTCACAAAGTTAAACGTCTACATTGAAGGTTTTTAATATACCGTTTCACAAAGCTAAATTTATGCAGCACTTGTTCAGTATAAATATATCTTCTCCACTATTATTTAGCCCGAACATCCCGCGAGGCATCCTTGACCATTAGGATCTCAATTCCTTTCTGAATAGTCTCGAAACTTCAGTTCCTCCTGAACTTTAGTTTTAGTCCGTCACCAACCATATTCCACATTAACCAACACCTGCGCATGAAAACGAGCACAAGTCCATGACTTGATCCAAGATTAGTCAACACAACACCATTCATAAAAAGTATCTGATACATGCCATTGCACTAATCACTTTACAAGCTAATTTCAATATAAACCAATTTTTCATCACACGACAATGTCTTATATGGTTGGCAATAGAGTTGCTCATTGTTGTTGATATTGAAACTCCCGGGGCATATCACTCATGGAGTTTGCAAACACGTTAATTTGTTTGTTTCAGTCATCTACATGTACGTGAGTAATTTGACAAAATGTCACTTCAAATAACGGCTTCGCTCATTTGTCACTTGAAACATGAGTTTCACCAAATTACGACTCTAAAAATTGTCACATTGATTGTCAAACTATTTTGATAAAATTTATCAAACTTTTTCACATAAAACGATTATTTTGCACTTCTCATTCTCTTCTTCGTGGTGTATCATGTAGTTCTATACTCATTTTAAAAAAACAATGAGAAGGACAAAACAATCGTTTTACATAAAAATTTGACAAATTTTATTAAAATGACATAAAAATCAATATGACATTGTTTGGAGTGGTAATTTGACAAAGCTTATATTTAAAGTAACAAATAGCCATATCATTTGTGTTGAGAAAATTTCTCACCTAACGGCCCGCATGCAGGAGTGCATGCGGACGCGCCCCCGCTTTTCCACATCGGTGTCTTCTCTGCATGCAACGCCTAATGTGAAGCGACACAATTCTTCGTCCCTATAAATCCTCATTGTACCATGCAATTAATAAATAATAAAGCAATTACTATTTCACTTTGTACTGCGTACTATTTTCTTTCCCAACATGTTATCAACATTTTCTCTTCCTTCCGTGAGTTCCCAGGCCTCTTTTCCTCCCCAAAGAACAAAAAGGAAGCAAGATGGAAGATGATGAAATTTGTTTAGTGAATAGTGGCTCCACTAACACAATTCTACGTGAACTTAAATATTTCCAAAATTTTCATAAAAAACATGGAAATATAATGACTATCGCTAGACGTGATGCATTAATTGTGGACTTGGGTCGAACCACGATTACACTCTTGATGGGTACACGGTTAATAATTGAGGATGCACTCTTGTATCTTGATTCGACTCGTACATTGATCAATTATAAAGATATCTGTTTTAATGGCTACTATATTGAAACTCAAACTAAAAATAATGTAGAATACTTATTTTTCACTAAATCCAACGGATTAAACAAAAATACTTGAGAAATTTCCTTCCTTTTCATCTGGTTTGTACTACACATACATAAAACCCGTATCACATGTTGCATTTAAAATATTTTTTCAAAACCTTGATAAATTCAAAACTTGGCATAATCACCTTGGTCACCCTAGAATAGGGATGATGAGAAAAATTATTAGGAATTCTATAGGTCACAATATTAATCTTGCAAGATTCCCTAAATCATCAGATTTTATGTGCACTGCATGTGCCACGTGGAAATTAATATTAAGACCCTCATATCTTAAAATTAAAAATGAACAAATTAGTTTCATTGAACGCATTCAAGGAGATATTTGTGGTCCTATAAAACCATTATCAGGACCATTTAGTTACTTTATGGTGCTTATAAATGCATATACACGATGGTTCCATATATGTCTCTTATCTACAAGGAACCATGCACTCGCAAAATTAATGGCTTAAATTATCAAATTAAGAGCTAGTCATCCTGAACAAAGGATAAAATCCATCAGGATAGACAATGCTGCTGAATTTAGCTCACTTGCATGTAATGATTATTATATGGCTCTAGGTATCAATCTAGAACACTAGGTACCTTATGCTCATACCCAAAATGAGCTTGCTGAATCTATAATCAAGAGAATAAAATTAATTGTTTGACCACTTTTACATAACTGCAAATTACCAACCTCTTGTTGGGGTCATGCGGTCTTACACGCCGCAGATTTAATACAAATTAGACCAACTGCATATCATGTAACATCTCCATTGCAATTAGTACGTAGAAATCAACCAAGTATTTCCCATCTACAAATATTCAGTTACGCTGTATACATACCGATATCACCACCGCAACGTACCTCTATGGTCCCCATAGAAAATTAGGCATATATATCGGGTATCATTCACCGTCAATCACTAAATACCTTGAACCCTTAACAGAGGATTTATTTACTACCAAGTATGCTGATTGTATCTTCGATGAAGATAATTTCTCGGCATTAAGGGAGATTTATACCATAATAAATGTCAGGAAATTGATTGGAATGCCACTAGTTTTCAATCATTAGACCCATGTACTATAGAATTCGAGCAAGAAGTTCGAAGAATAATAAATTTGCAACAACTTGCAAATAATCTGCCAAAAGCATTTACTGACTATAAAGGTGTCACTAAATCTCATATTCTTGTAGTTAATGCACTATAAAGATATCTCAAAAGAAATCTAAAAAACAAAGGAAAATATCTTCTAAAACAGTAAATGACATTCAACCTTCTGTTGAACGACATCAGACGGATGATTCTCATCCTAAGTCTAGCATAGATAGGTGCACCAATACAAATGCTAGAACATCAGAAATACCTAACTCTATAAATATGGGAAATACTCAAGGGTTAGAAGAAATATCCACAAATTATATTAATTCAGGAGAATATTATAATAGAAAGACTATAATTGTCGACATATATTTTTCCTCAAATATAGCTAAAGACCTCGAGGAAGATCCTGAACAAAATACCATGATAGAGTGCCTCAAGCGCTCAGACAGGATCAAATGGAAAGAAGCTATTGAGACAGAATTAAGCTGGCTAAGAAAAAGAGAAGTATTTACATTAGTAATACCTACTCCTCCAAATGTTTTCCCCGTTGGATCGAAATGGGTCTTGTTTGTAAAAGAAATAAAAACAATGAGGTGGTGAGATACAAAGCGATACTTGTAGCACAAGGTTTCACGCAGAGACCCGACATCAATTATGATAAAACATACTCTCTTGTTATGAGTGGAATAACATTCCAATATTTAATATCATTGGCAGTACAAATGAATTTATCTTTGTAGTTAATGGATGTATTGACCACATACTTATATGGGTCATTAGATTCAAATATTTACATGAAAGTTCCTGAAGGACTTACTATTCTGAATCCAAATATAAACCGCGACAAATTTTGCGTAAAATTACAAAAGTCACTCTATGACTTTCACTAGTCGAGTAGAATATGGTACAACCGGCTAAGTGAATTTCTTCTTCAGAAGAGTTACTCTAACAATAATGATTGTCCTTGTGTATTTATTAAAAGATCCATCATTAGATTTTGTATTATTTCAGTATATTTTGATGATCTCAACATCAGTGGAACTACACAAGATATTATGGAAGCTAGCAATCATCTTAAGACGGAATTTAAAATGAAGGATTTAGGTAAAACTAAATTCTGTTTGGGTTTACAACTTGAGCATTTTCCATCAGGAATATTAATTCACCAATCTGCATATATTGATAAAGTATTGCAAAAGTTTAATATGGATAAATCATATACATCAAAGACTTGCATGGTCGTTCGATCTCTAGAAATAGACCAAGGTCCATTCTGGCATAGGGAAGAAGGTAAATAATTATTGGGACCTGATGTTCCATATCTAAGCATCATAGAAGCACTTATGTCTCTTGCAAATTGTACCAGACCTGACATTGCATTTGTAGTAAATTTGCTTGCTAGACATAGTGCAGCTCCAACTAAAAGGCATTTTGTTGGGGCAAAACAAATCGTAAGATATTTAAATGATACAAGAGATCTTGGTTTATTTTATCAGAAAAATCAAGACTTATCCATGATATGATATACCGATGCTGGATATATGTCTGATCCACGTAATGCCAGATCACAAACATGATTTGTTTCCTATATGGAGGTACTGCCATTTCATGGAAATCATCGAAACAAACTCTTGTTGCTACCTCCACCAATCATTCAGAAATTATAGCCTTATATGAAGCCTCAAGTGAATGCATATGGCTTCGAAGAATGATTAATTACATACAAAGATCATGCGATGTTGGTTCATCAGAATCACCCACAATTATCTATGAAGATAATGCAGCTTGTATCGCTTAAATGCAAACCAGTTATATTAAGAATAATATAACTAAGCATATTGCTCCTAAATTGTTTTTCCCACATGAATTACAAAAGAATGGGGAAATAACGGTTTACAAAAAAAATCATGTGAAAATCTAGCAGATTTATTTACAAAATCGCTACCAACTTTGACATTTCAAAAATGTATTAAAGGAATAGATATGCGAAGACTCCGTGATTTACAAAATTCAAGGGGTCATCTTATAAAATATACTATATTTATGATCATCAAATCACCTAAATTTGTACTCTTTTCCTTTATAAAGTTTTACTCTCAAGTTTTCTTAATAAAGATTTTTAATGAGGCAATATTAATATTAATATTAATATAACAACAATATAGAATAGATTTTCTTCGAAATTTTTCCCACGGGTTTTTTACAAGAGTTTTTCAATATATATGATATCAAACATATTTAGAAGGTTCAATTAAGAGGGAGTGTTGAGAAATAATCTCACCTAACGGGTCGCATGCAAGAGGCGCCTGCATGCGGACACTGTGACGCCCCGATTTATCGAATCAGGACATTATTGAATTTACAAAGAAAAATAATAATACAAGAGGTTCATCATGCGACAACGTACATATGACAATCATTTATGGTACACAGACCATATTATTACATAAGAGTGGAATTAAAATAATAAAAATAAACTGCATGACGAACGCCTTCTTCAGGATCTTTCTTCTTGACTGGGTCGCTACTCCAGACCATCTTCGTAGTAGGCATCCTCTGAATGGTGTGTCCAACGGGTATGAGTACAAAGAGTACTCAACAAGCCACCGCAAATGCAAGTAGTAATGCAAGATAATAACAAAAGAAGGATAATGGCTAAAAGTACGGAAAAGTACATTTTTCAGTTATTGCATTTAGTGTAGTCAAATTTTATCATGCGGAATAATAAACATGAACATTCATAATACCATCTAACTCAAGGAGTATGTTTTCCCTCCTCGCACAACAGTCCTTACATGTCAAATCATCATGCACATTCATTCCAAAAGTAAACTAACTGTGAGATGTCACGCAACCCGCCCTTGACCGTGGGCTCGGCTTTTCGAAAAGATTTATGACTTTCATCAGAGATGTACTACTGTACCCACAAGGCACGCACTCATCCCAAACACCAAAGTGTAACGAGATGACCCATACCACGGGAACTCGTGCCAAAACCTCAGCATGAAATGCTCCAAGCGATAACCACCTGCTCTAGGTTTCGCCGGCGTACCGGGCCGCATCCCGGCTAACATCGCACCCCCTTTTGTGCCACGTCAGTACAAGCCACCCGCAGGTGCTGCTTGACCCATCTCCAAGTGGTGGCCTCGGTTTGGAACACTCCATACCTTAGTTAGGACTTACCCATTAGACTTGTGGTTAGTACGGAGGTGTATTGCAACGGATCCCGCAGACCGGTCCTTATAGTGCCCCAGGTGCTACCGACCAATGCCCTAGCTTGCACCCGGAACCCACCATGCATACACTCACAACCAAACTCTATCACCAACAGAATTCCAAAGATAAGGATAATGGGGACCATATAGCAGAACTAAGTTGCTACGACTCATTTTTAATCCTATAGCAATCATGTCGATACATTGGACACTAGCTAATAATACTAATCATATGGTGACAAGGAGTTTAGGCTAGATAGCATGGCTTGGGTTGCACATCAAGGTCGGAGGATCCTAAATAAATATATTGTAAGGGTTTCATTTGACTAATGCATGTATATCCTATGTGTTTTAGCGATAGTTGAGTAAAACATGGGTTCAATATGCTCAAAAGATTGGTTTGGTGACTTGCCTTGTTCAGCGAAAGGCGACGGGGGAACTTCCGGGTAATACTCCCGCTCCTCGGTGACGTGTAGTCTTCTCGATATAAATAAAATAAATATAACATTCAATTAAACAATCCAAAATCACACCACAAGCATATAGGTTTTGATTGGGTTAATTTAAGGAAAATAAAGTTGTTAAGTTTCTGAAATTCATTTTATGAATATTTAAAATGAACCATAATGAAATATTGTCCTTTATAAAAGAGATTATAACTGTGAACAATTTTATTTTAAGTTTTCTAAATGATTTAAAATAAGAGGTTCAGAGTAAACTTAGTGGTTTCATTCTACTGACAGGAAAGGAATAAAAGATAAATTTTGCTGAAATTGAAATGAATAAATTTGTAATTTACCCTAAAGAGCATTTGAATACTTCATTAAATAAGCATGAAATATTCAAAGTAAACATACTGTTTTTATTGCATTAACATGTAGAGGATGAAACTATGAATTTTCTGGAATTGAAATGATAATTTTTGGAGTTAAAATGCGCAAGATATGAATTTTAGAAGTTTAAAACAATTTCTAGAATTTAATTTAAATCAAAAACAGGCGTTGGTCCACGGTGAACCGGGCTCACGGTGAACCCGCGCACTGTGCGCGTGCACCGGATCGAGATGTGCCGTTGGATCGCGATTGGGCGGCCACGGACGAGGCAGGGGAGTTAAGTTATCGTGGACGGCGAGGATTAAGACATTGAAACGATACGCGATGGACGATCCAGATTAAACGTGGTTTTTAAATACTAACGGACGCACGAGATCGCACCGTACCGCTTCGCTCAGATCTGACGGCGTGGATTAAACCGCACAGATGATTTAATCGCCACCGTTAGGTCTGGATCGCACGGCCGGGATCGAATCTGACATGGCACAGGTACTCGACCCGTGCCAATCGTCTTCTCTGGCGACGGCGAGCGGGCCAGGGGCCACGGCGAGCGACGACGAGGGGTCCTAGGGGCTAAAACGGAAAGATGACACTACGGGGATCACGAGGGTACCTTAGGCGGGGCGAGAGGTCGTCGGAGCGTGGCCGGTGACGAGCGTAGACGAAGGAGGCGTTCTGGTCCTTGTCGGCGGTGGCGTTCCGGCGGGGTTCATCGTCAGCGGAGGGGTGGCCGAGGTCGGTGAGGTCCTGGCGGTCATAGAGGTGCGGTTGCCGAGGGCGGAGGAGGACTCCGGCGACGGCGAGCGGCGGCTGGAGCAAGGGCGGCGGTGAGGTGCTAGATGTCGAATTGGGGTGCTCTGGTTTGTTCTCGCAGCGAATTAACGTGGGGGTTGAGCGCGGCGGTGGTCGGGGGTTTAAATAGGGGTACCGACGGGGGCAGGGAGGGCGCAATCGGGGGAGGCCGAGAGTAAACGCCGGCGAGGTGGTTTCCTTGCATGCGAGCGACAGGGCGATAGCGCGTGGGTTAATGAGGGGAAACGACCGGCGCGTCGCGGGAGATTCAATGCCGGTGATAAATGGAGGGGAGGGGGACGGCGACGAGCGGATCGCGGAGGCATTGATTCGGTCGGCGAGGTTTGGGGGCGATGGCGCGAGGTGGACGACGGTCCTGACAGGCGGGGGCCATAGGCCAGCGGGCGAGGGGCGAGGGCGAGGCAACGGGACGCGACCAACAGGTGGGGTCGAGGCGTCGGGCGCGCACGAGCGGAGGGAGGGGTCACTGACCAGTGGGGCCTAGTTGTCAGTACGAGGCACGGGGAGGAGTGGGCTGGGCCGGCCGGGAGAGAGAGAAGAGGGGGAAGGGGGTCCATTACTGTTTCAATTCCTTTTCGAATAAAAATAGTTACAAAAATTGCTTTAAAATATTTGGGCTACTTCCAAGGATGATAAAAATTTGTAAAAATTCTCAAAAATATATTTTGGCCTTGGGAACTCATACAAATTTTTCTAGCCTCTGATTTGGTCATTTCAACTAGGTTCTAGTTCAAATAGACTAAGAAGGGCATTAAAGGTATTTCCAATTTAAGTAAATCCAAAAAAAATATATTAAATGATATTTTTATTCTTTTGAAAATTTGGGGTGTTACAGACACGCCCCTGCTTTTCCAAACCAGTGTCTTCTCTGCATGCAACCCCTAATGCGAAGTGACACAACTCTTCATCCCTATAAATATTCATAGTACCATACAATTGATAAATAATAAAGCAATCACCGTTTCACTTTGTATTGCTTACTAATAAAGCAATAACAGTTTGGAGTGATATTTTATCCAATTACTCCACGTACTTTCCATTGATTTAGGGAGTGTTTGGTTCCATAGACTAAAATTTAGTTTGTGTCATATCGGATGTTTAGACATCAATTTGAAGCATTAAATGTGAACTAATTATAAAAATAATTGCAGAATCAGTAGATAATTCACGAGATAAATTTATTAAGTCTAATTAATCTATAATTAGCAAATGTTTACTATAGCACCATATTGTTAAATCATGGCATAATTAGACTCATTAGATTCGTCTCGCGAATAATCCACCGATTATTGATGGATTTTATAAATAGTCTACATTTAATGCTCTAAAATAATATCTAAACATTCGTTAATGTGAAAAGAACTAAAATTTATTGTTGATATCTGTTGCAATAATAATCTCCCTTAAAAGGAGAGCTTGTGGGCCCGCCTGTGGGCCCAAATGGCAGCAACCATTTATGCAATAACTACATAAAGCAGTTCAGTGCGCTTGTTGGCATGCATGCAAGCGGCAAAAGCGGCAGGCGGCAGGAGGCAGCGACACGACGTTCTGCGGAGCGACGCGATGGGATGAAACGACGCGACGAAGTGAAGCGACGCGATTAGCAACTGTTCATATACTATATATATGTCTATACATTGTACTGTTAAACTCTGAGAAATAAAAGGAATCACTTTTACTCTAATACGTTATCAGTCACTTTGTTCTAACCAGGAGTTTCTTTAGGCCAACTAGAAACCAAGGTAAAATTTTTACAGTTTCCAACAGATGGCTTCTTCCTCTGTCCGGTACTCCGGCGCGCCGCCGGCCTGGCCCTGCCACGCCACCGCGCCGGCCTGGCCCTGCCGCGCCGCCGCGGCCAGGCGTGCCCATGCCGCTGCGCCGTCGCGCCGCTTCCGCGCCGCCCTGCCTCCGCACGGCCAAGCCGCGCCGGCGCCTCTGCGCAGCAGAGCCGCCGCGCCATCGCGCCGCTTCCGCGCCGCCCTGCCTCCGCACGGCCACGCCGCGCCGGCGCATCCGCGCAGCAGAGCCGTCGCGCCGTCACGCCACTTCCGCGCCACCCCACCTCCGCGCGGCCACGCCGCGCCGGCATCTCAGCGCAGCAGAGCCGCCGCGCCGTCGCACCGAATCCGCGCCGCCCCGCCTCCAAGCGGCCACGACACGCCGCCGCCTCCACGCAGGCACGCCACGCCGCCGACTCCATGGTACTGTGCCGCTCCACGCGGCCACGCCGCGCCGCCGCCTCCACGGTGTCGTCCCGCTCCGCGCGGCCACGCCGTGTCGCCGCCTCAACTGTGTCGCACCGCTCCGCGCGGCCATGCCGCGCCGGTGCCTTCGCGCGGCCACGTCGCGTCGCCACCTCCATCTTTCCGCGCCGAGCCGCCGCACCACGGACTTCGCGCGCCACAGCCGCCGCCGGCCGGCCTTCGCGCCACGCCGCCGTTTGGGCTTCGCGCGCCGCTGCCACCACGCCGCCTCCGCGACGAGCAGCCGCCGCCGACCGGCCTCCGCGCTATGCCGCCGTTCGGCTTCCGCGCCACGCTCCCTGCTGCACAGCCGCTCGCGACCCTCTCCAAGCCACCGCCTCTGTCTCACGGCGCGCTGTCTCCAAGGCTTTGTGGCACTCCACCTCCTGTGCTTCACAGGGGAACTACACCCACCATGGCTGCTAGGCGTGGATGCGCTGCTTATGAATGGACCACATTGCTTCCAACTCCAACAGAGTCCCCACAGCCGACTCATATGTCTTATATACTAATACCAGGGATTTCACCCAATACAACGACAGAGAAGAAGGAAGACAGAGTGTACACCTACGCTCCTATGGAGGACTACATGACTTTCCTCACTAGTGGTCCATCAGCACCACCTATCTATGAAAAGATGTTTTAATGTTTTAATTTTCTGCCAATGTTTGTGTTAATACTATCAGTGGTGTAACCATCATTGTAATAAGGCAGAAATACAATATCATCGTCATATATATATGCATGTTCTCTTTATATACATGTCTTTTTAAGCATCAGCTTCAAACAAAAATGCTACATAAATTTGATGACTATCACTTAAACAACTGTTGATTTGAATACGACTACAACGACTAATATCATTTACCTAAATTAGACGTTATTCGTATCACAAGCAGCAAAATCATTTGCTCAAATATTGATAGGCCTACACCATATGGTGATTACCTTCAATATTAAAATGCTAACATGTTCCTATAAAATAAACTATATATGTTGTTTAATCCATCAAGAATATTACACAACATATTAATGGTAATTCATTACCTATACATTAAAAAGTCATCTACACTATGTGTTATGCATAATTAGCATTTTTTTTACAACATTTATATTTATTTACTCTCTTAGTAAATTAAAATATGTCCCTACATGTAGGATATGGCTGATATTTCAAAGAAAGAATTCCCTGAACTTGCTTTAGATGGTAGTAATTATTTGACATGGGCACAAGATGTTAAAATAAATTTAACAGCCCGTCGATGTATTAATACCATTATGGATCCAATACCAAATGCACTTGAGATCCCAGACTACAACAAATATGCCACACTCCATTTTCTGCGCCATCATCTACACTCAGATTTAAAATCTGAATATGTGATGGAAGAAGACCCCCCTGCTCTATGGAAATCCCTTAAAGATCGATATGAGCAGCAGAAAAATGTCATATTACCCGAAGCCCAACGCGAATGGTCACTAATTCGCTTTCAAGATTTCAAATCAGTAGCAGATTATAATTCCGACGTACATAAAATCTGCTCTAAATTGAAATTTTGTGATCAACCTGTTTCGGAAGAAGCAATGATCGAAAAAACTTTATGTACTTTCCATCCAACATTCCGGGTATTGCAACAGCAATATCGCCAACAGAAATATACAAAGTATTCTGAGTTAATATACACATTACTTCAAGCGGAGAAGCATGATGAACTTTTGATGAAAAATCATCAAAATCGCCCAACAGGCGCAGCTCCTCTTCCTGAAGTACATTTTAACTCTCAGCGTACTAAATTTCATGGCATGGGTATAAGACAAATAAAGGGAAAAGTCCATTTAAGGACAATCCTAAAGACAAATCTGAAATTTGTCAAAGGTGTGGATGTACGAATCATCGTACTAATAAATGTAGGATCCCAAAGCATTTGGCTGAACTTTATCTAAAGTTTGGTAAGGATAAGCAAGTTCGTCGGAATAAATTTGAGACACACTTCAATGAACAACAAGTCAACGACTTACCTGAGGGACCTTCTCAAAGCGCCCATCAAAATGAAGTTCAAAAGAAGGAGCAAGACCCATCCAATATTGACAATATGATAGTCGAATATCACACTGAAGATATATATGGGGATCTCAAATGAATTATACATATTTCATATGTAAAATAGTCAAATTAAGAACTATAAATGTTGTATAAATATAAACATATATTGTAATATGTATTTGACATGTTATTATAAACATCTTATGTATATATATATGTAGATATCATATCTCTTTATCTCATTTTTTTAGTATTTATCATAATTATTTACAGGATTTTACAATAGATGGAAGATGAGGAAATTTGTTTAGTAGATAGTGGCTCTACTAACACAATTCTACGTGAGCTTAAATATTTCCAAAATCTTCATAAGAAACATGGAAATATCATGACTATCGCTGGACGCGATGCATTAATTGTAGGCTCAGGCCGAGCCACGATTACGCTCCCAATGGGTACAAAGTTAATAATTGAAGATGCACTCCTGTATCCCGATTCAACTCGTACATTGCTTAGCTATAAAGACATCCGTCTAAATGGCTACCATATTGAAACCCAAACTGAAAATAATGTAGAATACTTATTTCTCACCAAATCCAATGGATTAAACAAAGAGATACTTGAGAAATTTCCTTCATTTTCATCTGGTTTATACTACACATACATAAAACCCGTATCACATGTTGCGTTTAAAATAATTTTTCAAAATATTGATAAATTCAAGACTTGGCACAATCGCCTTGGTCACCCTAGAATAGGGATGATGAGAAAAATTATTAGCAACTCCATAGGTCACAATATTAATCTTGCAAGATTTCCTGGATCATTAGATTTTACATGCACTGCATGTGCCACAGGAAAATTAATTTTAAGACCGTCATATCTTCAGATTAAAAATGAACAAATCAGTTTCCTTGAACGTATTCAAGGAGACATTTGTGGTCCTATACAACCATTATCTGGACCATTTAGGTACTTTATGGTGCTTATAGATGCATTCACACGATGGTCCCATGTATGTCTCTTATCTACAAGGAACCATGCATTTGCAAAATTAATGGCTCAAATTATCAAATTAAGAGCTAGCCATCCTGAACATAGGATAAAAACTATTAGGATGGACAATGCCGCTGAATTCAGCTCACGTGCATTTAATGATTATTGTATAGCTCTAGGTATCAATCTAGAACATTCGGTACCTTATGTTCATACCCAAAATGGGCTTGCTGAATCTCTAATCAAGAGAATAAAATTAATTGCGAGACCACTTTTACATAATTGCAAATTACCAACCTCTTGTTGGGGTCATGCGGTCTTACACGCCGCAGATTTAATACAAATTAGACCAACTACATATCATGTAACATCCCCGTTACAATTAGTACGTGGAAATCAACCAAGTATTTCCCATCTGCGAATATTCGGTTGCGCTGTATACGTACCGATATCACCACCGCAGCGTACCTCTATGGGTCCCCATAGAAAATTAGGCGTATATATCGGGTATCATTCACCGTCAATCATCAAATACCTCGAACCCCTAACAAGGGATTTATTTACTGCCCGGTATGCTGATTGCATCTTCGATGAAGATAATTTCCCGGCATTAGGGGGAGATTTGTACCATAATAAATGCCAGGAAATTGATTGGAACGCCACTGGTTTTCAATCATTAGTCCCACGTACTATAGAATCCGAGCAAGAAGTTCGGAGAATAATAAATTTGCAACAACTTGCAAATAATCTGCCAGACGCATTTACTGATTATAAGGGTGTCACAAAATCTCATATTCCTGCAGTAAATGCACCAGAAAGAGTTGAAATACCTCATCAAACATCTCAACTCCCAAATCCTAAGATCAGGGGGAGAGATCTGGTTGCAACTGATGCTTCTCAAAATCAATCTAAAAAACAAAGAAAGATATCTTCTAAAACAGTAAATGCAATTCAACCTCATGTTGAAAGACACCAGGAGGATGATTCTCATCCTAAATCTAGCATAGATGGGTGCACCAATACAAATGCTAGACCATCGGAAATGACTAACTCTATTAATATGGGAAATACTAAAGAGTTAGAAGAAATATCCACAAATTATATTAATTCAGGAGAATCTTATAATAGAAAGACTACAATTGTCGACATATATTTCTCCTCAAGTATAGCTAAAGACCTCGAGGAAGATCCAGAACCTAAGACCATGGTAGAGTGCCTTAAGCGCTCAGACTGGATCAAATGGAAAGAATCTATTGAGGCAGAATTAAGCTCGCTAAGGAAAAGAGAGGTATTTACATCAGTAATACCTACTCCTCAAAATGTTTTCCCCGTTGGATCGAAATGGGTTTTTGTTCGTAAACGAAATGAAAACAATGAGGTGGTGAGATACAAAGCGAGACTTGTAGCACAAGGGTTCACGCAGAGACCCGGCATCGATTATGATGAAACATATTCTCCAGTTATGAGTGGAATAACTTTCTGATACTTAATATCATTGGCAGTACAAATGAGTTTATCCATGCAGTTAATGGATGTTGTGACCGCATACTTATATGGGTCATTGGATTCAGATATTTATATGAAAGTCCCTGAAGGACTTGATACTCCAAATCCAAATATAAATCGTAACAAATTTTGTGTAAAATTACAAAAGTCACTCTATGGCTTAAAACAGTCGGGTAGAATGTGTACAACCGACTAAGTGAATTTCTACTCAAGAAAGGTTATTCTAACAATGATGATTGTCCTTGTGTATTTATTAAAAGATCCATCATTGGATTTTGTATTATTTCAGTGTATGTTGATGATCTTAACATCATTGGAACTACACAAGATATAATAGAAGCTAGCAATCATCTTAAGACGGAATTTGAAATGAAGGATTTAGGTAAAACTAAATTTTGTTTGGGTTTACAACTTGAACATCTTCCATCAGGAATATTAATTCACCAATCTGCATATATTGAAAAAATATTGCAAAAGTTTAATATGGATAAATCATATCCATCAAAGACTCCTATGGTCGTTCGATCTCTAGAAATGGATAAAGACCCATTCCGACCTAGGGAAGAAAGTGAAGAACTATTGGGACCTGATGTTCCATATTTAAGTATAATAGGAGAACTTATGTATCTAGCAAATTGTACAAGACCGGACATTGCATTTGCGGTAAATTTGCTAGCTAGACATAGTGCGGCACCAACTAAAAGACATTTTGTTGGAGCGAAACAAATCTTAAGATATCTAAATGGTACAAGAGATCTTGGTTTATTCTATCAGAAAAATCAAGACTTATCCATGATAGGATATACTGATGCTGGGTATATGTCTGATCCACATAATGCCAGATCACAAACAGGATTTGTTTTCCTATATGGAGGTACTGCCATTTCATGGAAATCCTCGAAGCAAACTCTTGTTGCTACATCAACTAATCATTCTGAAATTATAGCTTTATATGAAGCTTCACGAGAATGTGTATGGCTTCGAAGAATGATTAATCATATACAACAAACATGCAATGTTGGTTCATCAGAGTCACCCACAATTATCTATGAAGATAATGCTGCATGTATCGCCCAGATGCAAACTAGTTACATTAAAAGTAATATAACTAAGCATATTGCCCCTAAATTGTTTTTTCCACATGAATTACAAAAGAATGGGGAAATAACAGTTTTACAAACAAAATCATGTGAAAATCTAGCAGATTTATTCACAAAATCGCTACCAACTTCGACATTCCAAAAATATGTTAAAGGAATAGGTATGCAAAGACTCCGTGATTTGCAAAATTCAGGGGGAGTCATTTTATAAAATATGCTCTATTTATGGTCATCGGATCATATTAAGTTATACTATTATTTTTTATAAAATTAGTCTCAAAATTTCCTAATAAAGATTTTTGAGATAATCAAATCATATGATATCAATCATATAGTTTAAGATTCGATTAAGGGGGAGTGTTGCAATAATAATCTCCCTTAAAAGGAGAGCTTGTGGGCCCGCCTGTGGGCCCAAATGGCAGCAACCATTTATGCAATAACTGCATAAAGCAGTTCAACGCGCTTGTTGGCATGCATGCAAGCGGCAGAAGCGGCAGGCGGCAGGAGGCAGCGACGCGACGTTCTGCGGAGCGACGCGATGGGATGAAACGACGCGACGGAGTGAAGCGACGCGATTAGCAACTGTTCATATACTATATATATATCTATACATTGTACTGTTAAACTCTGAGAAATAAAATAGCGAAGATGTTTCCATTCCATTCTCAAAAGAAGGGATCCCTTTTTCATTTCTTCAATGATTAATATTAATTGGAAGTCTAATTAATTATTTTGGCTGACTGTTTTTACATAAATAATAAGTAAAAAGGCAGTAGGAACTAGAATGAACAGTGCAGTAGCAATAAATGCGAGAATATTGACTTCCATAACCTCTTATTTTTCGCAATAACTCGCAATAACCGCTTCGATGGATAGCAACGCTCGCGTAGACACGAACATCGAACGAACTTGATTGGTGGAAGCAGATCAAATGGCAGTCGCGTCGATCGGTCAAAAAAAACGTGCTTTCAATGTAGGGGTTCATTTGAAAAATCGTCGTCGTCGAATAATTGCAAACCACTAAACCCCAAGCACATCCCATTACCATTAGAGTAGTTCGTTTAATCCTTCGATCCATCGTGCAGTGTCGTCAACAAGAAAGAAAAAAAAGGAAGAAACATAGGGAAAAAACTGTGACAGCTCAGTGTGCAGCTGCAATTAATGGCGGAGAGATGATACGAATGAATCCGTGTCACTCACTGCACAGTGGAGCTGGGTCATGGCGCTGTTCGACGTCCCAATCCACATGGAGCGCGTGTGTTCAATGTGCATGGATCACGGATGCACGCACCGGTGTCCATCCTTCATCGATCACGGGCTGCACGCATCACCGAAGTAGCCGAGAAAGGGGATGAAACAAATCAAATTTAGGTGAGTTTGTTTAAGCTTCTGAATGTTATAATTATTTTTAGAATCTAAATTTAAAATAAATGGTTTACATTCCGTATTCAAATCGTGAGAATCTTCTCTAAATTCTCATCAGCACCGTACTTATGTCCATGCATCCATTCACAGTCTGTATATATTCCATGCACAATGTATATATCCAAGAAGATGAAACAAATAGGTCAATTAACATGTCCGATACATCTATGCAGCTAGCATCACATCAAGGAGAAAGATGTCTGGATTCGCCGAAGAATTTTTCTCGTTCCTAGTTATGTCGCGTGTCAGTGTCCGTGAATTTACCATCCGCGTAGCTTAGAGTATCCATGATACTTATGAAAATGTAACCTTAAACATTAAATATAATTTTATTGTCGGTTTTATACATTATGAAGCTACATCATAAAAAAACCCTTAAGATGCACTTTAAACTTAAGATGTGATCATAAGCAATAAAATACTAACTTTTTATTAATCACAGCATATATTGGGTCCACTTTAATACTACATTTTTAGTTTCTCCATTATGTAAATGATGGTAACAAATGTTAATTTCTTATGGGTCCTATCTTCATACTACTTGAAAAATAACCATTGTGATGCCAATATATTCATCTTTTTGGAATGCTAACTGGAGCATGTGAGACTATTGAAGTGGGTTTTTTACGAAAAGAAAAAAATATTTGTAGCTTAGGGAACATATGGGACTAAGAACCTCTTTGGACATTTTAAATCTGGATTAGGAACAAATTAGTAGTAGTGGATTTTTTACCAAACAAAAAAAATATTTGTAGCTTAGAGAATAATCATAATATGAGAATTAACTAATAATCACAATCTTGTAAGGGCCCTACTATCTAAATTACCGATCCATTTTTATACGTATACTTTTAAAGTTTCTCTAAGTTACTCGTAAATTGTCCCTCGATATAAAAATAATCAATATTCTATTTTTAATGCCTTTTAAGTTTTTTTTACTCTTAACACATGATAACTAACCTAAATGATAAAGTTTGCCAAACAAGTTAAATTACCTGACCATCAAATTACTTAGCCAAATGGATCAATCAATAATTGAGATTATTTTATAACTATCATTTCATTTTAAACAGTCAAAACGACGTAAAGGACACAATAATAGTATACCCTTGTATTTATAATGCTTCTTTCAAAAGCACACGTCCGTCAGGGCGGGGGAGGCCACCGGGCGAGCGGCGGTGGCAAACGAGCGGTGTAGTGGCGAAACAGGGCGGGCGAAGGTGGCGACGGACGGGCGGTGCGGTGGGAGCGGCGGGGCGGGTGGAGGTGGCGGCAAGAAGGAGGAGAATAATGAGATTGATACTTAGCTAGGGCACGCTCACGCGGGGTTTGAGAGACATATAACTGGTAACTTATGTCGGCGTCAAGAAAAACTGACGGAAGTTACGTAACTTTCGTCGGCCCGTCGGTTACAGTTAAAATCGACGAAAGTTACGTTACTTTCCGTCAGCATAAACGAGTTGACGGAAGTTATGTAATATTCGTCGGCTTTAGAAAAAAACGATAGAAGTTATATTAGCCGACGAAAGTGTATCATTTTCTTGTAGCGGCGGATAATACACTGTCTATTAGGCTTTTGTAGTGAATAGGTATTTACAGCGAGGGTCACGTGAGAGATTGTGTCGAGTTGTAAGCGCCTGACTAACTACCTTTAGGGGGTTTCATACAATACTAACTTTATGTTTTCAAGTAAAAATTATAGCGTGTGTGTGTGTGTACACTAGCTAGCTAATTCTAACTTACAATCAAACTACCAGCTGATCGTTAGACCGGTAATCTGAGAGCTTATGACCGATCGATCAGTTACTTACCCGACTTTTGACACGATGACTTATATATCCTTGTATGCAATTAAGACGGTGTGTGGCTCATCATCATTCTAGCTACAAGCTGGGACATATTTGCACTCATCAAGCGAGCTCTCTGCTTGGCTGCATGCTTGCTTGCCGTTCGCGTCCGGTGCCAGCGAACAGTCCGGTTCACAAAGGAACCGTTAGGGTATATACGTCCAATCGGACCGGACGCACCCGTTTGTTTGTGCGCATGCGGCTAAACCAACCGGGCCCGTCAAAACCTGTCCGTTGCGTCCGGTTCGTGGATAGGACGATACGATTCCATTCTGTTTCGGGGGAACACTTTCAAGTCCGAAACTCGATTTGGGTATTTGATTTTGATTTTAAAATTGTTCAATTGATTCCTCCGAGTTCCCTGGCTGTGTCGGCGACGCGCGGCGGTAGGGATCAGAGTGTGGCCAGGTGGGGACCAGGAGACACGGAGTGCGGCAACGCAATATCTAGAGGGGGTGGTGTTTTCAAAGACCTGATGTGTCGGGTGGAGTGGTTTGGGATTAGATCTATCTTGCAGTGATGGCGATATAAGATCCGAGATTATTCGGAGTTAGTGGCGGTGATCTCCTCTTTGATGCTATTTCATCGTCTCTTCAATCCTCGATGGTCTCTTCTCGTTTTCCTCTCCTCATTACCTTTGGATCTCTTCTTTTGTGGTCATCTTTTTTCTCGGTTGTGGGGGTGTTTCTTTCTCGGTTTAATGGTAATCATCTTTAAGGCTTGTGGCCTTCATTTATTGATGTTGTCGTCTATAGAAATAGTGTCAGTAGTGTCACGCTAACCTAAGTTGGAGGTGGTAGGGTATTGTTTGCCCGCATATTTTTTTGTTACTGTCTTCTAAGACAATATTCTTATAATTCTTATGCTATATAAATATATAGCTTCACACTTTCTTGTCACACTTTGTTGTATGGCTCACGGCCGCCGTCGCACTGTGTTTTAGTTATTTATGTGGATAATGATAGATAAAGAGTCACATGTGTCGGCGACGTGCGGCGGTAGGGATCAGAGCATGGCGACTAGAAGACAGGAGCGCAGCAACGCAATGTCTAGAAGGTGGTGTTTTTTAAGACATGAGGTTGCGAGCGGTGGCCTCTCGATGGTGGTTTGGAGATTGGATCTATCTTGCAGCGGCTGCGGTATAGGATCCGAGATTGTTCAGAGTTAGCGACAATCAGCTCCTCTCTGATGTTATTTCCATGTCTCATCAATCATCAATGGTGTCTTTTCGTTTTTCTCTCCTTTCCTTTGGATCTTCTCTTCTTTGGTTATCTTTTTTCTCGGTTGTGAGGGTGCTTCTTCATCGGTTTAGTGGTAATCGTCTTCAAAGCTTGTGGCCTTCGTCTGCTGATATCGTCGTCTGTAGAAGTGGTGCCAATAGCGTCACGCTGACCTAGGTTGGGGGTGGTAGGGTATTGTTTGCCCATATATTTTTTTTTGTTATTGTCTTTTAAGACGGTATTTTTATAATTTCTTCTACTATATAAATATATAGCTTCGAGCTTTCTTAAAAAAGAGTCGTGTATATAAGTTGCAATTTGTATGTGTTTTTGTGTTTTGGCTTTCTTTTGTATTTTTTTGATAATAAGTTAAATTTAAAGAGTCATATATAGATCAGTTATGATTTGTATACGTACTCGTGCTCCTTTCGATACCTATATTAAAGATAGAATCTGACTTTTGCAGTTGTTTTATTTTTTCATGGATAATAAGATATAAGGTGTCATTACAATTTGTATATGTACTGGTGTTTGTTTTCGTATCTGCATTATATATAGAGAGAGAGAGTTAGCTGTCCTAATTATGCATCATGTTTTCTCTTTAAATAACAACTCTCTGCCACGCGAAAAATGAGAAAATTAGTTATTCCTCATTTTCATGGCTTCATGCAGCGACAGAGCTAGAGAAATATTAAGGAGGTGCACCATTTCATATGGTACACCGCATTAGGTTAAAAAAATGGAAACCCGGTTTTTCTCGGAACCCCCTAAGCTCCTAGTAGCTCCGCCCTTGGCTCCATGTTTTTGTCACTTTTCGTAGATGCTTTCTTGAGTACTATTTCATTCCCCTCCTTTAATCCATTTTAACTTTCTTTCTCTATTTTTAATCGCCATCAAATGTCATTTTTATCTCTGACAAATAACACAGATCACCGATATGCTCTAATCCTATTTGCTACAAACCCCAGAAGAAATCTTCCACTAAACAGTTTCATTTATCAGGCAAAGAAGAGTAGAGGGCAGGGAAGGGGATTTCTCTCCTTGTGTTCAATGTCCTGAACACTTCTGAATGGATGGAGCATCAACTACTAATATTTTTAAAAAAATATTTGTATGAAATTTTAATTTTAGATAGCGCTCCAAAAATTATAAAATTAGACCTCCGTCAATACTTAAAGTGTTTGCATAGGATCTATCGATAGAGCAAAAAAGTAATGCAAACGAACGTAGGTGGGGCGACGGATAGGCGCACACAGCCCAGCAGACTGGGTGCAAGAGGCGAGACGTGGCAGCGTAAGGGGGTGTTTGGTTTAGGGTTGCTAAAGTTTAGGGACTAAAGTTTAGTCCCTAAACTTTAGCCCTTTAATCCCAAAAACCTTGCTAAAGGGGACTAAAAATACTACTTACCTATTAGAACCAAACAGTAAGAGACTAAAGTTTAGTCCTATAAAAAAGAGGAGACTAAAGTTTAGTTTAGTCCCTAAAGGAACCAAACAGGCCCTAAGGCTCTATCATCAATTGAACTATTGATATAGGTTTTTATCGACACGTATCGGCAGAGGCTCCGTCGATACTTAAAATATCGACAAAGTTTTATTTTTATGATCTCTAAAACACTGTTATTTAAAATTAAAATTTCATAAAAAATATAGTATTTATAAAAAAATATCCATCAACTACTATCACATAAATAGGGGGAAAATTGAGATAGATTCCAACACAGCAGCTGAACAACCAGCACAAAAAGATATAGGTAGAACTACACATTTATGGGACATAGGACAACAAGTTTTGACTTTTGAGCTGCAAAACTCGCTCCTAGTCAATCAATCGACTAATCAGTGCTAAATACAAATAATTAGAGGCATGTATAGACAAGGCGCACCAGAAAGCAGTGCTAAATACAAATAATTAGGGTACTAATTCTACCTCTAGTAGCCTATTAAAAACTGAACAAGGAGCATTCAATTCATGAAGTCAAGTTCATCTTTTGAAAACTACTCCATCTCAACATCTTTGTAAGCAGACCATTACTAGTCAAAATTGGCAGTCATCAACTAGTCACAGTATTGCTCATGCTCTCATCACTTCATATCATTTTTCACTAAATTTGGGTGCTATATGCGTCTAGGAGGAAATTTCTCCGGCAGAATCCGGTAGCTCGTTTTACACAAAAACAGTAGGGAGAATCTCGTAGCTATGCTAATTGTTGCAAATTAAAATGTTTAGCTCTTCGCTTGTCTGATTCTAGATTCTTTCTTCGTTGTTGTTCTTAATTACAAAAGTGCTTGTTATTAGCATGAATAAAGTGATGGTGCATGAATATAAGATGAAATTGTTCAATTCAAACAATCAAATACATGAAGAGTGTTAGATCCAAAACGAAATGGTACATGAATGAAATGATACAAGCAACCAAACATTACCTAAATAGACCGGGTAATTTCTTTTGCCTCAAATTTACACATTAAGAAAGAATAACACCCTACAGGGTGGTTGACACGTCTTACCGACGCTAACGTGTAGCCCTTGATACGGTTGCTCACGACGGGGAAGACGGTGGTTGCCGTGCCTAAAGAGAGTGGGAGAGGGGGTCACGGCTAAAAGAAGCTGCACGAATCTTGAAGCCGGATCGAACGCTTTGGATCCAACATTAGATAAGTGATAAGTAAAATCCAAAATCCAAGACGTTGGCCTGCCCTGTTCGGTCACGGAGTTTAGTAGCGTAACCCAACCCGATAAGTAAAAGAAACCACCACCACAATCCGCAGACAGACCGCAGGGCCGTCACGCCACCACACGCCGCCGGCCCCATCCAACTGCAGCGCCGGCCGCCAAACTCCTTATAAACCCTTCTCCGCTTCGGTCTCCCCCCGGTTCCCTCCGTCGAGCCTTCCGCCGGAGACAAGCGGGTCTGAGTCCGATGGACCTCGACGCCGACATGATACCGTCATCCCCCTCCGCCGACTCCTCGCCGTCCTCCTCCGATCTCGACACCGAGGTTAGTCACCCGGCCATGGAGGTTCTTGGCATTTGGGCGGCGGGTTCGTGTAAAAATGAAGGTTTTTTCTTGGTTCTGTGGTAGTCGACGGGGTCGTTCTTTCCGGACCGGAGCACGACGCTGGGGACGCTGATGGGCGTGTCGGCGTTCGGCGGCGGGCAGCGTCGGGCGGCGAGGACACCGGCTGGGGCGGAGAGGGGGAGGACCCCGCGTGCGGTGCAACCGGCGGCGGAGGAGGAGGAGGAGGGGAGGCGTGCGGGGGGCGGGTGGAGGCGGCGGAGGCGCCAGCGCCAGCGCCACGGCCGTAGCCTCGGAGGGAGCTGGTGGCGGCTCTGCCGCGACGACGCCGGAGGACCGCCGACGTCGCTGGGCGAGTTCCTCGACATGGAGAGGCAGCTCGCCGGCGCGGACTTCCTGTGCGAAGGCGTCGGCGGCGTCGGCGGCGCGGAGCGGGAGGCGGCGTCCGTGTCCGCCACTGCGCTATTCGAGGACGGGAGGGTGCGCCCACCGCAGCAGCTGCAGCCGGCAGCGGCGTCCGCGGCCGAAGAGAGGGGGAGGTGGCGACTGCAGAGGGCGGCGGAGGGGTCCTCCTCTTCCTCTTCCTCGTCGCTGGCGAGGCTACCGGTGCTGCTCACCGGCATCTGCAGCGGCGGGGCCGGGTAGCGGTTACCCTTGCAATTAAGCGATTCTGCAGGGGTGATTATGTGAAAGTGGAGTGAATGCTTCTTTGTGTCCCTTCTTTTGTTGTTCTCATCTCTTCATTTCCTTTTTTTCAATTATTACTATATTTCGCTTTGGACCTTTTGGTGAGAACAAGCTTGTTTGATACTTTGATGCCTACTCTTTTGCTTACTTCATTATGAACAATAATGCACCAAAAAATATCAATAGTGAAAGCCATGCTAGATGCTAGTACATGTATTCATAAGAACTAGCAGTGATCCCTTATAAATTATAATGTTGCACAGCCAATTCCTAATGTAAGGTGAAATGGCAAAAACTTTTGTTGCAACCTCAGTGGCAACAACTGTACAGCTTCTTCCATTCCAGGTCACTCACACATGGCATTTCTTCAAGCTAAAATAGAAAAAAAAACCTTTAAATTAGTTTTAAAATTATGTTCTGATATTCAAATCTAGGTACAACTTATAAGCCCCAACTCAACAAAGCAATTTCCAAAAATTCCATCAGCAGCGTTGACAGTTGCATGCAGTAGCATCCAAGAACGGCACAGTGGCAGTACTGCAGCAATATTTTTGTCCATGTCTCTCAAGTTTGATTCCTTTGCACGGCAGGAAGATAGACCACCGTGCCAGAACAGGGATCAAATCTCCGGTTTCACGATCACGCCGGCATGTGACATGCACTGCATGGGTTGATCGGTCGCCATCTGACACGGCCACATTTCCTTCTTGACCCATTCATTCGTCACAAGAATGTCTCATACATATGGAGCATAGCAAGCAACCCGTGCATCACATATACCACTAGGGTGCCGTTTGGTTTTGATTCTTTAGTTCAAAAATTTAGTCTCGTTACATCAGATATTTAGATCACGTATACGACACGGATTAAACTTTAGACCATAGAAAATGTGGAGAAATATCTCATTCTGGAGCCTAACTCTTCGTTAGCTGTGGCGAAAACCGTATCATTTCCGCTACGGATACACAAAATTCCTGCGTTTCCAAAGAAAATCGAGGAGCAAGTAGTGCAGAACCAAATGAGATCCCCTGCAGTCGGTCTCGCTGACTGCAGAGGGCAGTCACCCTTCGGCGCCGTCCGATCTTGATCGGACGGCTGTGCGAGGGGGGCTTCAGAGAGAGAGAGGGGCTTCGCGCTGGTGGGACCCACTTCGCAGGAGGCTTCGGAAAGAGAGAGGGGGGCTTCACACCGCCCGATCAAGATCGGACGGCGCGCCAGGGGTGACTGCCCGAGGAACCCGTTCCGTGCAGAACTGCGCATGGCTCGCAGGGAGATGTAGCAGATTTGAGATTCTCTAGCATTTGGGGAGCCGACGTTAGAGGATGCTAATCACTTTGATCCGAGAGTGTAGAACGGAGCTTCACGGTGGTCGATCTGCTTCATACCATTAGATTCTTCCCGAAGTCAGATGAGCTGCCTCTAATACTTGCCTTCATGCTAGCACAGTTCGATTTTTAACCAATTTTTGATTAAAAAACTAAAAGGTCAATACAGCAACCTAGATTAGTAAAAAACACTAGATGTTTTGGTTCAAAATAAAATCCATCAAGGATTAGGTTTTATGTATTCTCAACCTGACACAAATAAATATAATTGTAACATAGCAATTACACACCACTCGCAACTATTAAAAGAATCAGGTCAGGTCAACCAAACAAAACAACCCCGAGAAAGAGAAGCAAAGAGATTAAGAGATAGTGACTTGCACGGTGCCGGGGCTAAAAGCTAAGTTCCATTTGATTAAGCTGTAGATTCTAAAAGAGCTGATATGAGTTGTGAGTTGTACCAAGCTAAAAAAACTATTTGGTTAAAATAATTGCGGATTTATATTTTATTAGTTCGTGATGTTTAGTTATATTATTAATGTGTAATTTTACATGTAAATCATTTTAATCATGAAATTTTGTAATGTTTATATTAAAATTATATATTTTTAAATTACACTAAACCATATATTTTACTATTTTTTTTTCAAATTTTACATGAACTGATATGTTTTAATAACATGATTGGTAATATTCATTCAAAGTTGAACTAAGAATCTGTAAAATCTAAATTATATTAGCTTTTAAATTTGTCTTACTAAAATCTGCAGATTTCAGCCTCCGAGCCAAAAACCTCGTTAAAAAATCTAAATCAAACACACCTTAAAGAAGCTCGTTAAAAACTGAAACATACCCTAAACCACCCTCTCCCGTTCGAGCAAACTCCGCCGCTTCGGACTGCACGGAGCACGCGGCTTGCTCTTTCGGGCCATCCACTGCCACCAAGCGGAATGATGAGCCAGCCATCCATCCATGTAGGCCGCTGCCTGCGTCAAGCAATCTTTGGATTCCAGCGAGGGAGTAACCCAAAAGCCGGGAAACTGCACATGCCATGTCTAGGGGAACGTACGACGACGTTTGCATTAGAGACGCAGATGCTTACCATAAAGCTCAAATCTGCCGCTGATTCCGCCACTCTCGACAAGGATACATAGATAGTACATAGCGTGGCAGTTGGCACAATGCTTTGCAAAGCGAAATCGAAATTGATTTATAGAGGCTCCTTAATTAGCTCGTTGCCTAAACCAACCATTCCAAATTTTGGTAAGGCGACGATCTAAACATAAAACATTACCCCAAATCCAGTGGAAGAAGCTAGGGAACAACACACTAGGAGGACCGATCCCCGTTCCTGCCATTTTTTACAGGAAAGGATCGGCACACGCGACACCAACTTACTCTAGTTACGAATAACCCCTGCAATATTGTGCGTGGCCAGGGCAAGAGGACGCGGGCCTAAAGGCCAGCAGGCCGTCGTCTTGTCAGTCGTCGGCGGCGATGGACTGGGCCGACAAGTTGGGGTGGCCGGAGAAGTAGGCGAGGAGGCCCAGAAGCGGCGCGTTGATGTAGGTGGTGGGCTCGGACTGCTGGAACACGGCGCGCGCGTCGGGGAAGGCGTCGCTGGTGTTGGTGGGGCCGCCCACGACGGCGCCGACGAGGAGGTTGGGGTTGGGCGCCGGCGTGGCGTAGTAGGCCGCTCCGGCCTTGCACCCGATCCGCGCCGGGTGCGCCGACACCGACGGCAGCGAGCTCGCGCGGTGGTGGATCCTCCGTGGGTACCGCTCCCCGTACCCCACCATGTACGACATCCTCAGCGGGTTGTCCCCCAGGATGTAGTCCACCTTCGAGCAAGCCAGGCCAAAAAAAGAAAAAAAACTCGTCAGTTTCGCGCGCGGCGATCGAGATTCGAGAGCGGTGGCGGAGGGAGCTCACTGCTCACCTGCCGCTTGGCGACGCGGCGGAGCTGGACTGGCGAGGCGGAGGAGGTGCCACACGGGACTCGGGCGTTGGCGTGGCTGAGGTAGTTGGAGTATGCGAGCAGGAGGAACGACAGCGACGTCACGTGCTGCATGTTGCTGTTGCCCACCTTGAACAGCAGCCCACCTGCACGAACGACACACGTATCAAAAACGAAACCGTGGTTAATTAATTAGGCCCAAAACGAACATAATTTAGCGCGGCTTAACATTGTTTACGAGCTGAAATACCTGGGGAGTACTGAATCTGGGGGTGATTAGAGATGCCGGGGAGGAGGGTGCAGATGAAGTTGTCAGCGTTGACCCGGAATGACTGGAAGTACTCGTCCTTCCCCATCAGGACCTCCTGTAAAAACACCAGATTAACGCCATCATTACTGCGCTAATCAACCATTACCACGCCATTACGAGCAGAACACGAGATCCGTGAGCAACGTGCAGAGCACAGCGCCCGATGAGAGTGTTACCCTGTCACTGATGAGAGACAAATATGCGGCCCTGTTTCGAACCACTAATTAATCCATATGTTTTTATTGATGTCTGTACTGAAAAGGTGTGCACTGACAGTATGAGGCACTGATTAACTGTTGATTAATCTAAGCACAAAGAATCTAGTGCCGCGGTTCCGTGATTAGTCTTCAGCAAAGCACTCATGCTGCGAGAATCTCAAAGGAATTATATACACTGGTACTACTTAGCTAACAACCCAAAATGGTGGCAAGCAAATGCTAAAAAACAATGCGATACTCTAATAATCAAGTAGAGTTACAATTAATATAACCAAAATCAAGTAGAAATACATGTGCTAGCAGGCGTGTTAGCTAGGTACACCATGTCAATCTAGCCAGCTACAGCACGGACAACACGAGACAAAACGTAATCCAAACATCGTACTACAATTAAAAGCACAGTTGTTATTATTATATGGAGATGACGACGACGACGCTACCAACGTTGTGGTGTATACTTGCGCCAAAGAGAGGGACGGAGAGGCATGACGTGTGGCACTAGCTGGTGACTGGTATTGCAGCTGAGTCGAGCCAACAAGGCGGGTCAGCCGGACCACGTGTCGGGCCATAAGGCACCGCACAGCAGAGCGCGCGTGAAAAGGCGGTTTCCCTCTCTTCGATCGCCGTCGCCCATGCCCCTGGTCTGTCTTAGCTTTTGCACAAGCGCTGCTTTTTATCGGCTGCACTCGTGTCATCCTGTGCCCACTGTTTCGTGCTGCTAGCTAGGCTAGTACCCTGACTAAACCATGTGAATCTTACGGTTCGTCTGTTTTTAGAATGCGGGGATTTGACGAAAATTTCAAGATTTTTAGCTGGAAATGGTCGACCCTGCCTTAAAAACGGGCAAAAATGTGGCCAGAGGCCGCGTAGTCAATGGCGTGCAGGACTGCAGGGTGGCCGGCGGCCTGGAACGACGCGCTGCTCGGCAGCAGCAGGGGGAAAAGCCGGGGGACGCGACGTAAGTCGCATGTGCCCGCAGCCCGCCCGCTGGCCGACGCAGGCATGGCAGCGCCAGCGCTAGCAACAGCGATACTACAGCAGCATGGCCATCGTTTCGCGCAGACCGAGCGCTCCAGAGTCCAGCGCCACGCCGCATGACACGAGAACCGGCCAAAACGACAGAGTACCAGACATTCATGATTCATCGTCCCTGGGTTAACACAGCAAGAGAGCTACCGACTACCGTAGCCTACCTGCCTACCGTATGTGTATGCCAGTGCCACTGCTAATACCTCGGCAACTGCAAAAAAAAACTGTACCAACGACTAGCTAATAGTTGTATATTAGCGGCAGTAACAATGAGGTGCAGTTTTTTTTTTACTACCTTGGAGATGAGGACGTTGATGCCGGCGTGCTTGTTGTCCCAGCCGAACTCGTTGATGGCCTCGCTGGCACCAAGCACCACCTCGTTCCGCTTGATGTAGTCGCGGTACTCCCGCCGCCGCGACGCCTTGTGCAGCCACGCCGCGCCCCAGAGCAGCTCGTCCTGCCAAACGACATCGCCAACACCCCGGTGGTTACGTATGTATCGACGGACCAGGTCGCGCGACGGGACGACGCCGGCAACGGCCAGGGAAGCGTACACGCAGGCACCAACCTGGTAGCCGGAGTAGTCGCAGTAGCAGGGACACACGGCCGCGTGCAGGCTGCTGCTGTAGGGGCCCCGGTACTTGTCCGCGAACTCGAACACCTTCATCACACACACACGTAGCACACATATGCAGAGAGAGTGAAGAGAGAATAAAAATATAAAACTCAACATGATAACGACTGCTGGGCTTGCTAGTACTACTAATGGAAAGAAAACGTGTGTGTATTTAGTGGGTGTTTAGATACAGGACTAAATTTTAACCTGTGTCCGCCGTGTCACATCGGACGACATTAATTTAAATAGTAGGTATTGCCGTCGAAAGTAACGGCCGGCGAGCGGCCGGGTAAGGCAGACTGGGCCGCAGCTTTAATGGAGTGTGGAGTGTGGACGGTGGACTGTGGACTGTGGAGCAGTGAAGCGTGGAGAAGTACCTCGATGGCGCGGTCGAGGAGGCGTTTGGAGTAGGCGGGGTCGGCCTCACGGAAGACGATGGAGCCGGCGGCGAGGGCGGCGGCAGTCTCTGCGGCGACGTCGGAGCCTGGGTGGGCGGGGTCGACCTTGTAGACGGTACGAGGGGTGTCCATGTCTTCGGGGCGCTCCCAGCAGGAGTGGTCGCGGAAGGCGTCGCCGACCTGGACGTACACCGTGTTGGGCGTCGCCGTCGCCTTCATCAGGTAGTCGGTCGCCCACCGCACCGCCTTCCTCGTCTCCGACGCGTGCGCCCCGAAGCTCCGCCCGAAGTCGATCAAGCCCCACGACATGAGCGTCGCCGTGAACGCCATCGGGAACCCGAACTTCACGTTGTCGCCGGCGTCGTAGTACCCTCCCGTCAGGTCCACCTGCAACACAGCCATTTTTTCAAGAAACCGGCAGCATCATCATTGCAACGACGCATTGCTAACAGAGAGACGGTGGTCAGTCCGTACGCCGGCGGCGGCGCCGTCGTTCATGGCAGAGTCGCGGCGCCAGCGGAGGCGCTGGTCGGGCGGCAGCCGCCCGGAGCGCTGGCCCTCGAAGAAGAGGAGGCTCTTGTGGAGCGCGTCGCCGTAGTCGTGCTGCCCGGACACCGACGCCGCGGCCGCCGCAAGAACCAGCATCACAAGCACGGTAACGGACACGGCCGCCATTGCCGCCTACAGCGAGAGTGCTTGATCCTCCGTAGGTGGTGGTGGTGGTTTAGTTGGTTGATGCTGCACGCCGGCCGTTGAGCAGAGGGGGAGGAGGATTTAATGGGGGAGGGAGGCGGGTGGTAAATTGGCATGTGAGGAGGCGCAGGGATAGGAAGGGGAAAGCGACATGGGATGCTGGGAAGGCAGCCATTGGTGGTGCGACACGTGCGCATGGGAACGTTGCGGCGCTCGGTACGAGGAGAGGTGCGGGGCTCGCGGTCGCGGTTGCTCCCGTGGACCTGGTCCGCGGCAACGTTGCTACAGACGAGTGAGCTTGCATGCTTCGTAAAGATGAGTAGATGACAAGGGTACCTAAATCGGATAGGTTTTTATTTACGGGTAAAATAGTTTAATTGTGGATTTATTAATAAAAAAATTATAGGATACATGGTTTGGTTATGGATATAATTTCATACTATCCATATCCATCATCTAATGAATACCCATCATCTAATGGCAAATTCATTAAAAATCTCGAGTTTATTTTAATCTTTTTTAAATTTCTCCACACTGTTCACCGGTCGTGTGATACCTCCACTCCTCACTCCTTAGTACAAACTCTACAATTCTAGATGTCCAATACAAGCTGTTAGATTCAACGGGGAGCAACATTACTGCTCAACTACCACTAGTGTTTCACTGCCTCCACACTCTATCTTCTACGTCAATTGTCATCGGTGCCCCGCCATATCCATACAAATATGCGATATGTGGTATGAATGGGTCATTCTTAAAGTGACAGTACTAACTAACGAAGCCAAGCAGAACATGGAATACATGTTATACTATAGTTAGATCAGACCCGAATAAATATAATGTACACATAATTAATTTGATATATTTATTATATATATTGTTTTATAATTGATTTGTGTGCACTTATATTCCAAAAGAGTATTTTTTGAGAAAGTGTTGGACCGAAAACGGCGACCAGAGAGGGGTGAATGAGAGCTTTTAAAATTTCAGACTAAAAATAGCCTTCTGTTTTAATTTTGTCTTCTGCGGAACAGGCTTCGAACACACCCTTCGAAGTTCTGGTTCGGAGGTATTTTACAGCTTCGAAAATAGGCTTCACAAGGAGAAAAAGTTCGAAGCCAAGAAGACTTCGCTCGACTCACAACCCCAAAGATTCAGCTCTGCTAAGTCAGTGCAGGCTCCGCACACTGGATGCCTTCGAGCAGGCTTCGCACTTCACCCTTCACAAGAGCAGACTTCCCACTGCGGACTTCGACCAAATACTCAGTGACAGCAACTGGTGCTAAGCTTCGTACTTCAAAGGTCTAAACGCACACTGAACATACTTCGCCGAGGACTTCGACAAGGAAATAAAATGGGCTTCGATCTAAGCCAACAATAGTGCTTCACTAGTAATTAGAGAGGTCTAGCCTCCACTTTACACAGAGCGAACACACACTGAAAAACACACTTCACACACAAAGACCTCTCACACACTTATCTCAAGAACACTCTAGCGCAATAAACTCAACACAGGAAGAAATGAGACACAGAGAAATCAAAGCATGCAGTGTGAAGTAAGCATACAAGTTCAAGCAGTAAATGAAAACAGAATCAAAGTTTCATTACTTGAACAGGGAACACAAAATGAACTCACAGACTGAATACAAAGTGTGGCGGCTAGCACAGGAGCTCAAAAATGGCTGCTCAAAGTATTGATGTGAACTAGCTAGCTTCCACTATTTATAGGCACTATTCAGCCCTGTGAATAGACTACTTTACCCCTAGGGTTTACACTGTTTTTGTCTCATCAGAACAGGGGGTACAGCTGGTAGTCTACTTTATTTGGAGGCTTCTTTTGTCAGCTTCGGAGAGGAGACAACATCAGCTTTTGCAAAGCATACACGGTTAGCCTTTGCAGTCTTGGATTCTTCTGAAGCCCCCCTTCGCACGCGAGGGGTGCGGTAGTGTAACACCCCAAGAAATAAAAACAAATAAAATAAAAGAAAAGTATTATTTAAATCATTTCTGGGTTTTATTATTAAAGGAAATCCTAAAAGAGCCCTAATAAAGCCAAACAGAGAGAAATATTCAAAATATGGACTTGAAAATTTTATGAGATAAACTAGAAACCAAAACATAATTTCAGGAATTTTTACAATTTTTTATCAACAGTGATTCAATCCTTAATCAAATATATGAATTACTAGAATTATTTTAATCAGAAAAACATTTAAAATCCCTAACGGGCCTCAACCCTCAAAGCACCCGAGCCCGGCCCAATCCAAGCCATGAGCCACTGACATGTGGGACCCGCCTGTCGGCGTGTTCCCCCGCCTCTCTCTCCCGCCCGCGCCTCACCCCGGCCCCACTTGGCAGCCTCCTGCGCCCGCCTTTCACCCACCGACCGCTCGGGCCCGCCTGTCGGCGCTCGTTTTCCCCCTCGACCTCTGACAAGTGGAGCCCACCTGTCAGAATCGTCTTCTCCATGGAAGGGGATCGCCCCCTTCCTTCTTCCCGGCGATCACCTTCTGTTCCCGCCGCCGGCCACCTCGATTCGCCCGATCCGACCCCGGATCACCTTCCCTGGTCGCCACCGCCCCCTTTCCTTCCATGACCGACGCGGTTTCGCGAGAATGGAAGCTAACCGAAGCTTTTGGAAAGAGATCACCGGAGCTCACGGGAACCCTTCGGTTCCTTGCCATATGGACGCCGGTGACCCCTCTATAAAAACCCTCCACGGCTACCGCCCTCAGCCCACACTCTCACTGCCATCCTAGAGCGAAAACAGAGCGCCGCCGCCTCCTTTCCGACCTTCGGCTCTATTTCGCCTCCGGTGAGCCCTCGCCGTCGATCCTGGCCCCCTTAGCCCTAGCCACCGCCACCGTCGGATCCGTCGTCGCCCACCCGTCCCCGGCATACCCTCCGTCGGCCGTGAACACCGCCGGATCGCCGTCGCCGTCGACCACCCGAACCCTCTCCGCCGTCTACGCTCGCCGCCGGTCGCTTCCAGACCACCTTCTTCGCCGCCGAAGGTATCATCATGATCCCCATCTCCTCCGCGTTCCATTTTCGCCGTTAGCTATGCCCTTAGGCGCTCGCCGCCGCCGTCGCCACCGCACCCGAGCCCCGCCGTCGCCGGAGACGAAGGGTAGTTACCCTCTCCGACGCGTGCCGTGCCGTACGGGCTCTCGGCCACTCGATCTGCGGTGAACGGCTGGGATTAGAACCCCCGTTGACTTAATCTGGGGCGTTCATCGGGTCAAAGCGGTATCGAGGCCTCTCGGCCGTCGATCGCCACTTAAACCCCCGGAGTGATCTCGAGCGTCCACGCGTTCCGTTTCGGTATGATTTAATCGTGGCCGTCCGATTTCATTAAAACCTTCCCGCCTCGCACCCGATCGCCGGATCCAGATCCGACGGTCCTGGTTGACCCGGTTCACGCGCACAGTGCGCCTGTTCACCGTGGGCCTGGCTCACCGTGGACCAGAACCCTTTTTCAGTTTAAATAAAATTCCAGAAATTGATTTAAACTTTGAAAATTCATATCTTGCTCATTTCAACTCCAAATTTCACCATTCAAATTTTGTTAAATTCAGTATAATATTCTCTACACATTAATGCCATAAAATCAGTATGTTACTTTTACCCAAAATATTTTTAATAAATATTTAAATAAAAACCCCTTAGGGATAAATTATTAATTCAGAAAAATAAATTAGAAAAGCCTTGAGAAATATAAGTTTACTGTTTATTCACCAAACATCAGAATAATGAAACTTTATTCCACATAATAAAACCCACAAATATGTATGTTTATTATTTGGTGGATTTTATCTGTTTATTGAATGTGTTGTTTATTTTTCCATATCGAGAAGACTACGAGTTCGTCGAGGAGCCGGAGTTATACCCCGAGGTTCCTCCATCCCCTTTTGCTGATCAAGGCAAGTCATCGACCACCTCTGTTGAAACAATTGATCATCATTGAGTCCATGTTTTAATAAATTATCGCTATAACCCATAGGTAAATATTGCATTAGTCAAATATCAAAGCCTTACAATTATATTTATTAGATCCCCGTCCTTGTGTGCAAACCCAAGCCATGCTTATTTAGCCCTAACTCCTTGTCACTCTACTATAAAATTATTAGCTAGTGCCCAATGTACCGGCACAACTGCTATAGGATAAAAATAATGAGTCGTAGATAGTTGATTTCTGTATATGAATTTCCCCGTTATTCTCGTCTCCGGACTCTGTTGGAGTTGGCTAAGTTATAAGTATGGTGGGTTCCAGGTGCAAGCTCGGGTATTGGTTTGTCGCACCCGGGGCACTATAAGGACCGGTCTGCGGGATCTGTTGCAAAGCACTTCCGTACCAACCACAAGTCTAATGGGTAAGTCCTAACTGGAAGTGTGGAACGCTCCGGCTCTCGGCACCATAGTGGAGGGGTCAAGGGGCTAGCCCTTAGGGCGCCTTGTACCGACGATGGCTCAAGGGGGGGTATGGTGGAAACTCGACATGGCGAGACACGATATGAAACCCATAAGAGGGTGTTGTTGAGTCGGGGAAGACCATATGGAAGGTTTTGGCACGAGTTCCCGTGAAATGAGTCATCTCGTTACACTTCGGTGTAAGTGATGAGTGCGTGCCTTGTGGGTACAGTGGTACATCTCTGATCAGAGTAATTTAATCTTTTCGAAAAGTCGAGCCCACGGTCAAGGGCGAGTTGTGTGACTACTCGCAGTTAGTTTACAATTGTTTAAATGGTTGAGTTATTCATGGCATGTAAGGACTGTTGAGCGAGGTGGGGCTGACTGTACCCCTCGAGTTAGAAGATGATGATGCATACACATGTTTACTTTTCAGTACTAATAAATTGATCACATTTAATGCTTTACAATTATGCTTCTTCCGCAAAATTAGCCACTATCTCCCTTGTTATTATATTGCATTATATTCGCATTCGGTGGCTTGCTGAGTACATCTGTACTCACCCCGTTGACTTACACCATCAGAGCCCGTCTACTACGAGGAGGATGAAGGTCTGGAGTAGCGACCCAGTCAAGGCGAGACTGGAAGGAGGCGTTCATCTAGGACCCTTTGTTTTATTAGTTTCTCTTCATCTTTGTTCACTTTTGTATTAATACGGTCTACGAACCGTGAATGATTGCTCGTATTTGTACGTGGTCGCGTGATGAACGTCTTGGTTTATTGATTTTCTATGGAATTTCAATAAAGGTCCTGATTTATTAAATCGGGGCGCGACAGGTAGCTTCGGTGAGAAGCCTTGAGCCTGACGGCCTTCGCTTCACCGAAGTCAGCCTTCGATATAGAGACAGTTTTGAGCTGAAGCCGTCAAAGCCCTTGTGCCTTCGCACCAACACCTCCGGAGTAGACCACCACGACTTCGCAGCTTACCCTAGCTCAAACTCCGTCAGTCCGTGTACCGAAGCCATGCATGGCCGAAGTACCTCAAGTCAGCCTCACTCCGAAGCCCCACCTTCGGAGTACCACCCTTCGAAGTCCCTCCTTCGTCCAAGGCCTCCGCATGAAGCATTCCATGAGCACTTCGTCGCGGTGTATCTCCCCGAGCACACTCCTCGATGATCCTCACCCGGACCATGCCTTCGATGCACCTCGACTTCTGAGACCTTCGTCGGGTATACCTTCGAGTGCCTCCCTCTGGAGAACACTTCGAACGCCTTGCCTCATTGCTGAGGACTTGGTCCACCATACTCCGAAGTCACTCCATTCGGTGTACCCTTCGAAGTGCCTCGCCTCCGAGGACTTCATCTCGGAGTACCTTCATCCGGAGCCACACTCCGCACTTACTGCCTTCTCATGGTGCACCTCGACCCGAGGTCCGACCTCAACCCCTTCGCAGCCTTCGTGACCGAGCTCCCCGCTCGCCTGGCATCAAGCCTCCCGCTTGACCTAGGTTCACCTGCTGCGAACCGCCCATCGCCTCCGAAGTCACCTGCGCACCACAGACAGACAGACAAGTGTATTCAGTACCCCAGAGACCTCTCCGGGTAAACAACCTCCGATACACACTCCGGTGTACCGCTCAAAGTACCGAGACCTTCGGTACGACCAAGTCATCGTGTAATGTTGGACCCCTCCAACAGGCACACTCCGCTGCAACAGCTGCAGTAAACAGAACCCACCGAACTTTTCGGTGAAACAACCTCCGAACCTCTTTGGAGGGACCCCTTCGAATCAAAGGATAAAAACTGTCAATACTCATCACAGACTCCGAAACCAACCCTTGGTTTCTCAAAAAGAGAGGACAAAAGCCTCTCCCATTTCCATTAAAGAAATGAGCAAAAGTTCTACCATACAAAAACCCACAACCAGCACCCACAGAATTTGAAACTAAGTCCACCTTATTACATACCCAAAGTATGCTAGGACACCAGGCACACCAGATGCCAAGTTTTAACAGACATTGTTTCCGGGTATACACCCAAGTATCAACAACACATCAGCCCACCCATTACAACTAACCCAAGGACCTAATCAGCAACAGATACGAGCCCCACCGACTCCCCAGCCATGCTTTCTATCAAAGATCTCCTTTGCCACTTGCTCGAGTAGTCGCACCCCCAGTGCCAGGCTTCTTTCCTTTTCCACCGACTTATGCAAGATGGACCAAGAAGAGATCCAAAAACAAATCAAGTTTATCAATTCATTAGGGTCATTCAGAATTTTCCTTTTAAAACACACATCATTTCTTTTCTTCCATATACTCCAGAATAGTGCCGCCACACCTACACCAGCCATACTTTTCGCTTTTTTGCCCAACCGGGCAAACCAAATATTCCACGAATGATTCATACCAGTAAAGGGGCCAATCCCAAAGCACACCTTTACCATTGTCCAAGCAAATATTCCAAAAGAGTATTTGAACAAGTATTATTTAAAAATTAGAAAATTTTGTATATGAGACTAAAAGTTTATCGATTCCTTTACATACCACTAAAAATTTGTTGTTTCTATATATGCCTATGCTTGATTTTTTTATGCCTAAATATGCTATTATTGTTAGTTTCAACGGTAATCAACAATAGTTTTTTTCTAAATACCTAAACTACCCTTAGCTCCAAAAGCTAGCTTGCGGTCTCACTTTGTGTTGAATTGTATAAGTGATTGGTCCACGTGTGTCAATTAGAGTAAGTGCTAGATCATCACGGAGCTTAAATTATTCTTGATTTTATTGAGCTGAGAGTAGTTTGGGCATTTAGAAAAAGCCAACATAGACTAACGCTAAAACTAACGGCAATAACATATATGAATTAAAAAATTAAAGTAGTTGCATATACGTTAGTGTAATAGAATTAACACTTAATAGGTTTGTTAGCCTCAAAGGGCTTATGTGTTGTGAAGGGGTTGTTCTTATTCAAGTCTCCATGATGAATAATAGCCCTATGTCATAAATTCTTATTGATATATATGACAGCCTTTAGATCCCTTTACGCTAGAAGAGACTAGTATTTATAGGCAAAGTATAACATGATAATACTAATTTGCCCTCTAGTTACAATCGACAATATGAGCTACGTTTTCGAAAAAAATAGTAAACTTCCGTGTAAAAATACTTAGAAAATATACGTCACGTCGAAGATGACGGCGGTCCTCCAAATTAGCATGATGCCGAAGGGGAGGCGGATCTCAAAGACCATTCAGATCTTCAATTCAACCTTCAGAATACTTTCGTTAAGGAACTTTGATCTTCGAAACCTTAGGCCCTGTTTGGGAACAGAGTTTTTTATAGTTTGGGAAGCAATACTGTAGTATTGAGCAATACTACAGTATTATATACTAAAAAGCATTTGACAACTCCATCTGAAATCTATGTAAAGTAAATTGTAGTATTATAAATATTGTACTCAATCTACACTATTGAAAACTTTGGTATGAAGCATTTTTTTCCAAAACTATGGTATTATAAACTGTGGTATTGCAATGAACATAGTATAGTATAATTATTGAAATACTATAGTTTCTAAAAACTGTGTTTCCAAACAGAGCCTTAGATGTTGCTCATTATCTCTGAAGTATCTTGTTTGGACAAAACACTTAACCATAAGCATGATAAGATTATTTCTTCGTAACAATATATGAGGACATCAAATTTTCAATGATATATATATATATATATATATATATATTAACCGGTGAACTTTTGACATATATAATTTTTTCTCTTTAAAAATAACATTAATATGTAAATAGAGCCCGACAAATAAGTCACATTCTTAAATTTAAATATTATAGATAATTAAATTAAAGAATAGTACCTTAGTACTACTAAATATATAAATATTGTTTATGTATATTCACGTGTATGATTTGGTGCGACGCAGGAATTGTGTAAGAGAGGAGAGGAGCCGATCGAGTCGTGTACTCGTGTAGTCGTGTAGGAAGGGGGTGCCACGTGCAAACGAGGCCATGCGACGTTCTAGTGGACAGGGTGCAGGGAAGCCAAGAGCCGAGAGCAGGATTGACCAGAGGCAGATCGACGCCGGACGTGACGGATCGAGTGGGCGAGACGAGGGGCCCGGCCAGCGCCGGCGAGGTCGATCACGTGACGGAGGCGTCGTCGTACTGCCACGCGATAAGGTACCCTGCCGGGCGTGGGCTCGCCGGCACTCCCGGCAGCCGCGCGCGTACACGAACGCGAACACGAACACGACGAGCCGCACGCACATGTACGCACGGCACGTACTCGAGTTGCTGCCGCGCCACGCACGGCGCGTAGGTGCATGGCCGTGAGACGCGTACGGCCACCAGCCACCGGCGCTCGACTGCGTATCGCGCGGCGGTTGATAAGCCGATCGACCGGTTGCTGATCTCTGTCCGTCGTCACCGGCCCGTTGCTCCTCGCTGTAACTTTTAAGGGCTGTTTAGATCCGGGGGCTAAAAAAAGTGATTAAAAATGAGCTAAAATTTTAATCACCGTTGTTTGGATCTAAGAGTTAAAACATTTATTACAGTGTATAATGACTGAAATATCCCTCATTTATTGCTCTTGTTTTTCATGCATGCATGGTGGGGGTATAGGTGAAAAATTTTAGCCCCTTTTTAGGCTTGGTGTTTGGATTTTTAGCCCCTAAAGTGACTAAATTTTAGCTCATTATGCTTTAGCCCCTGATCCAAACATGTCCTAAGTTGGTGTAAAGATTTCTGTTCTGTTGACAACCATAATTTATCATGTCATAAGTGTGGCAGACACATTTAAGGGGTGTTTGGCTCCATGGACTAAAGTTTTAGTCCGTGTCACATCAGATGTTTGGACATTAATTTGAAGGATTAAATTTGAACAGATTATAAAAATAATTACAGAATTGGAGGATTATTCACGAGACATTTTTTTAAGACTAATTAATCTATGATTAGCAAATGTTTACTGTAGCATCACATTGTCAAATCACGGCTTAATTAGGCTCGTTAGATTCATCTCGCAAATAATCCACCGATTATGAATGAGTTTTATAAATAGTCTACATTTAATACTACAAAATAGTATCTAAACATCCGATGTGACGAGACTAAAAATCCAAACATGACCTTATAGCGAGGAAAACAACGCAGCACCCGTAGGTCGTTGCACACTGTCTTGATTTTTGAACATATCGATGAATTCTACGATGACGAGGGGACCCTGCGATAAGTGGCAGCTGCACTTATGGCTTACGTGCTTTTGTTGCATGGTGGTTCATCAAGCAAGGTTTTGTCAGCAGCAGGCGGATGCAGCGTATGTGTACTGACATTACCCACATGGGTGCATGATGGTTGTAAGAGAGAATATCGGGAACACACGCACACGAGCTCTCTCTCCTTGATCGGCCAGTTATCCAGTTATCCTCATCTCATCAGGCCATGAATGAATGAGGCGGTGCCTGCTACTTGCAGGATTTTTTGCTCCGAGTTCCAAGCAAGCTAGCAATTAGCAAGGCCAATCTATGCGGCGCAGTAAATGTACATGTCCGTTCTTGGTAGGGGAAGTGTAGGCCGGACGGTTGGAAACGGTAGATGACGGCGAGAGGAAGGCAGGGATGCAGGCAGGCGTACTTGAAGGCGTGAACAACCGGAAGTTGAAAATGTTGGCAAGATGCCGAAGCTTGTCCTCACCGGCGTAACTTAAACTGACCGGTGCATACAGAAGTATCGTCAAAAGAATAAAAGGTTTTAGGCCTGGATCATAATTGGATTGAATTGAAGGTAACAAGAGCATGTTTGGATCTAATGGGCTAATACAAATTGACTAAAATTAGTAACTAAATTTTAATCACCCCCTATTTAGATCTACTGACTAAAGTAGTAGCTAAAAGCTTTATTGTCATGCAGAATGACTCAAATGCCTCTTATTTATTGTTCATTGTTTTTCACGCATGCATGCACGGTGAGTATTTAGGTGGAAAAATGAACATTTTATCCCCTCTTAGCTTCTCCTTAGGGACTAATGGGACTAAAAAATTTTAGCCCGTTTTAGCTCTTGTTGTTTGAATTTTTAGCCTCTAAAGTAACTAAATTTTAGTCAGTTTATTTTAGCCCCTTGATCTAAACCTTAATATTTGAGTTAATGGAAAAAGTGGAATAGAAATGAGCTAATTACCTGCCAGCTACAATTCGAGCTCAAAACCTTAATATTCCAACAGGAGGAATGTCAAATTACTGGTGAATCGTCGGTTCTTTCTCGCTAAATCTGTTGGTGCATTTAATTTAAGGAGTATTTATTGGAGTTCTAACACGGGAATATTAACTCAGTTCATATTCTTCGTTCACAATGTACAACTATATACTTTATAATTTACTGACTGTTTGGCAACCACGTGCTAAACTTTAGCCCCTATCACATCAAATGTTCAGATACTAATTAGAAAAATTAAAATTGAGTTAATTAAAAAACTAATTATAGAACCTCTAGACTAATTTGCGAGACGAATCTATTAAACCTAATTAATCCATGATTTGACAATGTGGTGCTACATTAAAAATGTGCTAATGATAGATTAATTAGACTTAATAAATTTATCTCACGAATTAGCTTAGAGGTTATGTAATTAGTTTTTTAATCAACTCATATTTACTCTTTATAATTAGCATCCGAACAATCCAATGTGACAGGGCTAAACTTTAACCACTGTCATTCAATAGTAACAGAAATAGTGAAGAAGTTTCCCACAGTGTCACTAGCCATCAATCACTCTATGAGTATTTGGCGGAGGTCGTCAAGCCTGTAAAGACCGGTGGATTTTAGCGGGCGCCGTTGGAAAGTTTTTGCTCCTGCCTTTTGAGGCTTTTCTCAGAGGGTGAAAAAACATAAAGGCCCCCTCGTTCGTCCGGCCATGATTCTACTCGGGAAGATCACCGCACGTCTCGCTGCTTTTCGTTGCATGGAGCTGAGCAAACGGCGCGGTGAAGAGAGAGAGAGAGAGAGAGAGAGAGAGGGCGAACCGGTCCGTCACTTGGCAACATTCCAAAAGATTTTTGGGTTTTAATCTGCTGCTCTTGGAGTATGTTCGCGTTGGAAATGAGAAACTGCTACTTGCTCCCTGGAATGATCACACTTGTGCAGTTGCTGGGCATGGAAATATGGAATGGAGAGTCTTGAGCCGGGAAGGGAAGCAGTCTTGTATCGACTCGTGACATGTGGCAGTACTAATACAGTGTAGAACAAAGCCGCTTTATACAACGAACGACCATAATTAGTTAGGCTTTTTTTTACCTTTGTGGGAAATGGAGTTCTTTCCTAGGGGAAATGGGAAAAGACGAGCTCAAATAGTCAAATGTCCTTCTCCCGAAAAGCTTCCCTCCGCTGAAAAGGATCCCAGAGCTAGGTATTGTTTGACCGGCGCTGTCAGAAAGAACACACGGTGGCCGGAAAAGAGCTGTGCCCTATAGCCTTTTCAGTCACACGAGATCTTATCCGGTCTTTTATAATAGGAAGCTCCAACGGAAACAGTGAGTTCATTTTAATTAGGGTCTCTTTGGAAGGAGGTGCTAAACTTTCTCTTTAGACTAAAGTTTAGCCACCTTAGTGCATGTTTAGAAATTTTAAATCCTAATTCATTTCTTGAGAATGGATCGGGATTTTAAACTAAAATTCTGATCTATCCACGTGGAATGACCTGGGATTTAATTTCCCAAACATGCCCTTAAATAGAGGGCTAAAGTTTAGCTCTTGTTGCTGTTTGGATATATGAGTTACACTTTAGCACATGAGTGTATAAAAACTCATTTACCCTCTTCATATTCAATTTTAATGCTTTTTTTGCAATACAACACCTTAAATGCATACATAACCATACACAGAAAACATTCAGATGACATTTCCATTCAATTTACAGAAAATCAACGCATACACAGAAACATTCCGTGGCAAAATTACATGGTGAAGCCCTTCGGCCCAGGCTCCCTGGCGTCTCGTTGTTTTTCTGTTGTTCAAAAAACACGCAGAAATCATACACAAATATTCAGATTTATTTATGTTGTCCAAAAACACCCACAGAAATCATACAGAAATGGGGTAGCGGCAGAGGGCGGCGGCACGATGAGGGAGCGGGGAGGCGGGTGCGGTGAGGGGAGCGACGCGGTGAGGGCCAGGGATGATGGGACGTGGCAGAGTGAGAGCAGGGTTTGGGATTCGAGATTGGGGATGAGGGGATGCTGTGCGGAAGGCCAAGCAGGAAAAAAAGCTCCTAGATCACTTTTAGCACTGTTTAGACTCAATTAGCACCTCTTAAATGGACTAAAGAAAATAAAGGGACTAAAATTTAGCACCCTTCCTTTTCAATCTGTTCTCCAGTAACCAAAATAACATACGGAGTAATAGATTAGCGAGAAATCGGATCGAAATAAATGTTAGACACAAGGAAGAACCGAAGAATGGTGCCCACCTGCCTGCCTGCCTAAGGCAGTAATGCACGTGACAATAATACAAGATAAGATTCAAAGATGCATTTGCGTATGGCAGCTGAGCATGTTCTGATGATATTGCTGCGGTGAATCCAAGAAACAAGGAACAAACCAATGTTTGTGAACCACATGTTTGACCAGATCGGCTTTAAACTGGCAGGAATGCACAAACATTGCCTCACATCTCACATCTGCATCAGCTGAGTGCACATGCCTAACGTCCCCATGCAGAATGCAAGATAAGATGGTTTCAGAGAATATCTTGCAGCTTTCATGGGCTAGAAATAAAACATAGAACACCCCAGATGAGCGCCAAAACAAAGGGTGCAATAAGGTACTTCTCAATTCTGTTCAAGAAAACTAAATGCCCAAATATCTCACATTTCCTTTGGAAAGTTAAGAAGGCTAAGAAAAAAGCCAAAATGTCCTTCCACCACTGTAGTTGTGATTGTTTTTGAACAATATCAGCAACAAACCAGACATACTACTACTGCCTCCTGCCCCGACCTTTCTTTGATTGCTGCTGTTCTGCCTGTTCCTTTCCCGACACATCACTTATATCAGCTGCAAAACAGAAAGAGTAGGAATTTAAATGGTGAAACAGTTTAGACCTTGATATGGAATGGTTGTAGCTTTAGAGAAAATAAAAATACCATCAGGTCCATGAGTCATGAGAGTAAAAAAGATGGTGTTCAGTTTTTCCATCTTCTTTGCATCCTGAGCTTGATCTGTCTTAAACTTCAAGCACTACAGACAATACATTTCAGTCAGCAAAGCAGTTCCTATTTCAATCATAGTTCGTGCTATATGCACCTGACACCACAATATTAGAACAATTATCTATTAACCTATTAATACAGGAGAGCACACGATATAACAAATTCACTGCTACCAACATAATATTAGTATTTAGTATTCATTGCAGGATCCCAGCAGAACATCTACAACTGTACAAAACATAAAAAAATGGGTTTTCAAGCAAGTAGTAGTACGCATTGAATTTTGTTCCAGAGTTTTTTCTGTTAAAGTTCACAAATGCAAACTACAAAAAAGACAGTCAGTAAGAGCACCTCTGTGTCTTTAGATAAATTGTGGGCTATCACTGCTCAAATTACCAGATATACAAACTGTAATCTGAAACAATTGCTATCGAAATAGTTGCGGCAGGTGTGTATCCACAAGGTATCCTTCAGTCCAACATTTGTCTTGTCCGGCTGTTGGTCTCTACTGTACATTGATTTTGGTTCTTGTGGAACTATTACCGTGACAGCTTTCATAGTAGAAGTGTAAAACAGGAGAACAGAAACTAACAGCTAAGCATCATTTATACTTGTATTCTATGTATTACCGATACGTGATACGGGTACGGCGATACGCCAAATCCTCTAAAATTAGGATACGTTGATACAGCGAGTTTATATATAAATATATTCTTATTTTTTCTTCAAATAAAAATAACTTAATATATCCTACAATTAAAGACGGTAATAATGCCCGATTACCCATTTACTTATATTCGTACCACTTCACCCATTACCTGTTTAACATTAATATAGGAAAATTTAAACCCTAACCCCTTAATCCCCACCCCTCTCAGCTGCTACTCTCTCTGCCCCCAACCCTCCAGCCGCCGCCTTTCTCCCTCACCCCAGCATCGGCGTGCCGCCCCTCCCCCTCTCTTCCTCACGCAGTCCCGCGGGGAGCCCCCCTCTCTCCTGCGGTCCCCCCCCCCCCCCCCGAGTTGGTGGCCTCGCCGCAGCAGCCCTTGCACCGCCGGCCTCTTCCCCATTAGGCCGCTGCAACCCCGCGCTCGCTAACGACGTCTCCGCCATGGCTCCGCGTATCGAGCTTAGTGTATCGGCAAGTATCAGTCATGTATCAAGAATTAAATTATTTATTTTTAAATCGAATTAATCTGATACCCGCCGTATCGAATACAGGTACGGCGGTTGTTCCCATGTATCGGTGATACATAGCTTGTATTCTTGTCTTTAAGTCTTTTTGAACAGCATATATCACAGACAACAAGCAGCAAATGCAGTCAGGGGTGTCATAGAGGACAAGCATATAATGGTTAGAAAAATCTGGACTACAATATGTAGAGAGACAGGTATACAATTCATATGTTTGATATCCTATTTTACATTCACCAATCAACTAAATCATATCTTAAGTATTACAATGAGACCAAACATATCTTTTGTTTTTTCAAGTCAGATGCATCCATACAGGAAGATTGAATAACACATTAACACATACTAAATCTATACTATTTTAAATCTATACTATTTTAAAAGAAGCTAGTGGGCATCACCACCCCTCACAGCAAACCTAAACCATCCAACTTCAACTTCGCTCATCTCTATTTACATGATGTTCTTTTAATGTTTTAAAAAATTTCCCGTTGCAACGTACGGGCACTCAGCTAGTATAAACATAAATGGACAAAGCAATTAATGCACTCCAAAGAGGAAAAACAAACAATTGGAAACTAAAAAATGGAAAGTTGGGTTAGGGATGCAAATCGGTTGGCCATAGGTACCCATTGGCCCATGCTATCCAACTAAAGTTTCTTTCCCCTTTTATAAATTTGCTCGTTCAAATTAGGTACAAAATTGTAGACCATATGAACTAGTGGAGGGTGACTAAATGAATTAGCATGGGCCGACCCACTTGCATCCCTAAGTTTGGTCCAACGACAACAGATTAACTATGCAAGAGTAAAAAATCACACTTGGTTTAACTTACAACAACAACATAGTCTTTCAATCATAAGCAAGTTAGGGTAAACTAGAGTTGAAACCCAATAGGAGTCATTAATCAAGGTTCATACATATGAATAGCTTCTCCATACACTCCTATTCAAGGCCAAATCTCTATTAATATAACGCGCGGACGAAAGTCCGCGGATTCCGTCTACGCACAGCGTGATCGAGATTCCCTCTCCCACACGCTCGGCCCACGCGCTCAGCCCATAACCCCTGGCACTCACTCCAGTCAAACCCTACCAATGCCGCCACAAACGAGACGTGTCCAATGCGAACGCCGAAACAGCCCCATGCGCGAGGACCCTCACTCATGGTGCACCTTCCACGCGTCAAGTAATAACCGTCGTCTTGACCGTGTTCGAGGTACGACCGTCGACCACGTCCTGGTGCGCCCCCTCTATCCATGGAGTGTCGTCAGAGTGGATGTTAAGTTTCGCGCTAACGAATGTGACGAAACATAGCGGTTTATATTAATGGATATTACTGTAAGTTACACACACAGCCTAAATCTTCTATAATAGTGAACATATGACGTATTCTAAACCCTAACATTGTACATAGAGGACTAAAATAGAAGTCATTGCATTAGAGCAGAATGTTCACAGGTTTAACATTCAAATAACTGAAGGACAATGTTACACCATTCATCATCTATATTTTCAACTCAATCTTAATCTTAAAGAGGTGTTGTATTTTCAGAGCATTGTCCGTTCCTTTAAAAGTATCCTTATGAGAAATACAATAGTTGAGTCTCACATTATTCCAATCCAATTTCCTCCTTATCCAAAACATCTATTGACATTTCATGAGACGTGGATTCGTCCGAATAAGATATTCGTGGATGCGTTCGTAAATTAAATCGATGATACATAGTTTCGTAAAAAAAGATATGTTGTCTTACTTATAGTATGATTATTTGTACATACATAGCTGAAGTGGTTGTCTATTAGGGAAAATTGAAACGTATAGGAGGTCTATATAAGAAGATCACACTGATAGACATTAGGTAATTGATAAATTAGATGTTGTTACTTATATCGTCATAAACAAGTATTAGATTTCATATAGTAAGCTAATGAAAATTTGATCTTTCTTTTTAGGTTAAACATGATAGTTGTTGTAATTTGGGGTGATTGACTCACTAATGACACATCTGACTAGATAACAGCTGATCGTAACAACCACATAGTTTTAGGAATTATACTTCAACTTCATAAGAAGCACAATAATTCAGTACTATCTCACTTTATCATTCATAAAGATATAGTAATGTATTGAATTACACTAATATTTGTTTTACTTAACGATAGGATGTTTAGAGACTTCAGAACATACTGCGATAAAGTTTAATTTGATTCATCCAACACTAACTTTGCAAAGTAATAGTTCCAACAATACAAACACAATCTAATTACACATAATATTATAAATATTGTTAATTATTTTTGTTCAAAATACAAATGCAGACTTACAACAACGTGTAAGTACAAGAGATATGGATCTAAGATTTGTCAATAGGTTCATGGAAGCTAGATGAAGATACTTGGCAACGATTTTTGGTTCTGATTGTTCATAGTTACAGTATTGTGTGTGTGTCATGATGTGTGGTTGTTTATTTACTTCCCCATATTCCGGTTTTTGTGATCAGTTGATTGAACCTATTGTGTATTCACTTTGAAGTTATTGGAAAGCAATATTTATATTAGAGTACATGTCTCAAATTTTGATACACTTATTTACAAACTGAAAACATTATTCACCGTAATAATCTCATTCCTAATCTTAAAAGAATACTTTTTTCACTTAACACAATCTCCAGATCCAATCTTGGTTAATCATTATTCAATCCTCGATATCATTATTCATAATTGAAGGCCCTATTTAAAACAACAAATTTCTAATCCTAACCCTCAAAATAACCCTTTCTCCCCAAAACAAGTATTCTAAATCACTCTTTGGTCCCAAGAAAAATAATTCAAAAACTAAAACATTTCTCTCATTCAAATTCATGTTCATCTCTAACATTTGCACTCAAAAAATAAGGTGTCTCGTATGGCATAGTCCCTCTATATCTTTTATCTAAAAAACATCAAAAGTGTGCTTACTTCTCTCACATTTTATATAGAAACTTTTTATTTTCTTCCTTCCAAGTATCGTTTGTTTGGTGTTTGTGCTTGTTATTTATCTTCATGTGATCGGTAGCTGATCAGCCAACCACCGAGTAGGGATTAGTCGGTTAATCGGGGGATTAACTGAATTAATCGGTCAATCAATTAATCGATCGAATATTAAATATTAGAGTTATACAAAGTATTTAATATTCTATTTTAGTCAAACTCTAGCCTTGAGTATATAAACTCCCTTTCTCCTCCCTTCCAACCCTGAAATCTCTCCACCGCTAGCCCTTTCATTGAGCTCTTCAGTCTTCCCCCTCTCTCCAAGATTGAGTTCTCTCTTCCTCACGCGACTGCTCTATCCTCCTCAACCTCACGTGTGTCGCCTGCCATTCCTGCCAGCAGCTCACGCCCGTCAGCCCTTCGCACCGCCAACACCACGTGTTGTTCAGCCCTTTGCATCGTCGATGGGGTATGAATTTGGCGCCAAGGCAACGGAAGTAGTGACAGGTGCGCAAATCCGATGATGGGGCAGCAGATCCGGCGATAAGGGAGAAGATACATTAATCGGTGATTAATCGACCATTAATCGGTGATTAATCGGTTTAACCATCCGATTAATCGGTCAACCGATTAATGTGCTGATTTTGTTGTAAATTAAATGCTATGTTGCTGAGTACAAGTTAATCGGACGATTTTTTCAATAGTGTATAATAAGAACACTTTTGTGTTGTGAGTTAATTAAAGTGGCTCTCATGCAGCACTTCTTATCATGCTCTAAATATATTTGACAAACAGAATATAAATAGATGTAAGACCATACAGTGTTTACAAATCGTCCGATTAATCGTGATTAATCAGCATGGTCGTTTTCTTGGCTCCAACTAGGGGCTCTAACCTGACCAGAGCGACCAGAAATCCGATCATCCGACTAGTCGCGACTAGTCGACCGATTAGTGGCATTTTGACGACTAGCAGAGAAGGGCAACCGACATCGCGCGACAAGGAAGGCAGGGGCCAACAGCCAGCGTCACCATGTAACGGGAGGGGGGCTGACGACGACGCACAGGCCACGGCAAGAGGAGTGGGCTGGTGGCAGGTTGCCTTGGAGTTGGAGGGGCCACCGGCGACGATGGTGGGAGCATAAGGCGGAGAAGGCGGCGCCGGCGAGAGCATGAGGAGAAGGGGGCACCGGCGAGAGTGTGAGGAGAAGGCGGCGCCCTGCGAGATGTGCGGCGCAGAGGCTTCTGAGTTCTAAGGTCTTTGTGGTGTGAGGGAGAGGGGAGATGTGAGGAGTGAAGCTAGGGTTTAGTTAATGGTCTTGGGCTTTTCAATTTTATTTTTGGGGTAATAAGTAATGGCTGAAATTTGGCCCATATCTAGATATTTATTGTCATATACTATATAGTATATATATATTATGTAAATTTCGTAAAATATATGGGATAATTAAATGGACCGACCAATATCGACTAATCGCGTACCATGGCGACTAGATTCGACTAGGCGATTTGTAAACATTGAGACTATAGACAATTAATCTCACAACCATACTAAAATAAAAAAGTATTGCAGGCAAGATGCTAAATTGGTAATAGTTAAAAAAAATAAACAGGGGAAAATAGTTTAAAAAATAAAAAGGGAAAATACTCATAAAAATGCTCGAAAAATTCAGAAAAAATACTCATAAAAATGCTCAAAAAATCAGTGCTACTGAACATGATGAAATATACAAAATTTTCTCCGCGTCTAACTTAATTTTATCTTAAATTTGGGCATTTTTCTTATTTTCCAGGGAACAATAAAACAGAAAATGCAATTCTGAAATTCTGAAAAAATATACAAAGAAATTACAACAACATAGTCTTTCAATCAAGGTTCATACACATGAATAGCTTCTCTCCATACACTCCTATTCAAGGCCAAAATGTTTGGAAATATTCCATCATTTCAAGTCTCTTTTTATTGCTTTCCCCATGTCAATTTCGGTCTATTGTTGTGCCTCAGGATTCCGCTATGTACCAGTTCCTCTAGAGTTCTCAGTTGGAAATGTCCAAATCATCTCAACGAGTGTTGGACAAGCTTTTCTTCAATTGGTGCTACCTCTATCCTGTCACGTATATCGTTGTTCTAACTCGATCCATTCTTGTGACACTTGGTTAACTTAATTACTAAAAATGAGCCTAGGCCCTAGAGCCCTAGACCCCAAAAAAATAGATTCCTTCTGAAGCTTCTGCAAGTGAAGTTCTTTCTAATGGTATCTACTGTTTACATAACTCAGCAGAGGACATTCTTCACTCAATTCCTTTTAATTTCCATAGAAAAACTAAATTTATAGGCTGACTAAGGTTTCTAACAGAATGGATTAAAATAATTCTTCCTTGAAAAACTATGAAAATTCATTAAAATGTTATAGACCTATTGCAACATCCAAGAAGAAATTTGCAGTAGCACCTCTCAGGCATAATCCCTATCAATTCCTCAGTTAAATTTGATAGCAATGAAATGTGTATGAGGGACTCAGCTCTAGAGTAGTGAAGCAAATAATATCACAGTTGAGAAGCATGGCACAACATGCTTAGGAGTTAGAACAAACTAGAGAGAAACAACAATTTAACATAGTCACTGAAGTTATTAATGAACAATCTATTGAATCAGTTAGAAAATATACTACTGCTAACAATAACAGAATAACTGTAAGTCCAGGAAGCAGGAAGACACCAACTCCACTAAGATATATATTAGGATTTGGATATGTGTGTAAAAGTGCTGCAGTAGCATACAGGCTTATGTGACTGCCTCATCCAGGATTTCACAAATATAATACAAAACTTCCAAGGTTCAGATCATGGTTGTCACGGCGCCCCGGCGAGTCCAGTCGCCAGGGGGTCGACTGGACGCCTAGGCGCCTAGGCGGGCGCCTAGGCGTCGCCTAGGCGACCAATTAAATTCAGCATTTCAGCACACAACCAATTAACTGCAGTACTAAGGGAGCACAGCCGGGGAGCACAGGGGAGGGAGCACAGCCGGGGAGCACAGCCAGGGAGCACAGGGGAGCCGGGGAGCCGGGGAGCACAGGGGAGGGAGCACTGTTGAGTCAGGCCACTGACGCTTAGACTGGCGAGCTAGGGTTTTTGCGTGGCGGTTGAGTCAGGGCCCGGGGAGCACAGGGGAGCACAGGGGAGGCGGCCGGGCGGCCGGTGGCCGGGCGGCGCAACTGCGCAAGGGGAAGCAGCCGCCTTGCGGAGATCTGGCGGCCGGCGGCGCAAACGATACTTGTTTTCCGACGGCCGGCGGCGCAAGGCACAGGAGCAGCTCCGGCAGCCGGTGGGCGGCGGCGCAAGGGAAGACCGAAAGCAGAAAGGGGCTGGGCACGGGCGGCGGCGCAAGGGAAGACTGAAAGCAGAAAGGGGCTAGGCACGGGCTTAGAAAATATACTCACAGACCCTAGGCGCCCGCCCAGAGTCTCCCGGCGACCGCCTAGGCGCCATGGGCGACGCCTAGACTGTCCAGGCGGGCGCCTAACTCATCCAGGCGAGGCGTTTCAGCTAGGCGTCCGGCGGTGACCGCCTGGACGCCTAGTCGGCGCCTAGGCGTCGCCTAGGCGACGCCGTAACAACAGTGGTTCAGATTAACAAAACAGTACCTTTCAATAATGAACTAAGCAAATAAAGTAGACCATACTTCATATGACGGTGTATGACAAAAATTAACTAGTGGGCACAACTGCACAAGTGTACTTATTTCCTAAACATCAATCATCTGTCTTAAATAGAATGGAAAAACAAGCATCATCTGTGTGGGTGAAACCCCGCATGATAGGCCTAAATTAATCATTTACTCACAAGAGACGCTTCCACAGCATTTCCAGGATGTGCATTGCAATTGGATCAATGGCCCTACTAAAGCAACATTCTCACGGCACCTGGTACTGTATATACATCCAGATAACCAGATCACACAACCAGTGAATTATCTCAAAAGACACAACGATTTCCCTTCGCATGAAGTCGCATCTACAGCGAACTGAATATACGAGAAGTCCATAACCCTCTATCGGATCAATTCTAGTAACTCGTAGCAAGTATGTCGTGGTGGAAACAGTGATCTACGTAGACTAAACAAATCCAGGCAAAAGTTCGAGCCGAGTACCTCGAAGTTGTCGGTGACCTTTAGCACGAGCTTCCCCTCGCAATGCCGGTACTTCACCACGTAGCGCGTCTGGATGCAACGCCGCAACGGTGATTAGATCGAGATAGGAGTTAGGATTAAGTGGGAGGGGGGATCGGACGAAGGGAGTGGAGGGGAGGGGAGTATCGGTCGCGGGCGTACGGTGTCGGGGTGGTTGCGGAAGAGCTCCACGGACTTGCTGACGAACTCGTCCCACGAATCGAAGTACACCATGGCTGCGGCGACGGAGGCGATCAGACGTGGGGTCTCCTCGGCCGGTGGTGGCCGCCGCGGCTGCGAATAGGGTTTGCTGCTCTGCTCCGCCTCCGCTCGGGTTGCGAACTCGCGTGCGGTTAAGACGGACAGACTCATGGGCTTAGGCCTACACAAACGGGCCGTATTCTTGTTCCCCGTCTATGTGGGCCGTATATTTGGGCCCATTACTAGTCGCAAGTCGGCGAATTTCACGGATACGGCCTTCGGACTTCGGTTGGCAGGTGGGTCACTTGTACGAGGGCAGTCGAATTCCCAACCTGCAGTGATTAGGTGGTGTTTTACTTTTTTATGTTTAAACACATTTACTGTGAATAATTTTTTAAATAAATTTGTATTTAATTATCTATCTTTCCTCTCTCTCAATCACATTTCTTGTTTCCTTGAATATCGTGTAGGGCTGTTTTTTTATAACACGTCATTTCTTTCTCACCTCAATACAATAGATGCTAAGAAATTGTTTCATTTTAAGTTGATAGCGCATTGATGCATCGAGCCCTGTTACAAAGTAGAAAATTCGCAAAATGTGAAGTGGTTTGGTGGGACCAGGGATGGCAACGGGAGAATCCCCGGCGGGGAGGGGTCCCGTCCCCATCCCTGCTAGACAAAAAAATCCCCGTTCCCCGTCCCCATCCTTCGGAATAGATTTTTTCCATCCTCGCTCCCCATCGGGGATTCGGGTACCCGTCGGGGAGAAAATCCCCATTTAGGTATATACTAGTCAGATGCCTATGCTTTGCAACAGAGAGAACTTTATTTTTCAACTGGCTATTTGCATAAAATTCATGTTTTTACATGATTTTTCAAAAATCTAAGGATTTTTATACAAAATTCGTACATCCGCGTAAAATAAAGAAATTAATTAAAAAACTGAAATGTAAAAATATTTTTTTCTTTTTTTCTTCTTTTTTATTTTTCTTTTATTTTTTTTGTTCTCATGCTTGCACGCAGAGATTGCCTGCGGTGGTTCCCTTGCAACAGAACGTGCGCACAAGACGGTTGCAACAGAACGTGCGCACGGGCCGGGGTGCTCTAGGTGACTGCGCGAACCGGTTTTCACCTGGAGTTTTGACCGATTTTTTATGGGAAGTAGGAAGGTGCGGACGGAGGAACGGAAATCTAGACGCTTTATAATAGTAGAGATATATACACATATATACATATACATATATATACATATACATATATATATATATACATACACACACATATATATACATACATATATATACACACAAACATATACACACATACACATACATACATATGTATATATATATAATATGGACTCACATTTAATTTTCGAGGGTATATTAACGGGGAACGGGGATGAGGAGTAGAGAAACGTCACTGTCCCCGCTTCACCCGACGTGAATAGATTTTTCCCCGTTTATCCTCCGCGGGATGAGATTTCCCGTACCCGTTCTCTAATAGAGAAAATCCGTCGGGATCGGAAACGGGGCCATTGCCATCCCTTGGGACGCGCGCCGCGCGCGGGTGCACCCATTTCCGATTTTGGCGCGAAGCCTAGAATCCCGTCCTTTCGCCATGTTTTGCCGCGCTCCTGTTCCGGCGATTCCACGTTCCGCTCGCCTGCCACCTCTCCCTCCGGCTGTTTCGCGGTAAAAGAAACAAAAAGTACAGATCATGCTGTGTCACGTGTGTAGATTGACTACAAAAAAAGCGTGCACGGTGATAGCATAATAAACACCGTCACAATGTCACAATAACATGATACCACTTTCGTGCCACGGTGGTGGTTCATTAATGTCACGCAAAGTTGCAAAGTTGCGTAGATTGGGTAGTAGTACAGCCATGACCAGCGACACTCTTCACGAGTTCACGGTGCAGTAGTCAAGTAGATTGATAGTATAATTAACAAAAGATTGATACAGAAGATAAAAAAACAAAGGGTCAATTTGAAACAAAAGATGAATTGAGCTAAGTTTATAATAATTATTTATGGATACAATGAATTGGCCACCGAAACACGTCGCCATGAGACGGTCCTACGTTGCAACCCCCTTGAGGCATTTCACCGAACGCCTTGGCTGCGCTCGCAGGCGGGCACGGATCGGTGTAGGCATTACGTCGAACACAGGCTGCGCGCACACGCTGCCTTTTTTGATCAAAACCATTTCGTCAAAGATCAATGCGTGCGACCATATTATCAACTGGATTCATTGCATTACATCACGAACGAGCTAGTTATACACCAACGAGAGAAATTAGGGAATAACAAGCACATGTATAGTAATGTAGAGCAAGCGAAAGCAAATGAAGATGTACAAAAGGAGAGATTAGCATATTAGAAGTCCTCGTCGATGCTGAAGACGTGGTTGCCGGAGGCGCCGCCGTTGAGGTTGGACATGACGGAGGCCTTCTGGTAGTCGCCGACGCGCTTCTCGAAGAAGTTGGTCTTTCCCTGCAGGGAGATGAGCTCCATCCAGTCGAAGGGGTTGGCGGCGTTGTACATCTTCTTGCAGCCCAGCGCCATGAGCAGGCGGTCGGCGACGAACTCGATGTACTGGCTCATGAGGACGCCGTTCATCCCGACGAGAGCGACGGGGAGCGCGTCGCAGACGAACTCCCTTTCGATGTCGACGGCGTCGACGACGATCTCGCGGACACGGGCCTCATCGAGCTTGCCTCGGAGGAGGTCGTAGAGGAGGCATGCGAAGTCGCAGTGGAGTCCCTCGTCGCGGGAGATGAGCTCGTTGGAAAAGGTCAGACCCGGCATGAGGCCGCGCTTCTTAAGCCAAAAGATGGCGCAGAAGGAGCCCGAGAAGAAGATGCCCTCCACGCAGGCGAAAGCAACGAGGCGCTCGGCGAAGCGCTCGCCGCCGTCGATCCAGCGCATGGCCCACTCGGCCTTGCGCCGCACGGCGGGAACGGTGTCGATGGCGCGGAATAGACGGTCCTTCTCGACGTCGTCGCGGATGTATGTCTCGAGCAGCAGCGAGTACATCTCCGAGTGAATATTCTCGATGGCGATCTGAAACCCGTAGAAGGCGCGCGCCTCGGCGACCTGCACGTCGGACATGAACCTGGACGCGAGGTTCTCGAGCACGATGCCGTCAGAGGCGGCGAAGAAGGCGAGCACGTGGGAAATGAAGTGGCGCTCGTCGGGGGACAGCACGGTGTCCCAGTGGCGCGCGTCGGAGGAGAGGTCCACCTCCTCCGCCGTCCAGAACGACGCCACAGACTTCTTGTAGAACTCCCAGATCTGCGGGTAACGGATGGGAAACATGGAGAAGCGGTCCGACGACTCCGCCAGCAGAGGCTCCTCCAGGTCGCAGGCGGGCACCAGCGTCGGAGCGGCCGGCATCTTCGTCACAGGCAGGAATCGGGATGGCTTCGGTGGGCTGGGGATTAGGGGATTAGGGGTCTCGGTAGGCTCGGCGTGGGGAACGGTGGCGAGGGGGAGAGGAGGCATTTATAGAGGTGGGAGAAATTGGGGGGAGATTTTGAATTGGAATCAATTTGGCGGTGGCTTGCGAGGGAAGAAGGAGCGGGATAAGGGAGGGAACGCGCGCGCGCGCCCGCCGCCGTGCGGGGGAAGATTGGGGAAAATTTTCGTTTTTGCCGGGTGCTTTCAAACTGGAGCAAGAAGAAGGCATGTCGTCTATATAACAAATTGGTGTGGGCTTGGTCAGGCTTGGGCCTGAATGGCGTTTTAGACCTAGGCTTAGGCAGCAACTCTAACAGGATCTCTTTGAGTACTCAAATTTATTTTTGAAAGTCCGCAAGAAAAATCGAGATCCAATAAAGTCAGGTTACCTACTCGGCTCTCAAAAATAAAATGGCTCATAAAATATGCCAACAAGTCCTCATCCCTAGAATCCTCTATCCCGGCTCTCAACTGCGCCATGTGAGCGCACGCGCTTCCCGCTCGTTTAAATTTGAATATTTTATTTGCATTTAAATATGATCGATAATTATGTTTCATTTGTTTAGATAGTTATGTTTCTATATTTAAATTTGAATATTTGTATTTGTATTTAAAATTTTGAATATTTAAATATGATAGATGATTATGTTCCCATTGTTTAATACGATAGATGGTTTTATTCATGTATTTAAATTTGAATATTTGTATTTGGATTTAAAATTTTGAATATTCAAATATGATAGATGATTATGTTCCTATTATTTAATATGATAGATGATTATGTTGCTATATTTAAATTTGAATATTTCTATTTGAATTTAAAATTTTGAATTTAAAATTTTGAATATTTAAATATGATATATGATTATGTTCCTATTGTTTAATACGATGGATGATTATGTTCCTATATTTAAATTTGAATATTTGTATTTATATTTAAATTTAATATTTGTATTTACATTTAAAAATTTGAATATTCAAATATGATAGATGATTATGTTCCTATTGTTTAATACGATAGATGATTATGTTCTATATTTAAATTTGAATATTTGTATTTTCATTTAAATTTTTGAATATTTAAATATCATAGATGATTATGTTCCAATTGTTTAATACGATAGATGATTATGTCGCTATATTTGAATTTTAATATTTGAATTTAAAATTTTGAATATTTAAATTTGAATATTCAAATATGATAGATGATTATGTTCCTATTATTTAATAGGATAGATGATTATGTTGCTATATTTAAATTTGAATATTTGTATTTGAATTAAAAAATTTGAATATTTAAATATGATAGATGATTTTGTTTCTATTGTTTAATACGATAGATGATTATGTTCCTATATTTACATTTAAACATTTGTATTTGCATTTAAAAATTTGAATATTTAAATATAGTTATTTATTATTAAATAATAAATAATTTATTATGTACTATAATTTTATGAAATACATGTGTATAGTGTGTGAAGAAATGGTGGAAATTGAAAATAGGGGCTCTATTTTGAGAGCCACTGTTGGAATGGAACGCGGAAAACAGACCTCTCAAAATAGGGGGAGCCCTCAAATCAAAAGTAGGGGCCCTGATTTGAAGGCTACTATTGGTGTTGCTCTTAGGCATTATAAAAAATTTACAACATTAAAAATTAGGGACGGTTAAAGTGCAGGTGTGCATATGCGAGTGTGGAGGCGGAGCGGCCAGCGAGCGAGGTGGAGGACAAGGGTGAGTGTGAATGGAGGCCAGTTGAAGTTGCAAGTCTTGCGTTAGGGTTTCGTTCTTGTAATGTTATTGGGAGGTTTTTTTTGATCATGGGTCAATAAGAATTTAGTTTAGATTTACCACCACTAACTATTTTAAAGTGATCTAGAAAATGCAATAACCTTATTTTTGTTTTAATTTAAACATGTCTTAATTTATCACATTTGCACTCACTTATAAAGGTTCAATGGGTCCATTGAACAACAACATCAAGCAATAAACATCGCTTTTCGTTCTTCGTATACAGGAATCTCATAATGAGGTATTGAGGTCAGATCAAAATATCTTTTCCTGTGAAATAACGGTGAATAAATAGTATTCCTCTAAAATTGAAATTCAATGCAACAAATTCTCTAAATCCAAACATGTGCAGTAGGGATTCCTAAGGAATATTACAAAGATTGTTGGAGGTGAGATGGTTAGTGCAATCAAGTTGGATGAGTTGGATAGAAATAAGTCAAAAGATTTGAAGTTTTAAAAACAAAAAACATGATTACATCTTATTCTAAATATAATATAAGATATTTTAGATTTAAACATACCAAATAATAATAGTGTTCACGTAGACGCTAGGCGTTAGTCAGACGGTGACTTAGCGCTTAGATCCGCCTAGGTGACGCCTAGGTTCGTCACTATTTTGATGTTTTTCAATGCATGCTCCAATTCCTAGGCATCCTTTCCTACTCCCTTTTCTTCTCTCTTCTCCTAGAATCCTAGCACTAGTATGTTTCCCTCTCCTTTTCTTCTCTCCAACTCGTTGCCCCTCCCTTTCTCTTCCCTTCGACTCGTTGCCCCTCCCCTTCTCTTCCTTCCGACCCACTACCCCTCCCCTTCTCTTCTCCTGGTATTCCCTCCCAAGTGGCAGCGGCTCCAACGGTACCTCTCATGCCTCGTGACGTTGGATTTAGCTACACGCAGCATCCTCGCTGCGTCGCGATTGACCCGTCTAGGCACCCAGCCCAGGCTACTGTGGCGCCCCGATTTATCAAAATCAAGACATTATTGAATTTCCAAAGAAAAACAATAATACAAGAGGTTCATCATGCGACAACGTACATACGATAAGCATTCATGGTACGCAGACCATATTATTACATAAGAGTGTAATTAAAATAATAAAAATAAGCTGCATGACGAACGTCTTCTTCAGGATCTTTCTTCTTGACTGGGTCGCTACTCCAGACCGTCTTCATTGTAGACATCCTCTGTGGGGGCCAACGGGTATGAGTACAAAAAGTACTCAACAAGCTACCGCAAATGCAAGTAATAATGCAGGATAATAAACAAGGGAGGGTAATGGCTAACAGTGCGGAAAAGTACATTTTCAGTTATTGCATTTAAGTAGTCAAATTTTAATCATGCGGAAAAGTAAACATGAGCATCAACAACATCATCTAACTCGAGGAGTACGTTTTACCTCCTCACACGACAGTCCTTACATGTCAAACCATCATGCACATACATATTCAAAGTAAACTAACTGTGGGATGTCACGCAACCCGCCCTTGATCGTGGGCTCGGCTTTTCGAAAAGATTTAAGACTCTGATAAGAGATGTACTACTGTACCCACAAGGCACGCACTCATCCCAAATGAGATGACCCATACCACGGGAACTCGTGCCAAAACCTCGGCATGAAATGCTCCAAGCGATAACCACCCGCTCTAGGTTTCACCGGCCGCGCCGGGCCGCATCCCGGTGTAGGACCGAAAGTAGCGACCAGAGGGGGGGTGAATGGGCGCCTTAAAAATTCTTTCGAATCAATGGCCTGTTCCCAAATACCCAACGCACCTCAAAAGACTACGCAGCAGAAAATAAACAAAAGGCCTAAGTCTAAAGGTTTCTAACCTAGAAGCAAATGATTATAACTGAGACTTATTAAATAATTGCAACTAGGCAGATGAACATGGTGTGACAGGCCTAAACTTCTCAATGAAATGATCTAAGTATGTGTAAGATGAAAAGAGAAGTTACTGTCCAAAATTGTCTTCTGTTCGGAACTTGGCGAAGCCCCCTTCGCACGTCGAGGTCTGCTTCGGAGGTTGGTGACGAAGCCTGCCCGAAAACCCGAAGGTGTCACGGTCTATCCTAGTTCGAAGTGGCAAGCAGCGAAGTATACTTCGAAGCGAAGTATGACAGTGTCGGAGCCTGGTTCGAAGTATGTACTTCGAAGACAAGGCTTCGAACACAGCTTCGAACCGAGTGCTTCGGAGCAAGAACCTTCGAATAGAAAACTTCGAACACAACACACACACAGACAACCTTCGGACAAAGAAGCGAAGCTTGTCTCACAACCAAAAACCAAATTCGAAGCCTAAGCTCTACCTTCGAAAGGAGTGAGTTTCGAACTGAAGGGCGAAGGCTGATATGCGTCAGAGAGAATAAAGCAAAGTCTATCAGAGGAACACGCTCCGAAGACAACTTCGAAACCCGTCGAAGTGAGGACTTCGAAGGACTCAAGTCTGAGCACCTTCGCACAAGCGTTCGACGTAGAGATGCTGACAGTTCTTAAGAATACTTCGAAGCCAGACACACAAAAAGAAACAAAACTGCAGTCCGAAGTTCGAACGAAGCCTCTGAGGGTAAACGTTCGAAGCCTGCCTCACGGAGCTGAGGAGCTTCGAAACTAAGATGATGGCTTCGCCAGAAAACAGTCAGAAAGGCATTTAATCCAGTCTGCTTCGATCAAAAAGTTGTGCGGTAGAAGGTAAAAAGGCTGGCAGCAAATACTGTAGCTACAGTAGCAGTACTACTTGCAACAGCAAGAACTAGTACTACTTCTCACGAAGAACACACGCAATAGAGACACCACCTCAGAAATAAAATCAACCAGCACAACGAACCGAAGCTTCTTGTAGCAGAGGAATCAATGCACACACCTCAACAACCAACACAGAAATCAATCTCACAGGAGCAAAGTAAATGCAAGGCAAAAAGGGATGAACCAATGCCTGGCGGCGCACACAGGAGAGAGAAAGAGAGAGCGTGAGAGACAAAATGACCCAATGGATTAAAAAGTGAATTCTGGAAGGGTAGTCCAAACCCTAAGGATTGGGGTCCTATTTATAGGCAGCCAACACTAGGAATTTTCTACCAGCCCCTTAGGGTTTTTACAGACTCAATAATAAAGAAAAAGACTCTACTGCCCTTAGGTATTTTTACAGACACGACTGACTGACTGTGGGCCTAGAGTTACAGATGACTTATCCAGAAGCTCAGCTTTCGTAGCGACTACGGCTTCTCTTCTGGACAGTCGGATACAAGATCGATGGTCGTCAGTTTTGCGCCGAAACTGACAAAGCCTCCACCGGCTTTGCATCAGGTACCCGGATTGGGCCGGCCCGACTCCGCAACTCTCTCAGCCCGGCAATCGCTCACCGCCCGTGTACCTGAGTCAATCCTGGTCAACAGCCCAGTGGGTCTTCTACTGCTTCTGGCCTATGCACCCGGATTGGGCCAACCCGACTTCGCAGCCTCCTCTGCCCGACAGTCGCTCGCTGCCCGTGTACCTGAGTCACACGCGGCCCATGAAACAGCAGATCTCCTCTCTTCTTGTAACACCCCAAATTTTCAACACAATAAAAATATTATTAAATTCAATTTATTGGAATTATTATTTCAGAAAATACTTTTAATACTCTTTTATACCCTTTTGAACTACAACATAGAGTAGATGACCAAATTAGGAGGTGAAACTTTTTGTATATGCTCCTAAGACCAAAATATAATTTTGGGAAATTTTTATAGATTTTTACCAAGCTTGGAGGGAGCCCTATTATTTTAAATCAATTTCTGCAATTATTTTTAATCAGAAAACCCTGGAAAACAGTATTGGGCCGTTTCCCCCTCCCTTCTCTCTCTCCCGGCCGGCCCAGCCCACTCCCACCCGCGCGCGCCTTCTGACCAGTGGAGCCCACCCGTCAATGAGCCCCTCTCCTCTCACGCGCGCACCCGATGCCTTGGCCCCACCTGTCGGCGCCAACTTTCTCCCCTCGCACCCGAGCCCGACCCCACCCGTCAGTCGCCGTTCGCTCGCTCGCGCTCGCTGGCTTGTGGCCCCCGCTCGTCAGGATCGTCTTCAACCCCGCGCCGGCCCCCCCCCTAATCCCGCCGGCGAAGACTTCGCCTCGGATCCCCTCGCCGGTTCCCCCTTCCGTTAAACCGAGCCCGTCATTAACTTCCCCGAGCCCCGCCGGTCATTTAAGCACGTTAATGCGCGCGTTTAAGCCCCTGGACCGCCCTCACGCGTGCATGGCCGAGCCATCGCCGGCGAGTAAAGGCCCCCTGGCCGGTTTCCTTGCATGCGACCCCCGCCGGACCCTATTTAACCCCCCCTGCCCTCCACCGCGTTCGGTCCACGCTTCAATTCGCACTCAGAACGAACAGAGCGCCCCTCCTTCGCCTTTGAGCATTTTCCCCCTGCTTCGCCTCCGGCCGCCCCTCGCCGTCGCCTCGGACCACCCCGGCCCTCGCCTCCACCACCGTCGTGACCGCCAAGACGTCCCCTACCTCGGCCACGTCCCCGCCGGTCAAGGAGATCGCCGGAACCCCATCGCCGACGAGGAGCCCGAAGCGCTTCGCCGTCTACCCTCGCCGCCGACCACTTCCCGTCGACCCCTCGCCTCGCCTAAGGTACCGTCATGACCGCCGTAGTGCCCTCTTTCCATTTCTAGGATTAGCTAGGACCGCCGTCGCTCGCCGTGGCCGCTGGCCCGCTCGCCGTCGTCGGAGAAGACGACCGGCACGGGTCGAGTACCCGTGCCGTGTCGGATCTGATCTCGACCGTGCGATCGCGATCGGACGACGCGCGTGAGTCCACGTACGCGATCTAATCCGCACCGTCGGATCTGGTCAAAGCGGTATGTTTTAATCTCGCGCGTTGGTTTTCATTTAAACCCGCCGGGCGATCTCGTGCGTCCACGTGGTACCCCTTCGCACGTTTTAATCCTGGCCGTCCGTTATCACTTAACCCTCCCGCCTCGCTCTCGCGCGTTGGATCTGGATCCAACGGTCCAGATCGACCCGGCGCACGCGCACAGTGCGCGGGTTCACCGTGGGCCTGGCTCACCGTGGACCCGAGAGGTTTAAAATTTGAAAATAAATTCCAGAAATGCTTTTAAACTTGTAAAATTCATATCTAATGCATTTGGACTCTAAAAATTGCCATTTCAATTTTAGAAAATTCATGAAATTATTCTCTACATGTTTAGGCAATAAAAACAGTAGGTTTATTTGGACATTTTTATGTTTATTTAAATAAGTATTCAAATGCCCTTAGGATTTAAATGTGAATTTCAATATTTAAATTCCAGAAAAATTGTATAATTGTCCTTTACTGTTAAACACTAAAACCACTAGGTTTCCTATAAATCATTTGAACTAAATTGGTTAGAAAACTCAATGTAGGGTTATGCCCACTTAAAAACCCTTTTATGAAAAACAATGATTTATTTAGATTCACTTTAAATTAATGGAGGAATAAATTTCAGAACCTTAATATCTGAATTTATTTTATTTATAATCAAGCCAACTTAAACTTATGAGTTTATAATGTAATGTTATACTGTTTGATTAAGATGTCATGTTCTTTTATTTTACTTTATATTAAAAAGACTACGACGTCGCCGAGGAGCCGGAGTACTTCCCCGAAGTCCCTCCCTCTCCCTTTGCTGAACAAGGCAAGTCACCAAACAATTCTTTTGAGCATATTGAACCCATGTCTGAATTGACTATCGCTAAAACACATAGGTTATGTATATGCATTAGTCAAATGAACCCTTACATTATATTTATTTAGGATCCCCCGACCTTGATGTGCAACCCAAGCCATGCTATCTCGCCTAACCTCCTTGTCACCATATGATCAATGATATTAGCTAGTGTCCAATGTATTGGCACGGCCGCTATAGGATAAAAATGAGTCGTAGTGAAATGGTTCTGTTATATGATCCCGTTACTTCTTATCTTTGGAAATTCTGTTGGTGATGAGTCATGGTTGTGAGTGTATGCATGGTGGGTTCCGGGTGCAAGCTAGGGCATTGGTCGGTAGCACCCGGGGCACTATAAGGACCGGTCTGAGGGATCCGTTGCAATACACTTACGTACTAACCACAAGTCTAGTGGGTAAGTCCTAACTAAGGTATGGGTCGTTCCAAACCGAGGCCACCACTTGGAGATGGGTCAAGTTGCACCTGCGGGTGACTTGTACCAATGTGGCGCAAAAGGGGGTGCGACGTTAGCCGGGATGCGGCCCGGCGCGCCGGCGAAACCTAGAGCGGGTGGTTATCGCTTGGAACATCTCATATTGAGGTTTTGGCACGAGTTCCCGTGAAATGGGTCATCTCGTTGAGATGAGTGCGTGCCTTGTGGGTACAGTAGTACATCTCTGATCAGAGTCTTAAATCTTTTCGAAAAGCCGAGCCCGCGGTCAAGGGCGGGTTGCGTGACATCCCCCAGTTAGTTTACTTGAATATGGATGTGCATGTTGTTTGTCATGTAAGGACCGTTGTGCGAGGAGGTAAAACGTACTCCTCGAGTTAGTTGATGTTGATGATGCTCATGTTTACTTTCCGCATGATTAAAATAAGATTACACTAAATGCCTTAACTGTAACTGCTTTATTCCGCATTGTTAGCCTTTATCCTTCCTTGTTTATTATCCTGCATTATTATTTGCATTTGCGGTGGCTTGTTGAGTACTTTTGTACTCATACCCGTTGGACCCCACAGAGGATGTTTATCTTGAAGACGGTCTGGAGTAGCGACCCAGTCAAGAAGAAAGATCCTGAAGAAGACGTTCGTCATGCCGTTATTTAACTACTTTATTACTGTTTTTTTTCTAAAACAATGTTGTAATAAATATGGTCTGCGTACCATGGATTTTATCGTATGTACGTTGTCGCATGATGAACCTCTTGTATTATTGTTTTTCTATGGAAATTCAATAATGTCTCGATTTCGATAAATCGGGGCGCTACAAGATGGTATCAGAGCCGACTTGACTGTAGGAAGCCAAACAGACCCGCCTAGCCATTAGCCACAGGAAATTATTTCTTGAAAATCTACTTCATAAACTTTGTTCCTCTCCTCACTTTTATTCAACTTACTGTTTTGTAGATGCCAGTCTACCAAGTCCACAGCTACTGCCGCCACTACGAGGGCTTCGTCCGGGAGCTCCGCATGATGCTCACCTTCCTCGGGTTCCTCTTCGAACCCGAATTTCAAGGAGTCTACCCTGACGAGTTCGCCGGGCCTTGCGACGTCTCTCTCACCGTCCATGGCTCCGGAGAGCACCTGCCGCCCTACACCACCGCACTTGGAGGTCCGACTTTCGACGTCGCGTGCCAACGAGTCGCCCTCCAGGCCCTCATGGAGCTGAGGATGATCTACGACGATCGTCTTCAGAACTCATCCTTCCGGCTTGTGCCGAAGCGTACTCCCGGAGCCCACCGTAGTATCTACCTCGGAGTTCACTCCGTGCGTGATCCGGTCATGGCCCGGCAGTCGCGTCTTCTGCAGGCCATGGATGATCTCCACACCGAGGCGGTGCTCGACGCCGACGAGCACCATGAGGCGGTTGCGTTTCTTCGTGAAGAAACGAAGAACCTGATCCAGCAGAACGGCGAGCTGCAGCGCAAGATCATGGAGCTGCAGAAGGACATCGCGGAGATGGTTCCTCTTCTTCCAAGGAAGAAGAAGCCTATCCGTGAGCCCCTCCCTCGCCCCAAGAGGATCCCGCCACGACCCTCCCCCGCCAGGCCTTCCACCAGCGCCCCTACACCACGCCCCGGCCTCGTCTCCGACTCCATCATCGAGAATTTTCTCGAGCCCACCATCCCTCTGGAGCCGCGCACTCGTGGTTCCGAGAGCACGGAGACCGCCTCCGGTGGCGAGTAGGCGTTAGGAGACGCGAAAATAAAAAGCATTATTTTGTATGTGGTGCTACCCGCGACGAGTGTGTTGTGGGTAGAATAAGAACTTGATTGTAATGGACTATTTATACCACTTGATATATTTGTGTGCTTGAATGCTACATGTTAAATTTTAGTTGTATTACTGTTTCGTCATCTTTTGTTTCCTCACTTGGATATTCAGAAGATGACCGGCCACCAGAACACCGGCTCCAACAACGGAGCAGGAGGAAGCCGAGATGCACCTGAGGGAGTTGTACCCAACTGGGGTGCGACAGGCCCACGTCAGTCTGGGTCGCCTTCCGCCAATCACCCCACCTTGGCGGAAATGATGGCGAACCAGAATCATCTGATCACCGCCCTCCTCACCCAAATGCAGCACCAACAGGCTCAGTTGGACCGTCTGCAGAACGGGGAGCCCGCCCCTCGCGCACCAGCACCCGCGGCCGCTCCGCAACTCTCCGAGTTCTTGCGCGTGCGCCCGCCCATCTTCTCGAGCACGACCAACCCGATGGAGGCCGGAGATTGGCTCCGCACCATCGAGAAGAAGCTCGACCTCCTCCCCTGCACAGACCGGGAGCGAGTGGCCTTCGCCACTCATCAGCTCCAGGGTCCCGCCGCCGAGTGGTGGGACAACTACCGTGCGTCCCAGCCGGAGGGCCACATGGTGACTTGGGCGGAGTTCACCATCGCCTTCCGCGCCGCCCACGTCCCCGCCGGTGTCATCGCGGTGAAACAGCAGGAGTTCCGCGACCTGCAACAAGGCAACCGAACTGTCATGGAGTACCTCCATGAGTTCAACCGCCTCGCTCGCTACGCACCGGAGGAAGTGCGCACCGACGCCCTCCGCCAAGCCAAGTTCCTAAGGGGACTTAAGGATGAGCTGTCCATCCAGCTCGTCGCCGCCGACTTCGCCGACTTCCAGCGGCTGGTCAATAAAGCGCTCATCCAAGAGACTGAGCAGAACAAGCTGGACCTCAAGAAGAGGAAGATGATCGCCTTCAAGCACCAGCAGGCGAACACTCAGAGGCCCCGCTTCGTCCCTCCGCCACCAGCGCCCGCCTACCATCCTCGGCCCGCCTTCAGGCCACCTCACGCAGCCGGTGGATCCAACGCCGGGCATCCTCGTCCCGCTCCACCAGCTCCGGCCGCTCAGCCGGCACCGGCCGCCAAGGCCCCCGATCTTGAGGGATCGCCAGGGAAGGCCGGTCGTCTGCTTCAACTGCCGCAAGGAAGGGCACTACTCGCACCAGTGTCCTCACCCCAAGCAGAACCAAGGCGCAGCACCCCACCAGGCCGTTCGCGCCCGCGTCAACCACGTCAGCGCGGAGGAAGCTCAGGAGGCCCCTGAAGTCGTACTCGGTACGTTTACTATAAATTCCGTACCGGCCGTCATATTATTTGACTCTGGAGCAACCCACTCCTTTGTCTCTGAAGATTTTGCAACAACAAACCATCTGGACGTGCTCCCTCTACCAATTCCCATGGTGATTGCCACCCCCGGCAATAGGACCTCAGCTCGCTTCTACAGCCCTAAAGTTCAACTTGACATCCAAGGAGTACTGTTTCGGGCTGAGCCTGTCCTCATCCAATGCACCGGACTCGACCTTATACTAGGTATGGATTGGTTGATGAAGCACAAGGGAGTGATCGACTGTGCCAACAAGTCCGTCACGGTGACCAGTCCTGAAGGCGTAACCGTCACCTTCCGGATGGCCAGTCGCAAACCACTCGGAGCGTCCCTTCGCTCAATAGCTCTTGAAGAGGTGCCAATAGTCAAGGAGTTTGCAGACGTTTTCCCTGAAGATCTGCCCGGAATGCCTCCCAAGCGGGACATCGAATTCAGAATCGAGCTTGTCCCGGGGACCACTCCAATCTCCAAACGCCCATACCGAATGGCCGCCAATGAACTAGCCGAAGTCAAGAGCAACATCGAAGACCTTGAGCAGAAAGGTTACATCCGACCAAGTACCTCCCCTTGGGGTGCACCGGTCATATTTGCCATGAAAAAGGACAAAACCAAGAGGATGTGCGTGGACTATAGAGCCTTGAACGACGTAACCATCAAGAACAAATACCCATTGCCTCGGATCGACGACCTGTTCGATCAGCTGAAAGGATCCTCGGTGTTTTCCAAGATCGACCTCAGGTCAGGTTATCACCAGTTGAGGATCAGGGAGGAAGATATACCCAAGACTGCTTTCACCTCCCGCTATGGACTCTACGAGTACACTGTGATGTCGTTCGGACTCACGAATGCCCCGGCCTTTTTCATGAACATGATGAACAATGTATTCATGGAGTTCTTGGACAAGTTCATCGTGGTATTCATCGACGATATCCTCGTTTACTCCAAGACCAAGGAGGAGCACGAGACTCACCTCCGCCTGACCCTCGGAAAGCTAAGGGAGCAGCAACTATACGCCAAATACAGCAAATGCGAATTTTGGTCGTCTGAGGTGAAGTTCCTCGGCCATGTCATATCTGCCGGAGGAATAGCAGTGGACCCAACCACCGTTGAAGCGGTAACCAACTGGCTACAGCCAACGACCGTGACCGAGATCCGGAGTTTTCTCGGATTGGCCGGATACTACCGCCGGTTCATCGAGAATTTTTCCAAGATCGCCAAGCCGATGACCAGACTTCTGCAAAAGAGGTGAAGTTTGATTGGACCCCCGACTGCGAAGAGAGCTTCCAGACTCTCAAGAAGAAGCTCGTGTCAGCCCCCATTCTGACTCTGCCAGACATCCGGAAAGACTTCCACGTCTACTGTGATGCCTCTCGTCAAGGATTGGGATGCGTCTTAATGCAAGAAGGGAAGGTGATATCCTACGCCTCCCGGCAGCTGAGACCGCATGAGCTGAACTACCCAACTCACGACCTGGAACTAGCAGCCGTGGTTCATGCCTTGAAGATATGGAGACATTACCTTGTGGGAAATCGGTGTGAGGTCTTCACCGACCACAAGAGTCTCAAGTACATATTCACCCAACCAGATCTGAACCTCAGGCAACGGAGATGGTTGGAACTGATCAAGGATTACGACTTGGGCATCCTTTACCATCCAGGCAAAGCGAATGTGGTGGCAGACGCCCTTAGTCGAAAAGGGTACTGCAATGCCATCATGATTCAAGACCAGGCTCCTCTACTTTATAAAGAGATGGAAAGGCTAAACCTAGGGATCACCACTCGAGAGTACCTCGCTGCCTTGGAGTCTCGGCCTGTCTTAATAGACCAGATCCGAGAGAAGCAGAAGGAAGACCCGGACATCCTGGAGATCCAGCAGAACATGAGGAAGGGTAAAGCCCCCGGATTCTCCGAGGACGAACATGGTACCATTTGGTTCGGAAACCGAGTATGCGTACCCAACATACCTGAGTTGAAGACTCTCATCCTTCAAGAAGCCCACGATACTCTATACTCCATTCATCCCGGGAGTACAAAGATGTACCAAGACCTGAAGGAAAAATATTGGTGGGTCAGTATGAAGAGAGAGATAGCTGAGTATGTGGCCAAGTGCGACACATGCCGGCGAGTCAAGGCAGAGCATCAGAGACCTGCCGGACTGCTTCAACCCCTCAAAGTCCCCGAATGGAAGTGGGAAGAAATAGGAATGGACTTCATCACGGGACTGCCCAGGACCCAAGCTGGTCATGATTCTATCTGGGTGATCGTTGATCGACTCACCAAGGTAGCTCACTTCGTCCCGGTCAAGACAACTTACACCGTCGCCAAGTTGGCCGAGTTATACATGACCCGGATCGTGTGCCTCCACGGAGTTCCCAAGAAGATTGTATCTGACCGCGGGAGTCAGTTTACCTCCAAGTTTTGGAAGAACCTTCAAGAGGAACTCGGCACCCGGCTGAACTTTAGCACCGCCTATCATCCACAGACCGACGGTCAGACCGAAAGGGTCAACCAGATATTGGAGGATATGCTTAGAGCTTGTGCTCTAGACTTTGGCGGAATGTGGGACAAGAACTTACCTTATGCAGAGTTCTCCTACAACAACAGCTATCAGGCCAGCCTGCAAATGTCCCCGTTCGAAGCACTCTATGGGCGTAAGTGCAGAACGCCGTTGCTCTGGGATCAAACCGGAGAATCACAACTGTGT